>CM022483.1:16688141-16766316 GCA_011952105.1 Coreoperca whiteheadi
CCCCCCCCCCCCCCCGCCGCGCGCGGGCGCGGGCGGGGGGGCGGGGGGGGGGGGGGGGGGGTGGGGGGGGGGGGGGGGGGGGGGGGGGGCGGGGGGGGGGGGGGGGGGGGGGGGGGGGTAGACCATTACTAGCTGCTAGTTAACGTGGAACACGAAGACCGACTTGCTGCCATACGTACCACTAAGGCTGTGGCTGTTAGTCCATGATAAGGCGGGGTTACACCCTCTGTCCGCGATGTCTCCCTCCGCCGACACGGCCAAAGCTGCTTAGCAGCTCGAGTGTATTAGCGTTAGCTTCAAGCTAAGCCGGCTGGAGAATCTGAAACACGATATTCCGTGAATATCTTCTTCGGTTAATCACGGGGGGAGGTGGCCATTTGGCAGTTGGTATCGTCTCAAACCAGAACAGCACGATATTCTCTAATATTCGCTGTAAATAAGCCCCTCGGACACATTCGTTAGCATGGCGCAGAGAACAGAGGACATGACGTCACTTACGTTGCACAGCAGTCGATTCACGTTTCCGGTTTTGCGGTTTTCATTTTAAAACGTTTCCAGTCTTTTGGACAACGTAAACATCAGTAATATTTAAATCAATACTACGAATAGTTAATATGAAACATACACAACAGGAAATCTATGAGCAGTATTCCAAATCATATCAAGCTTAATTGGAAAAACCTGCCTCAACAAAAAAAGGAGAACATTAGAAATATCCCAGAATAAAGGGCTATAAACTACCAGTGTGTTGCTCTACTCATCCTGGGGTCAAGATATTGTTTGAAGTCAGCATTTTACGCTCTTGTGATATGCGCTGTTTATTACCGGTGTTATTACATATTGCAGATGTCACTGTAAGAAAGATAGTTGATAATATGTGTTTATGATGATCATGATGCATTGGTCGGATTACAGTTAAGATCTTGCCAAATATTTACATTTGGGGGTCATTATGGCCAGTGCTATTAGTGAGCAACAGCACACTGCCATATTGGCTCAGTCAGCAGCGGCTCGCACTGGGGCGCCGACCCCCCTGCCGAGCTGCCTGCCAGTTTTTAAAATTTGTCTTTTATTTATTTATTTTTAGTTTTTTATAGTATCTCATTTTGAAACATAATCTGTGTTCATTACATGGTAATAATTGTTTTTCTTTAGAATGTGTCTAGAACTCTCCAGAATGAGATTTGCATTCACTTTCAGCGTCGTTAGTGAAGCTAGTCTTCCCTGGGCGCCACTTCGCTCAGCCCTTCAGTGCTGCACCACGGGACATTCAGCATAGCAGCGTAGGCGGCGTCGAGTAGCACTAATGTAGCCGTGGGAGTTGAGCTAGCACCAGATTCAGTTAAATCTCGACACCTGTATCCCCTCGGAACGAAGAGCGTTTGCGGAAAAAACTCATCGTAAAAGAACTCGGACCAGACAAGTGAATATAACCCAACAGGCGCGAGAAAAGGAGAAAAGCTAACGTTACAAGAGAAGCTCTTCCCGAGGTTGGGTCGACCGAAAGGCTCAGCTAACTAGCTGTGGTTACACCGATGCAATCTTTTGCTTCCCTTTCTTACTGTTTAAAACAAGCTCGTGTGATAGCTCGTGGACACAGACGGGGGTGACAGACCTGAAACATGTCAGATCGCATTAAGAAACATGAGTGGGCAAGAATGCATATTCTGGGAAGCTAGCCATGCTAGGCCCGGTTAGCACAGCCACACAGTTAGATGAGGGACGCCGCGCTGCCATAAGAAGGCACAGCGAGGAGGCGGACAGGAATATGTGCAGAAATAACATGGACCCTTTTAAGGATGTGTTGGCACAACAGCTGGATTACTGTTTCATACTAGTTACAATGTTAAAATCATGTTTCTTACACTTGGTGTTCACCTCAAGAATGTTGTCCCACCCCCCACCCCCCCCTCTCTCTATCAACATCATATTATCCATTATCCAATCGTCAATTTGTCCATAGTGAACTTTAAAGACATTTTTATATTCCCCATTATTCATTGTAATGTGTTTGCACTTCTTCCATCTGGACACAGAGCATAATAAACATGCAACTTGTTCGTTCTCATTACCTGTGAAACCGTTGATTTCTTCATGACAGTTCAATTAATACTGTCTTTTTAGACTATTGGTGTTGACAGGTTTGAGTTCTTTTACTGGTATAGGCAAGGGACATGGCCTCAAATGCACCAGAATGCAGGAAATCACATCTAAGAAATTTAAAAATTTCAAAAAATAGTGTGGAAATAGAAGCAAAATCTTCAGTATGTCACTTTGAAGGGTAAGTTAGGCTGACATTTGATGTGTATGTGCTTCTGTGTCTGTCTGGTGTAAGTATGTGTTTTGTAGGTAGTGTGTGTGTGTGTGTGTGCGTGTGCGTGTGCGTGTGTGTGCGTGTATGTGTGTAAAGAACTTCAACTCAAGTGGTGCTGGTCCCTGGGTGGCAGAGGGGTTTAAGTTCCTGGTCATGTGGGGATCAGCCACCATTTAATCCTCTGGGGAGAGAGAGGGAGAGAGAGGGAGAGAGAGAGGGAGAGAGATTGTATTTATTGATGTCTAACTCTGCTTAAGGTGCAGTACTGATTCGAGAGCCCCGTAGCTACAAGCAAAGAGTAAAATGAGTGTGTACTTAGAAAACCTGAACCTGTACACCTGACTAATATAAATTGTCTAGTGATATTTGGAGGCGAAATCTCAGAATCTGGATTTTCTTTCCTTTGCCTGGAAATTCGGAACTTTTCGGAATCCTACAAGCCTTTTATGATCTTTACAAAGCTCTTGAAAGCAAAGCTATAAACATTCTGAGATCCATTTTGGAACCACTCTGGAAACCTGGACTCATCCAAAAATCATCCTTCACGTAGCAACTAGGAGCTATTCCAGGATTTGTATTTTCTTGTGACCTTGGACCCTTTTGGACCTAATCTAGGATCTGGAACCATTCTGCAGTCTTAGTACCTCCAAAATCTGTCTTTGACCGTTTCTGGAATAGTGGGCCCAAACCACAAACTTGATATCTTGTAGAACTACACACCGGGAATCCTGGAAGATTCTTCCTAAGTAAGTGTCCTATCATTCACTCAGACTTCCCCAATGGCTCAGTCAGGCTCCTGCCCAAACCCAGACCTGTCAAATGGCACCATTGTCCACAGTCCACTAGGTCTTTCTTCAGACCTGGATACCCAGAGAGGAAGAGAGGATGAGGAGGGAGAAGCGGAAGATGAGGAGGTGGAACTAGCCGAGGAGGTAGGGGAAGATGTTTTGATGATGGCGGAAGCAGGAGAGGGGCAAGCTGGAAAAAACAGAAAGCAGAGTGAAAGGGAGGAAGTGAGGATTATCCAAGAGGCCCTGTTACCAAATGGAGTAATAAGTGAGAGGGAGGGAGGAGGTGAAAGACTGGAGGAAGTCGGGGAGGGAGTAGAAGTGGGGGATGAAGAGCACGAAATGATACATGAACAGACAAGAGAGGGTGAGGAAAAGTCAAAAGACACAACGACAGTGATTGAAAATCCATGTCACTTTTCAGCATTGATAGAGGTTGAGATAGGTCAAGAGCAGCTATTAGACAGCAATAAAGAAAATGAAAAAGAGAGAAATAAACAAGAGGGAGTGATAGCAAGGTCAAAAACAGAGATAAGGGAGTATATGCCCAATGATAGAGACAATGGGTTGGAAGAACACCAGGTATTGTCTACTACTGATGATGCAGAGCATGTTCAGGACTCAGGTACTCTTGTAGAAGAATCAGGAGAGGGTACAAGGTTGTCTACTGCTGACAAAGAAAAAATAGAAGATGTTGGCATACCCTTTGATACAATTTGCACAATCGAAGTGTTGGCCAGTCAGACCAACCAGTTAACCAGTGAGTATAAAGATCAAATGAAAAACAGTGGTGAGAAGGACAACTCAGAATCCAGCAAACAGGAAGTTGAACCCATTAATAATAACATCACGTGGCAACAGAAGGATTTCATAGCTGCAATTGTTGAGGATGAGGGAACCAAGAAGTTTGTGAAAGATGCAATGTTCGCCTCTGATGATGCTCTAGACATAGGAGGTGAAGCAAATCAGAAGTCAAACCAACCAGACTTGGCCTTTGTACCCTCTAAAGAATACTCACAGACAGAAGGAGGGATTAAGGACACAAGAAAGGTAGGGATCAACCAGCAGGAGCAAGAGAAAGAGCAAGTGCGACAGGTTGGGGTTAATACTCTAACAGTGATGGATGGGCGAAGACAGAGTACGAAAGAGGAGGGGAAGACAGGTGATAATGGTTTTTGTGAGTCAATGGGTGAGGAAGAGCCCAGAGGAAAAGGTGATCTAGAAATGCAAGAAGAGAAGATTGTTCAAGTTGAAAACCAGGTTAACGTAGATCTTCAAGAACCTGTACTGCAGTGTGTAGAGGGGGTACCTTTAAACACACCGCAAGATGTGGATGTGGAGGTGGAGGAGGCCGTTGAACTGGAGGAAGGGGGTCAAGTTGAACTTGATATGCCAGGATGTGAGGTCACATTAGAGGAGAATGAGTCTACAACAGAGGAGGGAGGTGATTTTCAAGAGCATCCGTCGCAGCTCCTCAAAGAAGCAGGGACAGATTTGTTGGAAAACTTGAGAGAACAGTTAAGACAGCAGGCCCTTGTAGAAGATGAAAAGGGAGGAGGAGCAGAAGAAAAAATGGAGGGAGAGTTAGAGATAGCGGAAGAACCTGTGACTGTTTTAGATGATGAGATTGAAGAAATAGAGGAGAGTCTGACTAGCGAACTTGAAGAACAAAAGCCTGGCACCATTACAGCCCCTTCTGAAGACACCATTGTCGAGACAAAGGATGAAGAGCAACAAGAACTGCAAGGAAAGATGGCTGAACACAGTAAAGAGAATGATTCAAAACAGAAATATGAAAAAGGAGAGGTAGAGTTGGATAAAAACCGAAGGGTTAAAGGACTGAAGCATGCAATGGAGAATGGGATCTTGTGTCCTGAGCCGCAGCTGTTCAGGAAAGAAGATTGGGGGACAGCAAGAGTGCTGTCACCTAGGAGAAAAGATAATGACTGGATTAAGAAAGATCAATCAGAGGAAGAGAGAGCACCAGACATGAAAGACTGGAGGAAAGAACTGAGGCCTGTGAAAAAAGACATCTTGGAATCTGAGAGGGGAAGGAAAGAATGGTTAAAGAAGGAATCATCGCCAGAAGATAAAAGTCCGCCAACGAAGGAGGACTGGATAAAGGAGCTGAAGTCAATGATCAAAGACGAATCCCTGCCCAAAAAGAGGGATGAGCAGCTGAAGAAAAAGCGAGTGGTGCTGTTGGAAGATGGCCATTTGTACGTCCCCCAGCGGGAGGAGATGACCGAGGAGAAGAGAGACGATGTGAAACTTATCTGCCATAGGAGGGTGGGGAGCCCTTTGTCTCCTGTGTGCGGGAACAGCAGAACACCCCAAGACCAGGACTACGAGATCTCACTCTATGTCAAGGTAATGAAGCATATCAACCAACACATACTGTACACCGTGAGTTAATAACTAACCTCTATGGTTCCTTGGTCAAGGTAAGAGACCATAATGATTTTAATGGTTCTAGCACCGTAAAATGACCTTATGGATCTGTATCTATATTGACTGAAAACATAAGTCATACTCAACTCAAAACACAGCTTTGTAATTTAAAAATTATACAGTATAAAAGACAAGAGATGATAGCTAAAAAAGATGACAATTTTCATCTTGTGAGTTCAACCTAAGGCGGAGTTCAGGCTGACAATTGTACTGCATCAAAAAACACAACTTCCTCATTCATTTTAAAGGGACTACTGCTTTGGTTGAGCAGGAGTTCAGACGCAGAGGTCTCTGGCAAAAATGTTGAACCTTTTTGCCATTCAACATCATCCAGCAATTAATTGCGTTGGCCAAACAAATACTCACATTTCTGGTAGATTACTTTGTAGAGTGAAGGTCATACTTTTACTGTTTAACATGCATAATGGCGGATAAAATGCATGTCGCTTTGATAACGTTTCTGTTGTAAATTCCTCTCTAATAGTATTATAGATAGTTGTGCAGTGTTTTAATGTTTGATAAGCCTTTAAACAAAATTATTGACATCCATAGCATACACAGAAAGTGTCATACAAACAGAAGAAGTACTCAAGATAGCAGTAGTCGAGATGTGCCAATTCAGGGGGCAAATGTGATAAAATAGCTGCTTTTGTGGAAAACTGACACACAAAGTTTGGAAATAGAACAGTGGCATACAGTGACGAGTTGATGTACATCCACCCATAATGAAGCACACCAAGATGTTGATTCCTGGTTTGTGTTCCATTGTCCCACTGGTACCTGAAGCAACCAATACAGTTGCCTGTATTTTTTTAAACCGCTCTACTTTTGCTCTGACTGATAGGGAGTTAACACTGACAGAAACAAACATAAATGTGCTCCATGCAAGATTCACATTGATTTGTATGGTACTGAATGCATTGAAGCCGTGTGATTGACCGGCAACCTGTCCAGTGTATACCCCCTCTCTCGGCCAATATCAGCTGGGATCGGCCACAGTCTCCCGACCAAGCGGGTATACCTACTGGGTGAACCATAATGTTTTTTGGACAGAACACAGACGGACACCTTATTTGGGCCAACTGCAGATGAGTGGCAGTGCACTTGCATATTCTGGCAGAGGCCCAAATGTGAGTTGGCTCCATATATGGCTGCTTTAAGGCCAAGTTTTTGAGAAATGTAGACTTGGGCCAATTTGGGCTGAGAAATTAAACGTTCACTGTTCAACAGAAGTGATCTCATTTTGCACTTTAGATTAATTCATTATAGAAAAAATAACATGTCCAAAAAAATTAATGAATATTAATCGTGTTCTATGATGTCCCCATACGTCACTGAACATACAACTGTCCACAGTAGCTTTGTGAACATGATGGAAGCAGATGACAAAATGTTGCTTGGCCCAGTGAATGGAAAATTTACATTTAAAAAATGCCCAGATTGAACTGCTGATAGGTTCACGGTTCTGTGCAATTTCTGCAGCAAGGAATTTTTGTACCATCGGAGTACTTCAAGCCTGATATATCACCTCAATCAGATCCTTTCTCTCCCGCACAGGCATCGTAAATGAGCGCCGCCTTGAGCCCTAAGATCTTTAGGGAAGGGGTCAAAAAGTGACACTCTCTTTCTGGGCCCGTCTGTACGAGGAAGTGGACGTGCACGGTTGGGGTGGCACCTTATCACGGCAGGGGATAAACCGCTGAAAAGCGCCCACCGGCTTCTGAGCCTCCTAAAACCTCTCGACCAGGGGGCGGGGCATCAAGGAGGAATAATTTATCCTTCTCCTTGATGACCGACAGATTAAGCCACAAATGCCTCTCCATCACCAGAGAGACAAATCCATAGCCCTGCGGAGCTCCGTAAGCTCCTCAGAGCATACGGCAGCATCCCTGTCGAAATCCCCCAGCAGGTCAGCCTGGTACGCCTGAAGGATGGCCATTGTATACAGGCACGCACTGGCTTGACCCACCGCCATCTATGCCTTGCCCACCAAGGAAGATGTGACGCAGCTTGGTGGGCAGGGTTTTGAGGGATGACGCGGCATCTGAGGATAAATAGGCCGCCAACCTCTCCTTAATCTTAGGCAAAATGCCATGGCCGTTCTCCTGGAACCCCACTATCAACGCATAATTGCCGACCGTGGGGCTCGACAGCCTGGATGAAAACGACTTACGACACCTCGGTGTGGAGATCCGGGAAGAACGGCAGCCCCAGACACGGAGGTGGTGCTGCGGATTGCAGGAAGCTCTCACCCAATTTGCTGTGCCGCTGTGCTTACTTCTTCTCTGCCAGCCAAGCGATATCAAGTCTGGCCACGTCGCTATTCACAACCTCCAACAACTCCTCGTACAGTGGTGAGTGGGCTGGCGAGCCATAGACATCATCGCCCTCGATAATCAGAATATCCACCTCCTCGGAGTCGGATAAGCTCAGGATCGGCCTCTCACTCAGGGTGGAAGAAGCCTCAGAGTGGGCTTCCGGCCCCTGCGTGTGAGTGAAGGAACTAGTGAAGGAAAGCTGAGAAAAGGCCGAAGCCGTCTCGCCTTCGTCCCCTTGATCCATCTGCGGGACAAGTCGCCGGGTTGCCTCAGCAGCCGCGGGACCCGCACCACGTGGAACGCAGAGCTGGCCGCTCGAGTGTTCTTACGGGAAGGTGCTCGCAATGCTCGCAATCAACCCCCTCGAGGGCTGAGCACGCTGCCTTCCCAAACAGTTGACACACAGATCGTGTGTATCCCCGCTCGAAATAAAGCAAGGGCAGGGAGGAATACATCGCATAACCTGTTTCTCACTTGCCATTCTGACTAAATGCTTGTACTTGTTCACACACAGACACAGAGCAGCTGCTGAAGCGCAGAAAATTGACGTAACGGTGAAGTCGGCTCCCTTTATAGCTTCGCCTTCCGCTGGCGTACATCACATGGTGACGTTTTGCAACCATGAAGATTGGACTAAGTTGTAAATGTGCTTCAGACAAAATCACACTGGAGGTGTTCCCCATAGTGTTGTTATTGACGCAGCGTTGAGTTCCCTAAAAAGGGAACTCATATATCATGCAGACAAGAGATTTTTAAATCCAACACCTCAATGTGAATTACAGTTACTTTTTGCCATCTCATTACAAACCCACTGGTGTGATGTCTGTGGCATATAGATGCTGCTCTTATTGGCACATGATCTTGTGTGTGTGAAAGAGAGATACAGAGAGAGAGAGAGAGAGCAAGTGAGAGAGACACCCCATCTTGATCTGCTTACCTTATCCGTTTAAGACAGTGATATCCTAATCCATCAGGCATGGTAGCCTACATTGCTGAATGCATGCAATTCTAAAGGTGGTGGACAAAATAATAGGAACACACTATACTCTACCATAATCATGGAGTTTAAGTCATTACAATATTCATTTTAGTTCTTGCTTGTGTTTTTTCCACCCTCTACATGCGTGTGCTTAAACCTTTATAATGATCATGTCATCTGCACACACATATTCACACAGAGGTCAGTTTTGCTCCCTGGTTCAGCAGCACATTCCCATCTGAGGCGAGAGTGAAAGAGGGCAGCCAGCAGAGAGGTTTAACGCCAAGGAAAAATGTTCTAATATCTGAGAGCTGCTTGACGCATGCACGCAACAAGCTTGTTCTCCATGGGAGCTCACATTCAAACAATGGCTTCCTTTGTCAGGGACTCTGTTGGCAGCACAGACTCAGGTAGATGGAAAGGTTTAAGCATCCTTCTGTGTTGCACTCGAGGTACACAAGTTAGACTGGCTTTATTCACCCCCACTGAGACAATGGGTCAACCAGTCAATAAAGGTCTGGAGAGGTTTTCATTGAGTAGTTCTTTCAAAATGACATGATGACAGTAGGCTACACCAAACTAAACTAACTTAGATTTTGACTTGAAATACAGTACATTTCTTTTCTGTTATTGTCTTGAATGACACTCAGAAAGTATTTTTAGGGCACCAATGACTGAACAACAGTGCTATGCTGCTGTCAGTAGCATGCAGGGTTAATCTCTACATTCTCACTCTGTAAGCTGATTAGCCTGCTGTTTGGTGCTGAGAGCTCTGGGCAGAGTTGCTGCCAACAACACATGCTCACCTCAAACTAAATACTGCACGGACATTAGCTTTAATAGCTAGGAAACCATCTCAACATGGACAAAGGTTTGACTGATAAAGGTTTACTGCGTTTTTGACATGTAGGGCGTCTATTCAAATCGGATCTGTTCCACTCACTGTGGTCCGCTGCTGACCTGTGGACCCGAGCTCCTGCTCAGCCTTACCCCATACCTGGCCCCTCTTCCTGTGGACTTGAATGATGCAAACAAACTTCTCACTTTGGACTAGTTTTACTGCACTTATTCATTTTATCTTGTTATTCAAACCATTACATATGTTGGGTTTCTGATATTTTCTGAACATACATACTGTATTTCAAAGCTTTATTTGATATGGAATTTAAAGGCTTCAAAAAAAAAAGAGAATGATTTTAATTACAACCAAAAAAAAGTTCACAAGCTTTTTTTGGTGGCTTGTTCCACTGGATAGGCTACTTTGTGTGCAAAATTCAATTGAAATGCAGTTGTTCCAATAAAGTAAAGGTCTACGAGTACTGGTTTAAGCTAACAACCTACTTTAGACTTAAGTGCATTCCACATCTCACTGGTTTCTTTGGGGCTTTTCTCTCCTCTATTTTATTTCGGCTCTGTATGCTCTTTGTCCCGATTACCTCTGATTGATCCTGCAACGATTTTAGATTCTGATTGTAATTGTGATGATTTTCTCTGGAGATGTTTGCTTCTGACAAGTTACTCTGGGTTGAATTTACAACTAGTGGCAGCTTAATGTGTGAAAGAGTCCACATCGAAATAAAAGAGAGAGCACAAAAGGGAACTCTCAGCTGCTGTGGGGGTGAAAACGACCGTTGCACCCCTGCTGCAACACACACTCACATTGGAAACGTTGTATGTGTGACGGAGCAGAGATTCCGCTGCCACCCACTCCTCAGACAAAAGAAGGAACTCGCTGTTCTGTGGCTCCCAGCTTCACACAAACACTGACCTTATGTCAGATTAGGTTGTTTATGTAAGTTAAGACCCAGTCCCAGCAGAAAGTGGCACAGAGAAAGTCGTGCGTGGTTGGCAGCGCTACAGGCTCGGTGACATAGGGACTCGCAGGGCTACTGTAGGGCTACTGTAGCTGGCCATGTAACGGCTAATACAAAGGCAAGCAGGCAACATGCTAGCACCGTTTAGTCACAAGATCTGTGGGGGGGCAACTGTCCCTTAACTAGTGACTAACGCTCAGTTAGCAAGCTTGTTAACTTGGTCGCTAACCGGAAAATAAATTCAGTTTATTCAAAAGACTAACTCTACTCCTGTCTCATAACTATGCTTCTAACCACTATGGATGAAACAACACAGCTAATAGCTTCCTCCATTTTGAAGTCTCCGGCTCCCCATTACCTCAAATGTCAGCTCTGTCAGGAGAGCTTGCAATTGGTCAAAGAAGGGCAATTTCCCAGTCAACGTTCGTCTTAGTGGAAGTTAACGTGAACCATTTTTTGACAGTGACCTGACTTGCGAGGAGCAGGTACGTAGAGTTGTGCAGTCCTGGTTCCTTCGACTCAGAAATGTATCTTTTATCTCATGCTGAGTCAGAGAGGGTAATTCATGCTTTTATTTCACCTTGTCAAGACTATTGCCACTCTCTCTGAACCTGCCTCAGTCAAACATCTACCTCCCGTCTCCAGCTTGTTCAGAATGCTGCGGCTCGAGTTTTAACTGGCACCAGCCGTAGAGACATATTACCCCAGTACATCCGCACTGGGTACCAGGAAGGTTTCAAATTGATTTTAAGATCCTACTGATTACTTTTAGAGGACTAGTCCCTACTTATATTGCTGACCTTTTAACTGTCTATGAGCCGGAAAGCAGCCTGAGATCCTCGGGACCTTTTGGCTGGTCCACAGTCCAGACTCCAGACCAAAGGTGACTTTCTCTATTAGAGCTCCTGTACAGTGGAGCGGCCTGCCTGAGGAAATTAGGCTCATAAAATCAGTTTCTTCTTTGAAATCTCCTCTAAAAACACACTTATATAAACTGGCTGTCATGTAAACTTTAATGTAGAGTTTTTGATCTGTTCTTAAGAGCATCTCTGTTTGTTGCTGTGTTTTTAGCTGTATCTCTTTACCTCATATATTCACTTTAATTTATTTTGTATTGCTACAGTTGGGGGTTTTACTGTATGTAGAGCACTTAGAAAAGTGCTTACAAATATTATTTTTTTATTATTATTGGTGTGGATTTACTTCACCCTGCGAGTGGATTTCCTGATCTCAGGGATCCCACTGAAATGAATTGATTTTGTCCTGAAAATGTGCTGTTTTAAATGCTGGTGTGACTGGGCCTTTAGTCTAAATCGAGTGTTTGTCACCAACGGAGGGTGCACGGTGGCAGAGCAGTTAGCACCCCCGCCCCCCAATAAGGAGATCGTGGGTTCGAATCCCGGCCCAGACCACGATCTCTCTGGGTGGAGTCTGCATGTCCTCCCCGTGTTACCGTGCGTTCTCTCCGGGTTCTCCGGCCTCCTCCCACCGTCCAAAGACATGCATGTTTAGGTTATTTGATGACACCAAATTGACCTTAGTGCATGAATGTGAGAGTGAATGGTTGTCTGTCTCTGTGTCAGCCCTGCGACGGGGTGTACCCCGCCTGAGGCCCGAAGCCACTGGGGTAGGCTCCAGGCACCCGCGACCCCCAACTGACTGACTGTCACCAAAGGGGGTGCTAAAATCAAGAACCTTGTGTGTTATCATGTATATGTTCAGTACACGCTGAATATGGCCACATGATATCAGCTCCTGGCAACTTTGGCACTAAAAAGGACTGGATCTGTATTGGTAACCAAAACTGGGACCACTTAGCACTTACGCTGCTCCCCTGACAGAGCGCGTACCACGTATCAAGGCTGAGCCCGGGAAATGTACTGCTTAGCTTTTTAATCCCATACTGTGACAGTGTGAATGGATGTTTTATCCAAAATGTGATTAATACACACACATTTTCACTTGAGACTGTGCTTGGTATTTGTTCTGACAAAGAGTGATTGTGTGTGGCGGAGACACTGACATACCAGAGAAAGCAGGAAAACAAGCAGTCCGAGCATACACAGACAGGGGGCTGGGTGGTTATCATGGCTTTGTTGGAAGATTAAAGGACTGCTGCTATGGATGAACTAAACATGGATTATATTAGATTTGTGTCACGTTTTTTATTACGGTAAGAAGTTGTCTTTCGAGTGTTCTTAGAGCAGTGTGAGCTTTCACTCAACATTTCAACCCATTTGGAATTCTGACCTGGATTGTTCGCCATGTCCTGGTATGACAATGCCGTTAAAAAATTGGGCTTCCCTACCATAGAGCTGTTTGTGAAGGTAAGCAGTTTTTTATTCAGTGTATTATAGAAATAAAGAGTACTGTTAGCCAAAAGGCTCATTTTCAAGCTCAGTCCCTGGCCAGGTGTGATTAAACAGGGCGGTTTAGCAGCAGAAAAGGACCTGCACATGGTGATTCCGTGATGTGGCCTGGTACAGCCTTCCACTCATGTGCTGCTTGAAGTGAAAGGGCAGATTGACTGAAAGCACAGTTTCTTAGTGGGATAATGCACTTTCCTCTTGTGGCCTATGGGGATCGACTCCCTTTTGGAGCCAGCTTCAACTTGCCATTCCAAAGACTGCAGTTTTTGGAACTTGTGTGTTGGCTTCATTTTTCAGCCCCGGAGGTTGCCCTTGGTGTGAATGACCTTTGACTTCCTCCTCCCTGTGGATGTTGGTGTTGTGACCTAGAAATATTGAAACCTCATGAAGACCATGGAAACACAATAGGCCAGGCATTTATAGAAGGCAGAAGAATCTACTTCCAATTCATTTGTGTACATTATTTCCTCCAATCCTGTAAGTGTATTCACACTGTTGCTTACAGGAGAAGCGGTGTATTGTTGTTCGGACAGTCTGTGTTGTGTATGGCACACGAGTTCTGGCTGCTAACTGAAAACAACAAGCACACAGAAAACAGAAGCTGCCAAACAGAAGACGGAGTCCTGTCCGAGAGGGTATAAGAGAGACCGCAACATGAACGTGGTGGTTCCTCTTTTCCCACCACGAAGAAGCAACTGGAGGTTGAATTACCGCTGATTGCGTGGCTGCTAGTGTAGCAGGCTACCACATTGTCCTGAGAAGGCAGTGAGGGTTTAGTTTTCCATCACCTGCCTGGGGACGTGTGTTGGAGGAGCTAGAAGCTGAGCTGCTCTGACTGTCAGCCCTGGGGCTAAACGATGTCTGTGCAGAGGTCTGACCGTGGATGAGAATGACAGACATACCTTGGAGGGTGTCGCTATTACTGAAGTTAAATGACAAAACTGTTGAGCTGAAGGAGAGTTCCCAGTCTACACCAATGGCCCCACAGCATCCCCTTGTGTGGAGGGAACAGCCCATCAGATTGGACGTGGGAGGACTCCGGCCATGACAGTCTGGGAAAATGTATGACCTCATGCCACGCCCTGAGAACAGCCAGTGGAACCTGATTTTCGTATATATATCAGGCAACCCGGTTGGTAGGCCCATGATTTATCTGGTTTCTATTATTTGATTTGTACATAATTTAATGATTACGTGTTTCTGCTATAACCAGGTTTTATAGATGTTGCTATATATAATTTAAGTAATTATAATTTTGTAAATACCTTTTATTATTTAATTCCTTGCTGTTATTCTGATACTGTGTGATGGAGGGTCCAGTGTGGGAGCTAAATACACAACCACCCAGAGCCTCCACCGTCCAGGTACTGACACACACACACACACACACACACTGACGCCATCAACACACACACCTCCCCAGTCTGTCACAAACACACAGAGCAGCAGCAGCCGCCATGCTCTCTCCTGTCCACGATTAAAAATGGCACTTTTTCTCATGGCCCATACATTAGACATCATAACATACACTGTTGCATGATGGGGCCAGTTCACACCAAAATTGCCAGGGCCGTATTTTGTTCCCAGTCCGGCCCTGCCAGAGGGTGAGCCTCGGAACCCGCCAGTGGGCCTGAGTCCTCTGTTGGAGGACCGCTCAGAGAAAAGTGTGACGTCGTTGCAAAGGAAGACGGGGACACAGTCCCTCAACACCGCTATCAAAAAGTAAATACTCACATAGAAGATTTCCTAAACAGATGAAAACATTGCCTGATCATCATCCAATCCAGGAGATCCTGGAAAGCCTGGGAGGCTATTTGTGGCTCACAGTGTTGGACCAGGGAAAGGCTTCAACAGGGCTCCATGAGCGAGGGAAGCAGACTCTATGACTGGCTCAGAATGACATCCGCCCCCACCAACACACCAGCTGCTTGAAGGATGCCTGCCTGGGGGACCTGAGGGATGAAGTGGCCCTTACTTGGATGATGTGCTGCAACACTAAGCTAAGAAATGTGACTTTTTCAAATGAGAGGTCAGTACAGTACAGGGAGACAGTACAAGCCTTGAGACATGAGACACCAACCACTGTTTATTAACCCCTCATACCAGACTTCTCCAGGACAGCCAAACCCCTTTTTAGTCTGAGCAAAAAAGGAATCCAAAGACAAAAGGGGCTGGGCGTTAGGAAAACTCCCAAACCCACAGCCCACCTGTCCTGGCATGTCCAGACTCGGAGAAGCCCTTCTCATGTCTCATGTGACATGTGGATGCCTCAGGAGATCAGTGGCAAGATGGTGCTCTCAGAGTTATAGCGTAGCTAATGGTAATAATGTCTGTATTTCCACGTTCACTTTTTGGATTAATCTGAGATGTTTAGCGTGTAAGCAAATGAAAACGCATTTCAGTGTTTGAGACGCGGTAGCACGCTCAGTTTCGAAGCTAGAGTAAAGAGACTGGAATCATATGAAAGCAGACAATAACCACAGCATGTAATCCTGTCAGGACGGCGCTCCAGCACGCTCCAAAGCCCGGCTGAATGTGGCCGAGGGAAAAGGGTCCTTTTGAGCTGGTTCCATGCTTCAGGGACTGTCATTCAGCTGGCACTGGATCATGGAGCACATTCATTGATGCTAATTATCATCTATACTGGTGCGGATAAGAAAGTATTGCCTTCTAAGCCCATATCTAGCTGTCATGCCTTGATGGTTTTGGCACTTTGACATACTGGACTGGTTTCTGTTGGTGCAGATAAGAAATCTGCCTTTCAAGCTGGCAGTCAGTGGTGTTATTGAACAGGTGGAGTTCATGCTGGTACTTACTATTGTCATCAACAGAAAAGAAAATGTCAGGCAACATTGTTTTAGTGGGGGCTTTGAACTTATAAAATTCATGGAAATAGGCCAGGATCTACTTTTCTTTCATTATTTAATACCTTATTTAATTATTCTTTTTTCTACTGCTGCTCACGCAGACAGGGCGCCACTGAATGAGAAGGCAGGACAGTTCTGTGTTCTATGGCTCTGATTGGCTCTGCCTATTGATTGTCATGGGGCTGAGGTGATGCCAGGTGGCGCAGCTCTAATTATTGTTAATTAACAAACCAGTTTTTCCAGCTTAAAAAACCAATGCATGTGTGTATTTAGCAGAGCTGCTGATGGTTTCCGACCTTTTAGTGGAAAGTGTTTGAATTCTATATTGTGTTGTAACTAGCGGAGCGACCGCCCTCTGCTGGTTGAAATCCAGCTATTGCAATTGAATTTTGCTACTAGCTGATCTGGAGGCAGGTGACCTGTATAGATGTAGATAAGAGCAGCACATCTGGGTACTTTGTCCCTGCGTCAAGCCCCCCGCCCACCTTTGGGTGAAAACAGCCCCTCTGATTTGACTGATGGTAAATGCAAATTCTGAGGTATTTTGCCAATTTATTAGCCTAAACTAAGAATACTGTATTGCTTTTTAGCTCTGAGGAGCCCAAAGCCTATGGCCAGTCAGGCAAACTATTATGCTGGCGATCAATGATCGGCGTGGTTCTTCTTTTCCTTTCGGCTGCTCCCTTTCAGGGGTCGCCACAGCGAATCATGCGCCTCCATCTAACCCTGTCCTCTGCATCCTCTTCACTCACACCAATTAACTTCATGTCCTCTCTCACTACATCCATAAATCTCCTCTTTGGTCTTCCTCTAGACCTCCTGCCTGGCAGCTCCAACCTCAGCATCCTTCTACCAATATATTCACAGTCTCTCCTCTGAACGTGTCCAAACCACCTCAATCTGGCCTCTCTGGCTTTATCTCCGAAACATCTAACATGAGCTGTCCCTCTCATGTACTCATTCCTGATCCTGTCCGTCCTCGTCACTCCCAAAGAGAACCTCAACATCTTAAGCTCTGCCACCTCCAGCTCTGCCTCTTGTCTTGTCTTCAGTGCCACTGTCTCTAAGCTGTACAGCATCGCTGCTCTCACCACCGTCTTGAACACCTTTCCTTTCATTCTTGCTGATACTCTTTTATCACACAACACACCTGACACTTTTCTCCACCCGTTCCAACCTGCTTGCACTCGCCTCTTCACCTCTTTTCCACAGTCTCCATTGGTCTGAACCGTTGACCCTAAGTACTTAAAGTCCTGCACCTTCTTCACCTCTGCTCCCTGTAACCTCACCGTTCCACCTGGGTCCCTCTCATTGACACACATGGATTCTGTCTTACTGCGGCTAAGCTTCATTCCTCTCTTTTCCAGAGCAGGCCTCCATCTCTCTAGATTCTCCTCCACCTGCTCCCTGCTCTCACTACAAATCACAATGTCATCCGCAAACATCATAGTCCATGGAGATTCCTGTCTAAGCTCATCTGTCAGCCTGTCCATCACCAGAGCAAACAAGAAGGGGCTCAGAGCCGATCCTTGATGCAGACCCACCTCCACCTTGAACTCCTCTGTCACCCCTACAGCACACCTCACCACGGTCTTACAGCTCTCATACATGTCCTGCACCATTCTAACATACTTCTCTGCCACTCCAGACTTCCTCATGCAATACCACAGCTCCTCTCTCGGCACCCTGTCATACGCTTTCTCTAAATCTACAAAGACAACAATGCAACTCCTTATGACCTTCTCTGTACTTCTCCATCAGCATCCTCAAAGCAAACACTGCATCTGTTGTGCTCTTTCTAGGCATGAAACCATATTGCTGCTCACAAATGCTCACCTCTGCCCTTAGCCTAGCTTCCACTACTCTTTCCCACAACTTCATTGTATGGCTCATCAGCTTTATTCCTCTGTAGTTCCCACAGCTCTGCACATCTCCCTTGTTCTTGAAAATTGGCACCAGTACACTTCTCCTCCATTCCTCGGGGATCCTCTCACTCTCCAAGATCTTGTTAAACAAACTAGTCAGAAACTCTACTGCCACCTCTCCTAGACACTTCCATACCTCCACAGGTATGTCATCAGGACCAACTGCCTTTCCACTCTTCATCCTCTTCAACATCCTCCTCACTTCACTCTTGCTAATCTTTGCTACTTCCTGCTCCACACCAGTCACCTCTTCTACTCTTCGTTCCCTTTCATTTTCCTCATTCATCAACTCTTCAAAGTACTCCTTCCATCTTCCCATCACACTCCAGGCACCTGTTAATACATTTCCATCCTTATCTTTAATCACCCTAACCTGCTGCACATCCTTCCCATCTCTATCTCTTTGTCTGGCCAACCTGTACAAATCCGCCCCTCCCTCTTTAGTGTCCAACCTAGCATACAAGTCCTCATATGCTCTTTGTTTGGCCTTTGCCACCTCTACCTTCACCTTACGCTGCATCTCCCTGTACTCCTGTCTACTCTCTTCAGTCCTCTCAGTGTCCCACTTCTTCTTTGCTAACCTCTTTCTCTGTATACACTCCTGAACTTCCTGGTTCCACCACCAAGTCTCCTTGTCCACTTTCCTCTTTCCAGAGGACACACCGAGTACCCTCCTACCTGTCTCCCTGATCACATTAGCTGTAGTGGTCCAGTCATCTGGGAGCACTTCCTGACCACCCAGAGTCTGTCTCAGCTCCTCCCTGAAAACTACACGACATTCTTCCTTTTTCAACTTCCACCACTTCGTCCTCTGCTCTGCCTTTGTCCTCTTCATCTTCCTCACCACCAGAGTCATTTTACACACTAGCATCCTGTGTTGTCTGGCTACACTCTCCCCTACCACTACTTTACAGTCACTGGTCTCTTTCAGAGTACAACGTCTACACAAGATGTAGTCCACCTGAGTGCTTCTCCCTCTGCTCTTATATGTCACCCTATGTTCCTGCCTCTTCTGGAAGAAAGTATTCACTCCAGCCATTTCCATCCTTTTTGCAAAGTCTACCACCATCTGTCCTTCTGCGTTCCTGTCCTGAAGACCAAACCTGCCCATCACATTCTCATCACCTCTGTTCCCTTCACCTACATGCCCGTTGAAATCTGCACCAATCACCACTCTCTCACCTCTGGGGATGCTCTGCATCACTTCATCTAACTCACTCCAGAATGTCTCCTTCTCTTCTAACTCACATCCTACCTGTGGGGCATAACCACTCACAACATTGAACATCACCCCTTTAATTTCCAGCTTCAGGCTCATCAACCTGTCTGACACTCTTTTCACCTCAAGAACATTCCTCACAAACTCCTCTTTCAGGATAACTCCTACTCCGTTTCTCTTCCTATCCGACCCATGGTAGAACAACTTGAACCCTGCTCCTAAGCTTCTAGCCTTGCTACCTTTCCATCTGGTCTCCTGGACACACAGTATGTCCACCTTCCTTCTCTGCATCATGTCAATCAACTCTCTAGCCTTCCCTGTCATAGTTCCAACATTCAAAGTCCCTACTGTCAGTCCTACATTCTTAGCTTTCCTCTTCTCTTTCTGCCTACGAACACACCTTCCTCCTCTCCTTCTTCGTCTTCGATGATCGGCGTGGTTAAAGGGAAAAAATAAAGACATGGGAGTTGATGAGTGTCCTTTCAGTGGAAAGAACTATCCTGACTTACACAACTACGTGTTGAATCTCCAGGTCATTTCTGATGTCTTTAAGACACTTTATGTTTTGCTGTTTTAATAGTCTGTCCAATGTGAAGTTACTGTAAACTACTTATATCGCTGTGGCCAAGCTACCACTGTCTCTATTTTGATAGTCGCTTGTGCTTATTGCGCGACCTTTCACTACGAGCCGAGAAGTAGAAAACAGGTGGGGTTTAGCCCCACTTCCTACAAGGTTCATCATTAGAACTTAGGTCAGCTCAAAGTTAATTATTAGTGTTAAAACACCCTCTGCTCCCCGGTCTTTCCAGTGGACAGATTGTTGAACCAAACTCCATTGTAAAGCACGTGTTTTATGGTAGGGCCTGTTTTGGTTTTGGGTTGAATGGGGTGTTTCCAGTTTTTAATGGAGTGTTTTGTATAGGTCTTTTCCGGGTCATGTTGCGTTCTGTAGGGTTTATTGTATTGAGTGTTTTTATTCTGAAAATGTCTGTTTTGGTTCTGTTAGTTCCTGTTTTATTTTGTATTCGTCTGTTCCCTCATGTGTCTGGTGGTTTAGCTTCCTGTCACTGATTACCTGATTGTTTTCACCTGTCTCTATGTGCACCTGGGCCTCATTGTCTCCCCTTCCCCTGAGTGTAGAGTTCAGTCGGTGTGTTTCCCTGTCTCTGTGTCAGTTTGTCCTTGTTATCTCCCGTACATGTGTTGGTTTTGTCTGCCTGGCTGAGGGTTTGGGATTTTGCCTTGGTTTTAGACTTCCTTTGCTTTGCTTGCCTGGTGGAACCTGAAATAAATGCTCCACTCACCATCAGAGCTGTCTGCATTTGGGCCTTCCCTCGTTTACCTGCTGCCAACACACCTAAACCACAACAGGGCCATATTTCAGGCCCAATCGGCACACATGCTAACTAACCTGTGATGAAGTGTTTGCCACAGAGCTACACGTGGTGAAAGGCCAGCTCCCACAGTTGACCATTTTCACCCTCTCTGTGGACGGCCTGAGGCCACACATCCCTTCTTCCACTGTCCTTCGCTCTTTGGGGGAAAAATTAATTGTAAACTGTGCAAAATGCAAACCAGATTAAACAAAACCAAATACAATTATGATTTATTTGAATGAATTAATTTATCCATATTATACATAATTTAGTGTGGTACAAACTCACACAACGTGCAGTCTTTCATTACTGTCTGCCTTGCATTCCCACCTGAACCTCACAGTTTGTAGTGGTGGGTGTTTTCTGCAGTCCAACCTTGAGCGACTGGAGAGACAGTGGTTGGTTGGACAGAAAGTAACTTCTGTCCAATATGTAATGCACTTCGACTGCAGTTGTTGTTGTTGTGTTGGGCTGAATTTTAATGTACAGTACATGCTTGTGGACAAAACAACAACTTACAGTGTAATACAATCCCATCAAAAACTACCAACCAACCATGGCCTCAGAAATGACCATAGAGCTAGTTTTGACACAGTGACTGACACACTAGGCTAGTGCCCCCCCCCCCAAGTATCTCCGTAGTAAAGCTATATGTGACTGAGTATGCAGCCCAGACTTTGACAAAAAAACACTTTGCATTGCTAGCAAACAAGGACATTTCATGCAGCGCTCCACATTTCAATATGTGAAACATTTATTCTCACCAAAAATCCATTTCCATTACTTCCCGAAGCATGATATGTAGGAAGCTCCCCCTGGTCTCAAAGGAGGTGATTGGAAGAGCGTTAGCATGAACACACAGAGAGTTTCCCTTTAACTGAAAGTATCACTTTCAAGTGTTTGAAGAATTCTGTTTCTGCAAAAGGAAGGAAATCCATTAGGCTACCATATACAGTAAGCATAAAAATGGAGGGATATAATCTTACTAGTTTGCGCACCAGCAACGGTGACATTTAATAGTACAGCTAACTTCAGTAAGTTGAAGTTTGATCATCATAAAAGAGGCGATATTTAAGCAGAAGCCTGGTATTTGCTAGGGTCAATGAGAGTGAACATCACGTTAATGACGGAAATTAGCTTAATACTAGCTGGCATATTTTTTTAAACAGCCAATACGACCACTTTACGATAGTTAATTTACAACATTAGACATCCTGTGAAGACAGCAAGATAATGGCACGGGTTCAAACATTTGCTATAAAAAAATGCAGCACATCTTTAATTCTGCTAACATCTATTTGGGTTTTTTTTTTTTACTGAGCAATCTAGCCTGTTTGCTTGCTCCCCACCAGATCCCCTTTAAATATTATAAATGTCCCAAGCCAAGAAAGCAGCTAGTTGACATAGCATTTTCCTTAGTCTGAACATTAAAACTTAGCTGCTTCTCCACAGGCAGCTGAGAAATGCTAAATGTTGGGCAGTTGAATGTAACATTTTTCTAGGGCTCCCTCCAAAGATATTTTCCTCATTGGATTTAAATTATTGAGTTTTCTTTGTCATCTAAAACCTAGCAAACTGAAGAAGCATGTCTACCTGGACTATAGATGAAGGAGGGGTGAGGGGAGGGTAGCGTACAACTACACTGCAAAGGGGAAACAGCGCACATCAAACTCTACTCTCACCTCTGTTTAGGTTTGTGATTGGAGTGCAACACATTTACCAGGGCTGCCAACCTGTCAGTATCGTTTGGAGACAGATGTCGGGTTGTGTTGGGTGTTCTCTGTGTATTGTAGAGTTTCTGTGGTGGTACTGTCAGGGTTTTGAGTTTATGTGCGTTTCATTTTTGAACATGTCGGGGTTTGGGGTTCAGTTTCTGTCAGTTCCTGTTTTATTTTGTAATTTGTCGGTTCCCTCATGTGTGTCTGTCAGTGTTGCTTCCTGTCTGTGATTGCCCTGATTGTCTCCACCTGGGTCTTTGTGTTCCCCTGTGTCTGGTTTTCTCCCCTACCTGAGGGGATTTCAGCGGTGGTTTTTCTCTGCTCCTTGTCGGTTCATTATCATTGTTGCCGTGTGGTTGTCAGCATGTTAGGTTTTGAGTTTTACCTACCTGCCTGTCAGTGGCGGCTGGTGAAAAATATTGTAGGTGGGGCTGACTTTGCGGGGGGTCTGGGGCTACTCCCCCAGAAAATTTTTTATTTCTTAGATTCAATTCAATTCGATTTGATTTATATAGCCCAGTATCACAAATCACATTTTCCTCAAAGGGCTTTACTATCTGTAACATACGACACCCTCTGTCCTTAGACCCTCGATTCGATTAAGGAAAAACTACCCAAAAAAACCCTTTAACAGGGAAAAAATGATAGAAACCTCAGGAAGAGCAACAGAGGAGGGATCCCTCTCCCAGGACGGACAGACATGCAACAGATGTCGTAAGTACAGAATAGATTCATAGCATAAAAATCACAACATATACAGTTATGATGGCAATGGCAAAATTGTTGTGTATAAATATGTAATTATGTTGAAAAGTGTGCGATGTAAAACATAAGGGAAGATGATGGGTCCAGACGGACAACCGAGCAGCTCCAGGTGGAGCCCAACGAGCAGGACCCGAGCCACTCGTCCCCTGCACCATAGACACAGCAACACTGCCCCAGCAGGTCGCCATAGTAACAGGTCCAGATACATCTCCGGAGGCTGAAATACCTGCTGAAAGTGACACTAAGAAAGAATAGACGGACGACAAAGCACAAAACTCCGGGAGAGGGAAGAAGTCAAGTTAGTGACATGCATTTATGGGATGAGAATGCATACGGATGGAGAGGAGGACAGAGGTGAAGAGAGAGGGGTGCATCATGGGAAGTCCCCCGACAGTCTAGGCCTATAGCAGCATAACTAAGGGATGGTTCAGGACTCTCCTGAGCCAGCCCTAACTATAAGCTTTATCAAAGAGAAAAGTCTTTAGCCTACTCTTAAATGTGGAGATGGTGTCTGCCTCCCGAACCCGAACTGGGATCTGATTCCACAGGAGAGGAGCTTGATAGCTAAAGGCTCTGGCTCCCATTCTACTTTTGGAGACTCTAGGAACCACAAGAAACCCTGCATTCTGAGAGCGCAGTGTTCTAGTGGGGTAATAAGGTACTATGAGCTCTGTAAGATACGACGGTGCCTGACCATTAAGAGCTTTGTAGGTGAGGAGAAGGATTTTAAATTCTATTCTGGATTTCACAGGGAGCCAGTGCAGAGAAGATAATATTGGAGAAATATGATCTCTTTTCCTAGTTCCTGTCAGTACACGTGCCGCAGCGTTCTGAATCAACTGGAGAATCTTAAGGGACTTTTTCGGGCTGACTGATAATATGGAATTGCAGTAATCCAGCCTTGAAGTAACAAATGCATGGATTCATTTTTCTGCATCATTTCGAGACAGGAAGTGGCTGATTTTTGCAATGTTACGTAGGGGAAAAAAGGCAGTCCGTGAGGTTTGCGTCATGTGGGAGTTGAAGGATAGATCCTGATCAAAGATAAAGATAGAGCAATTATATCTGCCGACAGTGAGTCTCGGAGGCGTTTGGGGCCAAGTACAATAACTTCAGTTTTGTCCGAGTTTAACATCAGAAAATTTCTGGTCATCCAGTTTTTTATGTCCTTAAGGCATGCTTGAAGTTTAACTAACTGATCAGTTTCATCCGGCTTAATCGATAAATATAATTGGGTATCATCTGCATAACAATGAAACTTTATGGAGTGCTTTCTAATAATATTGCCCAAAGGAAGCATATATAAAGTAAATAGAAGTGGTCCAAGCACAGTACCTTGCGGAAATCCATGACTAACTTTGGTGTGCTCAGATGATTCATCATTAACATATACAAACTGAGATCGGTCTGATAGATAGGATTTAAACCAGCTTAACGCGGATGCTTTAATTCCAATTATTCCAGTCTCTGTAATAGAATTTGATGGTCAATGGTATCAAATGCAGCACTAAGATCTAACAAGACAAGTACAGAGACAAGTCCATTGTCTGATGCAATTAAAAGGTCATTTGTAATTTTCACCAGTGCTGTTTCTGTGCTATGATGCACTCTAAAACCTGACTGAAAATCCTCAAATATACTATTGTTATTTAGAAAGTCACATAACTGATTAGCAACAGTTTTTTCAAGGATCTTAGAGATAAAGGGAAGGTTAGATATAGGTCTATAGTTGGCTAAAACCCAAGAGAGAGTGGGCTTTTTAAGGAGAGGTTTAATAACAGCTACTTTAAAAGACTGAGGTAGATAACCTGTCAGTAAAGCCAAATTGATCATATCTACACAAGATGTACTAACTAATGGTAGAACATCTAAGCAGTCTAGTTGGAATTGGGTCTAAGAGACAGGTCGATGGCTTAGATGAAGAAATTGTCGACGTTAGTTGAATAAGGTCGACAGGAGAGAAGCGGTCCAAGTACACCTCAGGTGTCACAGCTCCCTCCAAAGCCTATGCTTGAAGATCGGTTGGCACCAAGTAGATGTGATTTGCTGCATTCTGGTGTATTTGAGGCCATGTCCCTTGACTATACCAGTAAAAGAACTCAAACCAGTCAATACCAATAGTCTAAAAAGACAGTATTAATTGAACTGTCATGAAGAAATCAACAGTTTCACAGGTAATGAGAATGAACAAGTTGCATGTTTATTATGCTCTGTGTCCAGATAGAAGAAGTGAAACATTACAATGAATAATGGGGAATATAAAAATGTCTTTAAAGTTAACTGTGGACACATTATCTTCGTTCGAGGGGATACAGGTGTCGAGATTGAACTGAATCTGGTGCTAGCTCAGCTCCCACGGCTACATTAGTGTTACTCGATGTCGCCTGCGCCGCTATGCTGAATGTCCTGTGGTGCAGCAGGTGCACGGCTCTAATCTTGGTGCTGGGGGCGATATTTCCAGAGCCCCCAAAGCATAAAATTCGACGATGATGATTGGCAAAATATAAACTGTTTTTGCGTAGCAACCGGGGAACCATTGGCTTAAATGACAGAACTGAAGGGCTGAGCGAAGTGGCGCCCAGGGAAGACAGCCTATTGGCTGCCACACTAACGTGATAAACGTAACAACGCTGAAAGTGAATGCAAATATCATTCTGGAGAGTTCTAGACACATTCTAAAGGAAAACAATTGTTACCATGTAATGAACACAGATTATGTTTCAAAATGAGATACTATAAAAAAATAAAATAAATAAAAGACAAGACAGGCAGGCAGGTCGGCGGGAGGTTGGCGCCCCAGTGCCCTCTATGGGCGAGCCGCTGCTGCTGCCTGTGTTTCTACTTGTAACCTGTTTGCCGCTGGTCTACCAAAGAGACCCTACACCACAACTCATCATCCTGCTACCTCTGTCTGTGTTCGGCTCCTTCCCCTCATTCCCCGCTTACCCCCTCTCATCTTAACAGTTTGGAGTGAGATTTGGTATCGGTGTTGGGATTTACAATGGTTATGGTTAACTATGGATAATCATAAATAATAACTTCAATAAAGTTCCTCAAGGCACCACTCTAAAAGAGAAAATTATTGATTAATTAATCAAAAACGTATTGATTCACTCTCAACTATTAATTTGGAAATGATTAACAATTAAATTAATAACTGTAACCAAAATGCCCATTTATAGCTAGTAGGTGGAAGGATTTTGAGTTCTGCATAGAAGAGGTTGGCAGCTTAATAACTCTTGTATAACATTAAAGAAACCAGCTTAATTTTCCACAAGCATTTATTAAAGGAAGTAAAAACACTCAATATAAGGTCTAACTTCATATGCACTAAGCTAAAGAACAAAGAGTGTGTGTGTGGGGGGCAAAATGGCTGCTTATATCAAATGGCTGACGTTAAACGTAAGGCCATATGACGTTAAACAAAGAGAGTTCATTCAAAACGGTTGCTGAGCCATGTTTGATGAAGAGTGTGGCTATGTTTAAAGTCAAATTGGAGTGTGTGTGTGTGATCAGTGTGGGATGATAGTGCCTAGATAAAGGAGAGCTGGTTAGCATGCAAAGACTCATGAACTAACCTCAACTTAGCATGTGGCTACCAAATAACCTAACAGATGAAAACACAACACTAAAATGAGCTAAACCAAAAGTCACACAGTCCTGTGCTTAGCCAAGTACCCTGTTAAGTAATGTGAAGCTACGTAATGCCCAGGTACATTGTCAGTCCATGCAGGGAAAGAAGGTTGCTTTGAAGTAGCGTACTCCTTGTTAGCAGGCGCTCTGTCTGTTGTTCTCCTTACAGTTAATAGTAAGTTAGCTGGCAGACTTTGTGTAGTAGCCGTTGGCGCTAAATGAGCTTTGTTACAGAAATCTCGTGGCTCTGTAGTAAGAGTTGGGTTTGGTGTTTCTGCTCCAAGCAGATTACACTGCGGTAACAGCTGTTGCTGAGCAGCGGCCCTGGTGTCAAGCCAGGAGAAAAGAGCTTGCTTACTGTCGGTTAGCGCTGAGCTAACCAGAAATCTTAAGACAGAAGCAGGCCCTCGTGTTGCAGCCGTAATCCTTTGTTCTTAGTCTGTGGATCTGCTCAACCCAGACCTCCCCGCGGTCCGGCCATAGAGCAAGGGGACGAGAGGGAACAATTGTTTTATTGACCTGGTGACATCACAGGTCAGACTGACCAATGGTAGCTAGAACGGATTTGATTGTCAAATTTTTAGTAGCAGTTCAAGCGTCACATTATTGTTGAGCCTTAAACGCATTAAAATTAAATATTTCAATTTGTCATAAATGTGAAACTGAAGAGCAAAGTGAGGCAAAACTCTACGTACATGAAAGGTGTTTTGGATTTTGGAATGGTATATGTGTGCGCGCCTCTGTCAACTAAAGGAGAACGCCTGATGTTCAGACTCTGTCCTGAGTGCAGAGAGAGCCTGCATACAACCGCCAGGAGTCGCTGTATAAAACTATGGTGCAGGCAACAATCATTCTCAGGGATGAAGTTTTACTAAAATGTGTCCGTTATAATTTTACGTCACAAACCCACAGTCAGTGTGGTGTCCCGTCGATAGTACACCTGCTAGCAGATTAGCGTGTGCTTTGAATGTAGGTGTTTTACATTCTACACTCTTCATCAGAATTATATACGCTACAATTTCATCATTTCCATCATAATTGAATGTACTATGAATTCTGGATCCGTCCTCTACACTTATGTTTTGCTCCTACATTTTGTCATCATAATTGTGAACACCCCCATATTGGACCACGTGTGACCAACGCTGCATACCCAGGTCACATAATGACAGCTCTACCAACACCATGGCAACTGAGCCAAGTCCATTCGCTGTTGTAGACCCTTAGAGGCTGTTGAAAGCTCATGTTTTATCATCACTGAGTTAGAATGAGTGTTTCAAGTGCTGATGGGTCCTACTTGTTGTCTGAGACGACCCTGATGGGAGAAGAATTCACTCCCAGGACTTTGCTTTTAAATTGAATAGATTTGTGGTTTAGGGAGCGCGGATTAAATCCCACGAATTATCGTATGTGTTGTTTTTGGACATGATTTAGTAAATTTGTATTTATTCTGCACCACATTTTAGGCACTGACACCCCCTTAGGCTTTATATTGGATCTAATGCATTCTCTCATTTCTGCACTGGCGCGTGTGTGTGTGTGTGTGTGTAGGCGGGAAGCGATGGAGAGAGCATTGGAAACTGTCCATTCTCTCAGAGACTCTTTATGATCCTGTGGCTTAAAGGAGTCATCTTCAACGTCACCACTGTCGACCTCAAACGGTAACACACCACACACACATCCAACACATTTCTATTTTGGGAGTACATGTCCTTAATGCTTGTTTTCCTCTTGTGTACATTTTGTCCTTAGGGCCGAGCATGCCCAACATTCAGTGAGAAGCTATTATTCTCTGTGCATGTAAAGACAGGCACTCTGGTTGAAATAACAGTTCTGTCAAACAGAGAGTAATGCCCATAATTCTGCTTCAGTATCTGTTGCACGAGGAGAAAAGTATAATTTAAAATGAACAATGATGTCACCTTCGTCCTGATTTCAGTCTTTTGGTTTTGTGTTGTCAGGAAGCCGGCTGACCTGCAGGACCTCGCTCCAGGAACCAACCCTCCTTTTGTGACCTTTAATGGCGAGGTCAAGGTCGATGTCAACAAGATAGAGGAGTTCCTGGAGGCAAAACTGACCCCGCCACGGTCGAGAAACACATTTACATATGCACACACAGACTCACATGAATGTACGGTAGTTGGCCAGACGAGGGTTAAGCTGGAATTATGCTTCTCAAGGCTGCACATAAAACAAACACCCATGTCACGTTTGACATGGGTGTTTCTACTATACGTGCAAAGACTGCTAGTAGAATATGCATGTCCACTACAGAGGCAATGTCATGTTTAGCAGTCCACAATGTAAAGAAAACGGAGATAAAAACCAATGGCTTAAAGAGGAATTACTTTCATCTGCTCTGCTAGAGGATTACTTGTGGCAGGACTGAAAAACTAGTTCCAGACAGGATGTTGGATCAACCAATCGGCCTGCTTGACGCACACGTCTGCCTACACCATGAAGTGTGATGGGCGACTCCTCTGCCTTCACCCTTCCCTGCAAAGGTTCTCAAAGACATTAAGCTGTATCTTTGCAGAAGCATGAGTCCAGCTTCAGTTGATCAATGAGTTCCATGAATGAATGGTGGCATTGTGGCCCTTTTTAAAAGTGTGATGTGAGAGCTATGATACTGATGGATTTGTAATCATTCCATAACAAGTAGGGTTTGGGGTATTAGTAGCAGGCCAGATGTGTGTCCTGCAGCTGAACCATGAAAGTAATGGCTGATAAAAACTTGGTGGCCAGCACTGGCATATGAGTGAAGTAAGGATGCACGATGTGAAAGGAGTAGGGACAGTCCTAGGCATGTTCCAAGTAATGTTCCGTCCATCGGACGCCTTGTAGAAACTGCTCTTTTGACACTATGGCTGCTTCTCAAGTCTCCTATTTGTCAGTTCCTCGCTCCCTGCTTAGACGGGAAGTCGTTCTGGTCCGCCATCTTGAAGGCAGTCCCGAGGAGTGAGGAGGGATCTCTGAGGAGCGATGGGCGAGGATACACGAGAGCAGCCTTCATGGAAGTCTTTTACTTCTTGAAATCAGTTATTGATTGGACGCTGCAGCCGATCGGACTGATCTGATACATCTCAACATCACTGGCGTTTCACTCCGGAGTGAAACAGATAACAGTCAGATGTTATATTTGATTAGATTTCTGATTCACCATCTAGTTAAAATCTGTTAGTTGTAGGTCGGAACAACAAAAGGACCACAAACAACTTTCTTAATTCGAAAGATTTTTCTCTTCATGACCTGCTATTTCCCCCTTTAACTTTTATTATTTAAGCCAGGAACCCTCGTAGCCAGGAACCCTTACATCGTTTATTGTCATTTCCACTCAGTCACATGTGGGGCTGATCATTCCTGAGCTCTTTAACGGGTTCAGCGATTGTCGGATGCTCACATTCAGTTAGGACATGGTCTTGAAACATTTAGCCTAATAAAGAATTTCCAATGTTGAAAAGATACCAGATTCTAAGATATTTAAAAATGAATTCACAATCAGAATATCAATAAATACAGATGCAAATAATGAATAGGACTAAATAATATGAATATTATGAAGCAGAAATGATTCCTGAGCCTCTGAGCAGTGTAATACACAGCGTAAATACAGAGTGCAGCTTGTTCTACATGCACAGGTAACAGAAAACACTGCTATACCGATCACTGTGAGCCTTCATTAGTGCAGCACAGTGCACATGTGTGCACACACAAACGCCATCAAAGGTCTCTACAGCTGTTAAAGCCGACTGACAGCTGATCAGCTGTGATCAGCTGCTGCCAGCCCTCGCTTCACGTGACGCTTCAGAGGAAAGGACGTTCTCTTACAACACATTTCCTCGCTCCTCGCATGGTTTCCGTGTCTCTCCATGCATCCCCGGTGGGAGGGACTAAGACATAAGGAAACAATGCAAGTGAGGGAGACGTAGATGCAATTAAGAGACGTGAAAAGCAGTCTTTATCAACCGTTTAATTGATAATACATTAGGAAATGTCAGTACAGTACATGAGCATCGGTTATTAGAAAATAAAAAAATATGCAGGGGTATTCAGTTGACTTCTCTTATGTGTCTTTACCTTCAGCTACCCCAGACTGGCTCCCAAACATCCTGAAGCCAACACAGCTGGCATCGATGTGTTCGCCAAGTTCTCAGCTTACATCAAAAACTCGAGGAAAGACACCAACGACGGTAAAAACGAGAGAGAGCATCAATACTGTATGTGTGAGGGCTTGCTTCAACTCATTTCATTCAGGAAAAGTTTTTTCCCTAAAGCTTCACTTATCAATATTTTTATATTAACAATGGATAAAATGGCTGTGTGTATGTGAAAGGTGTTGCTCGTCGTGTCCAATCCACCCACACTGATTACCCACTCTCTAGCCTCAGCCACATTTAGCAACCTCATTTCCAGCAGGAAACTGTTTCCAGAATCAGCTTTATAGCCAAGTTGGTTGACGCATACGAGGAATTTGGCATTTCTGGGCAAACAAGATACATTCTAGAAATATATATATAAAAAATAATATATACATAAAGACAAATAAAGCAAGTACTGCAGGTCACAATTAACAATGAGATATTAAAGAATATTTAACAAAAATATATGATTTTATTACTGTCACTGAGGAGAACGAAATCACTCAAGAGGGACAATTATTGAGTGAGATTTGTAAAAATGCTTTTATGATCTGTACAGAGTTTTGAATCCACATGGCATCCACTTCACCTGTTTTGATTCTAAAACAATAGCTCGAGTATATATATAAGCCACATTGGGCGGCTGTGGCTCGGTGGCAGAGCGGGTCGTCTACCAATGGGAAGGTTGGCGGTTCGATCCCGGCTTCCCCCGGCCATGTGTCGAAGTATCCTTGAGCAAGATACTGAACCCCAAGCTGTGCCTTCGGTGTGAGAGTGTGTGTGAATGGTTAGTTTAATTTGTACTGATGGGCAGTCAGCTCCTGCCATCAGTGTGTGAATGTGTGTGTCTGGGTAAATCTGATCTGTAGTGTGAAAGTGCTTTGAGTAGTCGGACGACTAGAAAGGCACTATACAAGTACAGTCCATTATCATTATCATATATATCCTCTCAGATTCGAGCTCTTCAGTATGACACAGTTCTCAGCGAGTATACAGATCACTTGTTGGTTAAAGCCTCGATCCTGGGCAGTGATGTCCGTAAAAGTTATTGGAAACTTAATGTTAAATATCTGAACAATGTCGATTTATTAAGTGAATTTAGAAAACTGGTAGATTCACGAGTCTTGATTAAATCAGAATTAGAATTGTGGGAATTAATAAAAATGTCTTCAAATTTAAATGGCGAGAATTAAATCAAATAAAAAACAATGAAAATATGAAGAGATATATAGAGTTGAAGTGCAACAAAAATCGATCAGAACAAGAAGAAAACTTTATGTATACATATTAATGTCAGCGTTGGTGCGGTGCAGTGAGGAGTCGAATGAGGACGGTAACATAGATGGGTTTATTAAACAGACTGGAGACAGGAACAGAACACACCATCAACATAGGCTAACCTGAACTAAGAACGGACAGGGAGTGAAGGGAGGTGACTTAATATAAAGGGAGTGCAGATGACGAGACCAGTTGCAGGGAAGCATACATGGCATCAGGTCAGACTGGGCATGTCTGCACACCATGGCAGTCACGCAGGCATGTCCAGCCAACCTGCTTTAAGACCTCGACATCGGTGGAGCCCTCACATCAGAGGATGGGAAGAAGCTCCGCCGTGCTATGGCAGTGGTTTAGTCCCCCGCCGCCAGAGGTCTCGGGCTGGAGCTGAGGGTAGACCACCTCAGCCTTCAACATCTCGCAGCTCCTACATGCTGGCTCAGAAAGTGAGTGTGGCGCAGCGTGCCCCTCCCAAACGGTTGAGGGGTTCACGCTCAGCAAAGGCCTGAGAGGGAGAAGACGGACCTGAGGGCCGTGCTTCTCACCCGACAGAGTTCACAGAAGAGGCCCTGACACGGGCATCAGGCCTCAGAGGGCGCTCCCCTTAGGGGTCGAGCACATGGCTGCTCCCCCATCGAGCCCTTGGGAGCTCATCCTCCTAACCCCGCTGCCGGTGGCGCTTTGGGGCTTTTCTGCCCGCTTGGGAAGCTTGACCCGGCGTGTCACACTGAGTTTGTGCACCGTCCGACAAGGTTGCAAGCTTCAGTTCCGGTCCACACTTGCACACCCTCACTTCAACACAAAGGATCACGTTCCTAGGAGTAGTGTGGGACTCAGTCGTCTTGCGGGCACAACCGTCCCCCGCGCGCGTCAAGTCAATCCTGACCATGGTGCTCAGGGTCCAGCTAGGCTGACATCTCACTGCACTACAGTTTCAGAGACTGTTAGGCCTCATGGCTGCAGCATCCACCGTGGATGCTTAGACAGGTGGAGACAACAGGTGTTCCTGACCCAGGGCCAAGTGGGAATGGTGTATCTCCGTCGCACACTCTCGACAGATGCCTCCAGCACAGGATGGGGCGTAGTCTTGGAAGGCCGCACAGGCCAAGGTCTGTGGTTGACCCTGCACCGTGGCACATAAATTGCCAGACCTCAGGGACCAGCACGTGCTTGTCCGCTCCGACAACACACAGATCCTCTTGTGGTCCCAGGGGAAGTTGCTCTCTCTCAGAGCACTTTTCATACCTGGGTACCTCAATGTGGGAGCAGACATCCTGTCGAGGCAGGGGCCGAGGCCCGGGGAATGGAGACTGCACCCTGAGACGGTGCAGATGATATGGAGGAGATTCGGCAGAGCACAAGTGGACCTGTTCGCGTCCCCGAACAACGCTTACTGCCCCCTCTGGTTCTCCCTTGTGAATCCAGCGCCCCTGGGGCTGGATGCCATGGTGCAGCCGTGGCAAAGGCTACGGCTGTATGTATTTACCCCGATTGCTCTGCTCCCGGGGGTTCAAGAGAAGATTCGCCGAACAGGGGCCCAGCTCCTGCTCGTGGCCCCGTTCTGGCCCGCCAGAATCTGGTTTTCGGGCCTGGTAGCCCTCCTGGACAGCCCCCCGTGGGAGATTTCTGTCAGGAGGGACCTGCTGTCAAAGGCCAAGGCGAAATATTCCATCCCCAGCCGAGGAGGTTGAAGCTGTGGATCTGGCTCCTGAGGGGGACCACCTCCGAGCTGCCAGGCTCCCTACTGAGGTAGATGAGACCGTCTTACACTCTAGAGCCCCCTCCACGGGGAAACTGTATGCGGGCAAAATTTCATTACATGGTGCCGAGAGCGCCACCATGACCCAGTTCACTGCCCGATGGCTTCAGTGCTGGAGTTTTCCAAAGCCGGGTTTCGGCTGGACTCTCCCCCGCTACAGTCAAGGTGTATGTGGCTGCGATCGCAGCATTCCACAGCATGGTGGATGGCTGCTCCCTTTGGAAGCACAGCTTTGTTACCAGTTTCCTTCGTGGCACCTTGAGGATGAGGCCTCCGGCTCGAGTCAGACTCCCTCCGTGGGATCTGATAGTGGTGCTGGATGGACTGACCACAGCACCGTTCGAGCCACTGGACTATGCATCAGGCAGAGTTGGGATGATGGTGTTTAAGGCAGAGCTGAAATCCACAAACAGGATCCTGGCGTAGGTTTCTGAGGAGTCAAGGTGCTGGAGGATGAAGTGAAGGGCCATTTTTACTGCATCGTCTGTTGGCTCTGTAGGCGAACTGCAGGGGGTCCAGGTGTGGGTCTGTGATGGTTCTGAGGAGTCGTGGTGCTGGAGGATGAAGTGAAGGGCCATTTTTACTGCATCATCTGTTGGCTCTGTAGGCGAAGTGCAGGGGGTCCAGGAGTGGGTCTGTGATGGTTCTGAGGTGGGATAACACAAAGCGCTCAAAAGACTTTATTACCACAGAGGTCAGGGGTATGGGTCTGTAGTCATTAAGTCCTGTGGTCCTTGGTTATTTGGGGACGAGGATGATGGTGGAGGATTTGAAGCAGGCTGGCACTTGACATGTCTCCAGTGAGGTGTTAAAGATATCCATGAAAACTGGAGATAGCTGAGTGGCACAGTGCTTCAGGATGGATGGATAGACAGAGTCTGGTCCTGCTGCTTTGCGGGGCCCAGTCGGGCTCAGCCCGAAGGAGCAACGTGGGGCCGATGTCCTGTGGGCCCTCCTGCAGGAGGAACCGTAAGGGGCCAGTGCAATGTGGATTCGGTGGCGGGGGCCTTTGCGACCCAATCCCCGAATCTGGCTCTAGGGACATGAAATGTCACCTCACTGGGGGGAAGGAGCCTGAGCTGGTGTGGGAGGTTGAGAGATAGCAACTAAAGATAGTCAGGCTCACCTCCACGCCCGGCTTGGGCTCTTGAACCCAACACCTTGAGAGAGGCTGGACTCTCTACTACTCTGGAGTTGCCAGCGCTGAGAGGCACCGGGCTGGTGTGGGCTTGCTCATAGCCCCCCAGCTCAGCCGCCATGTGTTGGAGTTCACCCCGGTGAACAAGAGGGTCATTTCCCTGCGCCTTCGGGTTGGATAATCAAACCTCGAATTCAGGAGGAAAAAGCAGAGTCCATTTGTTTACTACTCTGTATCTCTATCTGCAGCCTTAGAGAAAGCCTTGCTGAAGTCTCTCCGGCGTCTTGATGACTTCCTGAGGACTCTCCTGCCTGAGGAGATTGATGCTGACGCCGCTGGAGACCTGCCTGAGTCCTCCAGGAGCTTCCTAGATGGACCTGAACTCACCCTGGCCGACTGCAACCTGCTGCCTAAACTACACATTCTTAAGGTTCATTCAGCCTGATTTTCATACTGGAAAATAATGGTCTACAAGGTTCTTATTTACTCCAAATTCAAGAGAAAATCCACATGGATTTTGAGAGTATTTGGACTGCTAGAACTCTTAGGTGACCACAACCAATCTTAACTCCTGCTCACACTTTTCTGTTTATAGGTCGTAGCCAAGAAATACCGTGGCTTTGAGATTCCAGTGGAGATGACAGGGGTGTGGAGGTATTTAAACTGCGCCTATAAGAGGGAGGAGTTCACCAGCACCTGCCCAGCTGAGAGGGAGATCGAATTTGCCTATCTTGATGTTGCAAAATTAATCAAATAAGAGGAAGATTGGGAAATGACGGAAAGAATTGGGGGTAAATGCATGGGATAAAATAGAGGCGAAAAATGACTTTAGCAAACTGTGGAGAGATTTATAATGCATACCTGTTGGTGGTAAAACAAGTAGAGAGATAGTAAAAAAAGAGAAACATGACTCGAAATGAGAGTCAAGAAGTAAGAAACGTGGGAAACTGGTGATGTGAAAAAAAATCCAACTGGTGGGCGTTTCTGATGAATCCTGATGAATTTACATGAAGCTGTAGGGGAGAAAGCTAAATGATTAAGAACCCCAGAATAGGTTAGGCTGATGCAAACTAATACTAAAACATCTATTAACTCCTCTTTAAGTTTAATATCTCTGCATGAGCTTGGAAGTGGAACCCTGATTACCTGTTTGTATGTTTAAAAATATGTCTACAGTGTGTGTGTGTGTGTGTGTGTGTGTGTGTGTGCGCTCTCACAGGTTGGGTTGCACTTTCATCTACTGTATCTTTATGCTAATCATTTTACAAATAATGACAACCAGTAATTAGATTCTTGCAGAATTGATTCCAATTTTTTTACTTTTCGGACAATGGCAGGGCCAAGTTCACTGCAAAGACTAAATAAATAGGACAATGAACAAGCATTATTATTCAGTATGTATTAGAAACCATTTAGCCAATTTTTAGCTAATATTATATAGACTAACAATTATGACTTAGTTAACACTTATCTTTATTCTTATCTGGAATCTACTAAAAGCTAATTGTAAATCATGTTAACTGTTCACATGTGAAATTAAAGAACATTACACACACTGTATGGTCAGTTATATCCCTTCAATATGCATTAAAGGAACAGTTTGACATTTTGGAAAATGCACGGATTTTCTTTTTTTGCTGAGGAGTTACATGAGCAGGTGGCCCACCACTGGCATGTGTGTACACTAAATATGAAGCTAGAGCCAGGAGTTGGTTAACATAACCAGCATAAAGACTGGAAGCAGGGGGAATCAGCTAGCATGGCTCTGTCAAGCCTGGAAGTCACAGTCCGACCAAGAAGTTCCACCGCCTGTTTTAGTACAGTACATGCTAGTCAGTGAGCTTTAGAGGTGCCGCTCAGTGGATTTTCTTACTGTTGGACAGAGCTCGGCTAGCTGTTTCCAGTCTTTATGCTTAGCTAGGGCCTGCTGGCTCCGCTTCATATTTATCAGTCATGATAGTGCTTTTTTTATTATCTAACCCATAGGAAGAAAGAGAATAAGAGTATTTCCCAAAATGGTCATCCCTTTATAAGTGTCTATAGTACCTGTTTTAGTCAGATCACTGGAATACAAGCCATTATGTTATCTTGCTAATGCTAATCTATAAGCCTATAAGATCACCATCAAAATATGAATGTGAGACTAAGGGACCTTTAAGGTTCTGGGGAGCACTGAAGATTCACGTCTAGTCTTTAATTCCTCTCAGCTGAGGTGGCAAAATAACCCCTAAGTTGAAACACTAAAGGTTTTATAACTGCTGAGTTATAGGTTATTTTGGTCCCAGCAGTGGCTCACTGAACACTGTTCAGTGTCCCGGCCTTATCTTAACATTTCATTAAAATAACAAGTGTCATATAGCTATAAAGTATATCATTCTAGCAATACTTTGAATAATTAGCTGGAAATGTGCAATGTGCATGCAGTCAGTGCCCAGGTACTGTATTGTTGGTCGGTACATATCTCTATTTCTCCATGTTAAAAACATAAGCTACAGTAGGTACATTTGGTTAATCCCTTCTTTAGGTGTTTGTGCTAAGCTAGGCTAAACATGTCTTGGACCTGTCTATGTACTGAACTCACGCAGTTTAAAATATCGATCTTTCCTCCCTCTCTTGATAAGAAAGTAAACACGTACCAGAATGTGAGAGTATTCCTTTGAAGGATGATTCCACTTGGCTCCTATTTTCATAGTTTAGGCCATCAGCCATTCCGGTAGAAATAGCACTGTGCTCACCAAGTTAATTGCTGAGATTTGGGAACAAAGATGTCGAACAGGTCAGAAAACGCGCAGTCAGATGATCAGTCCGGTTGGAAACACAGCCCCAAATGAAAGCGAGAACAGTAAATGCATTACTCAAACTGTCCATTATAAACATATATAATTATAATTATATCCATAACAGTTTAATTTCTGCTTCAGGTCAGTTTGACCAACCAAAAAAGTAGTCCTTTTTATTTAGTGCAGCCGAAGGACAGGAAAGGGGAGGGAGGGGATGGCATGCAGTAAAGGGCTGCATTGATTGGAACCCGAGCAGCTGTGGTACGGACTCAGCCTTAGAACATGGGGCACGCACTCTACCAGGTGAGCTGCACCCACAAACTGTTTCTGATCCGCTGCTTGTGTTTCTCAGACAACAACAAAATATGACCCAAGCTGTCGTACACGGGAATGATCATTGAAGTTTTGCTCTTCAAAGGTGAGAGAAACACTGCAGGGGCAGAGATTTCAGTGGCAGCAAACATTGTATTTTCATGTAATCCACTAGCAAACATTAGCTAGTCTGCATTAGCCTGTGTCAGATGACGCTGTCTGACAAATTCAGCACAAATTTGGAAATGGCAGAAACTCCAAAAATAATGCTCAAGGTATAATAAATAAGAATGATCCTTTAAGCCTTGATGAAATCCATTCATGATTTCAAAGAAAACTGATCTGTGATGAACACTGTGTATAAAATACGTCATCTGATGGATTCCATTTTCTTCACTGAATATCTCTGTCCTAATGTTAAAGATCAATCAGTAGTCAAGCTAAAATGAAAAGTTGAAGTGTTTAATGTCAGGGCCTGACTAGTCTTCGATTTGTACATTTTATGAGCAGAGATTTGACTCAATGCATATTTACTCATTGTGATTTTGTGGAGGCAGGCCTTGGTGCTGGTTGGTTGAACTGGTAATGGTGACTTTTTGATTGGCACATGATGTAGTTCAAAAGATTCAAGGACCACCATTATGATACCGTGCCACTTATCCAGTCTCTTCTCTTACATTTTTAGTTACTGTAGAAGTGTTGTCCCTTTCAGCAACTGCCATTTTCAGTACAACATAGGTGATAAAGTTGCATTTACAGTATGTCAGACAAGAGTCACCATTATCGCTTAAAACAGTACTTCCTGCCACGGTAATTTACTACTTAAAATAACTAAATCATTTGGGTGATAACAATTTTTCTTTATTATTGTGTTTGAACTAATTTGGTATTTTATCAAAAGTAATTTGGGAATGTTAGAATTCAGGAACCCCACCCCAAATTCCAAAAACAGAGGGCTCAAATGTACCGTTTTATCCTCGTTCCCTTGAATGCAGCTTTATTTTATTCAAATCACTTGTCTAATTGTTGGACAGAAGTGGTTTAGCGTGTTTTTCCACCAAACCACCACTTTGATAGACATGCTCCAGCCATTCAGTGTTTGGCAGAGATGTGTTCATGTTCTGCACCAAACCAACGGTGACACCAGCCTGTTGTGTTCTGGCCTTATATCCTCTCTGGGGAGAACCTTTATTAAACTGAATTTATCACTGTGTGTGCGTTGTTTCTGTCATTGTCATTTACTGAGAATTCTAGAGGCAGTTTGTAAATGCCGAGTTGAGTGATCTTTGTATTTAGCAAAACAAATGGTGTACAATGTGAATTGCATTGAAAAGCCATCTATTGCTCAAGAGTAATTTACACTTATTGACAGCATGCGGCGTAGTTAATGCAGTATATTGCAGTGTAAAACATTTATGTGAAGTGGAGGTGTTCAGGACTTTTACAAACACATTTATAACACAGAACCCTCCACGCTGCGCTGAATCAGCATCTTTTTATATTGGAGCTCCTCTCAGTGGTGACTGAAAGCACTGTTATCAGCTCAGCTGAGAGATGCAGCATGCTACTGATTGGGGGGAAAAAATGAACAAACTGGACAATCACTTTGTACAAATCTTTTAAATGAAGTGAACCACATGATTTGAATCCCCAAAGTGATTTGAAATTGACGAGAAGTTAAAATCTCAAAGCTTATTGGACCAAGACCTGAAGTAGATCTGCCTTAAAAAGTTTTAGATTCAAAGTCTCTCTCTGGATCTTACAGCAAGTCCGGAACGTGTCACCAAAACAACCATAGAGGTTTACTGTATTAAATCATAACCAATTACCAAATTTAGATCGATAAATATATGAGAAATCAATTGATTAAATTAGCATTTGAATTATGCATTGAAGAGCTCAAAGAAAAAAACGTTTCATTTGAAAAATATTTCTGTAGGTTGTCAAACACTGAGTCAGTGAGTCAGAAAAAATTAAATTAAGTCCAACCCACAGATTGGCAAGTTATTGAGCTCTGACCCCACACATGATTCACACAAACACTAGTATTTGTCTGTAATTATACAATGTTAAAGTCAATTCATTCTGTGGCACACTACAGACTCCATACATTTGAAGCTTATTGCAGATAATAAAAGTCACTTATTTAGCCCTATTTTTACATATAAAATCTGTTATTTCACTGATATTTGATAATGAATGCTTTGTACTTTTAATGGATATTGCTAGAGCCATGTGTCTTTGTGTCATTGTATGCAGTATACGCAACACACGCACATGAACATGTGCAGACACTCACACTCATCACTGGGGCGACAGTGACAGTGACTTCTGTAGAAACCCTCTGAATGAAATGACCCAGAGTTTACACACCCAGACCGCAAACACACACAGCTCAGTTACCACAGAAACATCCAGAGGAGGAATGTCCTGTTTATATCATGGTGCCATGACCTAATAACACAGGGTAAAGTCACACTTTACACAAATTGTTGAGTTCTAGTATTGCGACAGCTTGGGAGATCAATTCATTATTTGGAGTTCATCATTCAAGGTCCGGTCTTTCACTTATGGTCCTGTTTCAGTGCTTTCGATATTTCAATATTTGAATGGAGCAACTGTTTTGGAAGTCCATGTTCCAAACTCACATATTATGTTAGATTACGTGCACATTCTTATCCACCATGCATTGAATTATGTGAAAATACAACTTAATTTTCAATCCTTGAAAATGTTTGCAAAAGGTTAGTTATTTAAATTTCAGGAAAAAACATTTTACAAAGCAAAATAAGAACTGATAAAATACCATGAAATTAAAAAAATTAACAAAACTGAAAACACGTTTTCACATGTGGAAAACGCACAAACATTTAACTAAATAAATCCCGCACACCTGTGTACTGACAGGTATGTGGGAGAATAAGTGATGAGTAAAAATATCACAAATAAGCTCCTGCGCAATTGTGGGACATTAATTCAGCTCATACATACCTACTTAAGTACCATTACTTTTCTTTGGAGTATTTGTTTTGTGATGTGTGTGTTTTGTGATATTTGAACCTTGTTGAGCCAGAAACAATAAACCACAACCAACATTTTACATACTCCCTTGACAATGAGCATGTCATTTAAATTTGAAGAAAACATAATGCTCATTTCATGAACTTTTATGAAATTATGTAAAAAGAGCATTAAGATGCCCTGGTTCACGCAAAGTTTGTGATTTATTAAATGTAGAAACTAACAGGAGCTAATGTTTCTGCACTTTGTCATGTAGAATTGAAGTTGTATCATTCCCACTGGACATGACTCAGCAGGTGACCTCAGAGTATGAGTCTGTCTGCATAATGACCAACTAAAGAGAGTGTAACTGTAAAAAAATAAAAGATCAATCTTTATTGGCACATTGGTTTTTGCCATGCTAGAAAGCAACTTTATTTTAAAGCTGGCACACACACATACAAAAACGACGTGTGTCTGTCTTATAAGGAAAAGAAAAGGTTAACTGGTGTTTATTCATGCGCCCGACCACTGGCACACATCGTCTTCTTTGATTGGTCAGTCTTGTTAAGTAATGAGTGAATGAAAAGGTCCGAGTGAAGGCTGGCGCCTGTGTGTGAGGTGGGGTGGGGTGGGGGTGGGGGCTTCCTGATGTCACGGCAACAGTGTCCTAGCACTCAGAGGTCAGAGAAGAGCCAGAGGAGAGGAGGGGAGACTGGATGGAGGGATGGATAGACAGACAGCTAGATGGGATGATGAAACCAACGTTCAAGCAATATGAGCTTCTGATGACGTACACTGATATTTTAGGCTGGAACCTGCTAATAACAAATGTTTTAATTAACATTTAACATCTTTAAATTCTTCTTAAAATGTCATACCAATAATATGAGCTAATAGCAAAAACCAAAATGTAAAAATGACAACTTGTGGTTTTAAGGAGGGTCGTGTGTGTTCTTGGTCACCAGGAAGTCAATGGTCCTAGCAAAGAAATAGTCCGACGTATAAACCCCCTCCGGTAAAACCATGGCTTTTTACACTTTGGAGCCAGCAGCCGGTTATCTTAATGTAGCATAAAAATTGGAAACAGAAGATAAGAAAATTCACCTACTAGCACCTTTAAAGCTCACTAAGTTAAATGTTATATCTCGTTACAGGGGGCATGGAACTTTCTAGCATTCGGTTTATCTTTCCAATGTTGCACAGAAGGAAGACTATGGATTTCGTGCACCGTCACTTGCAGTGCAATCACGAGAAGGAATTGCTTGACATCTAAGACAGAAAAAAATTTGGACCTGTTCTTTTAAGTTCACACATACGCGGTAAAGCACATGGTTCAAACAAGTATCACTTGATAGCATGCAAACCAACACCAGGCAATTTAGTAACTGCAAAAACCATCTTTGCTTTCTCAGTCTTGCTGTAACTAAATGTATTTCATAGTAATAGCTGGTGAATCCGCCTCACAAAGGGCTTCAGAAAACCAGAACTGCATCACACAGATTATACAAGATGTGCACAACAGTGAGTGGATCATAACGTGATAATGGCCAGAATCAGCCCTGTGCGCTGATAAATACATCATCTAACTATTATGAGAGAGTGGTATTATGCATTCTGAAACTTTGTACATGACGGTGTTGATTGGATGGATGGGAGAAGATGATGGGTGGGTGTGGAGGAAAAGGTGGGAGAGTAAGAAGGGGGACCAATGGTGGGAAAGGTCAACACTGGCTGAGAGACGATCAGTTCTGGGAGCAGTACTTCCAGAAACACACTGTTGGAGACAGAAGAAGAAGGACAATCGGTTACCAAACAGTTTTAATATTTGCATGATATATCTCGGTATACTCTAGTTTTGTATTGGGAGGGGGTATGTTACAGTCTTTGGGTGGCAGTTCATTATGTCTTCATACTGTGATGTTTTACTCAGGTGCAGTCTTCCTTTTGTCGGTTAGATCTGATCAACTCGTCATCTGCGTCTCCAGATCCGGCCCGAATCCCCGATCCCCGATCCCCGATCCAGCACCCAGGGTAATAATGTCCGTGTTGTGAAAATGCATGATTTAACCTGAGCCAATGCCCCAGTGTCACTCTGCTGAATGTTAACTTGTGTGATAGTTAGCTCTGATGTTAACTCAGATTTCTTTGTGGGAGTAAAGTAATGTTAACTCGTAGGGGGGTAGGGCTAGTTCTGTGGTTTCAGGATCTGGTGTCTCATTTATAAAACAGTGCGTAGGATCCTTACTAAAAGTGTACGCACGTTCAAAAGCTAAAAATGGCATACGCCAAATTCTTTTCCAGATTTATAAAACCGTGCGTACACACACCTGCAGGCAACTTTCCCTTTATAAATCACAGTCCACCTGGAAATGTGCGTGGAATTGTGCGTGAAATGGGCCTCATAGCCCAGAGTTAGTAGCCTACTTGTATTTGTACCGGATGGGCGGTCTGTCTAATACTGGACCCAGTTCAGCACATAAGAGAGCACGGCTCTAGGGAATCTAAATCGGCCTATTATCTGTCATCATCTTGGGCCCGGGGATCTTCATGGTCCCTGAACACTCGTTCCCTCCTAATTCTTCCATTCGCGTTGTCCTCTAGCTTCCATCATGCAGCATTACGCACGAGGGTCACCGCAGTGTTTCTACATTTACAGCAGTCAGACTGATTACTTTGCCAAAATGATCGCGTCACTCAGTGGTATCCCCGCCCTGGGATATCATTTGAAGATGCAACTTTGACAGGTGAACACATTTGTATGTGGGTTTTGTTCTGCTTGGCCTGCGTTATGATTCAGACTGATAATGAGGATATGGAGTGTAACGATTGTGCGAGAGCTGGCCCTGGCTTCATTTCATGTGATGGTAAAACAGCGCTGATGAAACATTGAGTGACTCTGATTTAATAATTGAGTAAAAGTACTTGTATAGCGCCTTTCTAGTCTTCCGACTACTCGAAGCGTTTTCACACCTCATATCACATTCACCCCGTTCTCACAAGAGCATTCACACAGACTCACACACCGAAGGAGCAATTTGGGTTTCAGTATCTTGCTCAAGGACACTTCAACACATGGGCTGGGGGAAACCCAGTGAACCGCCGACCCTGGTGGACGACCCGCTCTGCCATAAAGCCACAGCTGCCCCTCATGAGTTGGCTTACATCTTTTACAATTTTAAGGTGCTTATGGAATCATTATGACTCACTACAAGTAGATATAACACTCTTCTTCTTTTCCTTTGGGCTGCTCCCTTTCAGGGGTCGCCACAGCGAATCATGCGCCTCCATCTAACCCTGTCCTCTGCATCCTCTTCACTCACTCCAATTAACTTCATGTCCTCTCTCACTACATCCATAAATCTCCTCTTTGGTCTTCCTCTAGACCTCCTGCCTGGCAGCTCCAACCTCAGCATCCTTCTACCAATATATTCAGTCTCTCCTCTGAACATGTCCAAACCACCTCAGTCTGGCCTCTCTGGCTTTATCTCCGAGACATCTAACATGAGCTGTCCCTCTGATGGCTGGTTCCTGATCCTGTCCGTCTTCGTCACTCCCAAAGAGAACCTCAACATCTTAAGCTCTGCCACCTCCAGCTCTGCCTCTTGTCTTTTCTTCAGTGCCACTGTCTCTAAGCTGTACAACATCACTGGTCTCACCACCGTCTTGAACACCTTTCCTTTCATTCTTGCTGATACTCTTTTATCACACAACACACCTGACACTTTTCTCCACCCGTTCCAACCTGCTTGCACTCGCCTCTTCACCTCTTTTCCACAGTCTCCATTGCTCTGAACCGTTGACCCTAAGTACTTAAAGTCCTGCACCTTCTTCACCTCTGCTCCCTGTAACCTCGCCGTTCCACCTGGGTCCCTCTCATTGACACACATGTATTCTGTCTTACTGCGGCTAAGCTTCATTCCTCTGTTTTCCAGAGCAGACCTCCATCTCTCTAGATTCTCCTCCACCTGCTCCCTGCTCTCACTACAAATAACAATGTCATCCGCAAACATCATAGTCCATGGAGATTCCTGTCTAACCTCATCTGTCAGCCTGTCCATCACCAGAGCAAACAAGAAGGGGCTCAGAGCCGATCCTTGATGCAGACCCACCTCCACCTTGAACTCCTCTGTCGCACCTACAGCACACCTCACCACGGTCTTACAGCTCTCATACATGTCCTGCACCACTCTAACATACTTCTCTGCCACTCCAGACTTCCTCATGCAATACCACAGCTCCTCTCTCGGCACCCTGTCATACGCTTTCTCTAAATCTACAAAGACACAATGCAACTCCTTATGACCTTCTCTGTACTTCTCCATCAGCATCCTCAAAGCAAACACTGCATCTGTTGTGCTCTTTCTAGGCATGAAACCATATTGCTGCTCACAAATGCTCACCTCTGCCCTTAGCCTAGCTTCCACTACTCTTTCCCACAACTTCATTGTATGGCTCATCAGCTTTATTCCTCTGTAGGTGCCACAGCTCTGCACATCACCCTTGTTCTTGAAAATTGGCACCAGTACACTTCTCCTCCATTCCTCGGGCATCCTCTCACTCTACAAGATCTTGTTAAACAAACTAGTCAGAAACTCAACTGCCATCTCTCCTAGACACTTCCATACCTCCACAGGTATGTCATCAGGACCAACTGCCTTTCCACTCTTCATCCTCTTCAACGTCCTCCTCACTTCACTCTTGCTAATCTTTGCCACTTCCTGCTCCACACCAGTCACCTCTTCTACTCTTCGTTCCCTTTCATTTTCCTCATTCATCAACTCAAAGTACTCCTTCCATCGTCCCATCACACTCCTGGCACCTGTCAATACATTTCCATCCTTATCTTTAATCACCCTAACCTGCTGCACATCCTTCCCATCTCTATCTCTTTGTCTGGCCAACCTGTACAAATCCGCCTCTCCCTCTTTAGTGTCCAACCTAGCATACAAGTCCTCATATGCTCTTTGTTTGGCCTTTGCCACCTCTACCTTCACCTTACGCTGCATCTCCCTGTACTCCTGTCTACTCTCTTCAGTCCTCTCAGTGTCCCACTTCTTCTTTGCTAACCTCTTTCTCTGTATACACTCCTGAACTTCCTGGTTCCACCACCAAGTCTCCTTGTCCACTTTCCTCTTTCCAGATGACACACCGAGTACCCTCCTACCTGTCTCCCTGATCACATTAGCTGTAGTGGTCCAGTCATCTGGGAGCACTTCCTGACCACCCAGACTCTGTCTCAGCTCCTCCCTGAAAACTACACGACATTCTTCCTTTTTCAGCTTCCACCACTTCGTCCTCTGCTCTGCCTTTGTCCTCTTCATCTTCTTCACCACCAGAGTCATTTTACACACTAGCATCCTGTGTTGTCTGGCTACACTCTCCCCTACCACTACTTTACAGTCACTGGTCTCGTTCAGATTACAATGTCTACACAAGATGTAGTCCACCTGAGTGCTTCTCCCTCCGCTCTTATAGGTCACCCTATGTTCCTGCCTCTTCTGGAAGAAAGTGTTCACTACAGCCATTTCCATCCTCTTTGCAAAGTCTACCACCATCTGTCCTTCTGCGTTCCTGTCCTGAAGACCAAACCTGCCCATCACGTTCTCATCACCTCTGTTCCCTTCACCTACATGCCCGTTGAAATCTGCACCAATCACCACTCTCTCACCTCTGGGGATGCTCTGCATCACTTCATCTAACTCACTCCAGAATTTCTCCTTCTCTTCTAACTCACATCCTACCTGTGGGGCATAACCACTCACAACATTGAACATCACCCCTTCAATTTCCAGCTTCACGCCCTTCAACCTGTCTGACACTCTTTTCACCTCTAGAACATTCCTCACAAACTCCTCTTTCAGGATAACTCCTACTCCGTTTCTCTTCCTATCCGACCCATGGTAGAACAACTTGAACCCTGCACCTAAGCTTCTAGCCTTGCTACCTTTCCACCTGGTCTCCTGGACACACAGTATGTCCACCTTCCTTCTCTGCATCATGTCAATCAACTCTCTAGCCTTCCCTGTCATAGTCCCAATGTTCAAAGTCCCTACTGTCATTCCTACATTCTTAGCTTTCCTCTTCTCTCTCTGTCTACGAACACACCTTCCTCCTCTCCTTCTTTGTCTTCGACCAACAGTAGTCCAATTTCCACCGGTACCCTGTAGGTCAACAGCATCGGTGGCGGTCGTTGTTAACCCGGGCCCCGACCGATCCGGTATGGAAGTCATTGTCGTGATTTGCATTTTTTTCATTTGGCATGTGTTTTACGTCGGATGCCCTTCCTGACACAACCCTCTGCATTTATCCAGACTTGGGACTGGCACATGAAGACACTGGCTTGTGCCCCCCTGCGGTTGCATTACAAGTAGATATAACACTGCTGGTTTAAATGTTTGTGATAGCATCGAACTATAATTAACGTTTGATTTTAAGTGAAATTAAATGTGTGAGTCATCATTATACTATCTGGCTTCAATTCACCACCTCACTATCTGCGTCGCCCTTTTCCCATCTCCAAAATGTGCGTACGCATGGGAGTATACTTACGGCTGTGCACGTTCTCCCATCAGGTTTGTTTTTATAGATCACATCTTTTGTGTGCGAAGTGGCGATCGCCTCTCCTCGTTTTGTGCAAACGCAGCGGTTATAAATGAGACCCCTGGGCAGTAGGTCTAGGCTGTCATTGACACCACACATCGATTTGTCTAGCTGAACACTAGGATTTATGGGTGTTTGCCATAATGTGTTTGATTTTGACAGGTGAGATTGGTTTGTTTTTTTTCGGCTGTTTCAGCTGTAGTGAGCTAGTGGGGATCCACTGTAAGGGTTAGGAAATGTGTTTGCTTTGTTCGTTTGATGGTTTGGCACCACCCCCAGCCCTTCTCCCCTTTAGGTCTCACCTCACTTGCCTTCCTTTTTCTTTTTTTGATATTTAACTACTGAAGCAGAAAGACTGTTCTGTGATTTCTGTTGTTGTTGCTACACTAAACAGGAAATGGCAGTGGCTTGCCTGACTACATCGGCTGTATGTTGCTTCACTTATCCCCAGACACCTGCAGGGTTGTAACACACCTACACAAAATAAACACGACAATAATTCATATCGTCTGACTGATGCTTGACAAGGTTGCATCCCATATTCCACTAATAGTTAAAGGATGATTCTGTTTTTTTACAGCTTGGATCTTATCTTGGAGTATTTTAGTAGTTTCAGAAGTTTGCTGCAGATAATGCATTGTTGAGTCACCAGTGGTATGGACAGCTTTTCTAGGAAGAAGGGGTGAAAATGGTAAAGGGGCACCACCACTGTGCACAGGCTTATGTGACAGTTGGGCGACTAGAGAGTCACTAGAACCCACTAGAAATGAGCAAAGGGGCATGGCCAAGCCACGGGGACATTATGGGGGCACTGGGGTAATGGTGAACTTCCCTAGTTTTTACCCTAAAGAGACAAAAGTGCTTTTAAGGGCACACAAACATCCTGGTTGAGAAAAATGTTGTTTTAATGTATATATTTATTTTTAAAAAGGAACTTTGTTACAGAGAGGTAATAGGGTTGGGGCGGTCGCCATGATGGGGCTCTTCTTCTGCGGGTAGCTAACAAAACCAACCCATGCCACGCTCTTACTAAGGTAAAGCAGAGTTTAGCCCCTCGACTTTTACCTCTTTTGTTGGTCTTCTTGCTCTGCGGTGGTAGGGACTTCTTGAAGTTTCGACCAGTCAGACTGGGGACGATGACATCTGCACTTGGTCTGGACGCAGTGCTGTCGACTGCTGCTGGGGCTACAGTGGTGGGCTTCACCCCTCCCTCAGCAGCAGGAAGCTTCAACAACAACAGCAGGAGAAAGAATGGAGAGGGGTGATTACTGACCACCTGTATCCTTGTAAACCTTTCCAGAATGCAACAACACAAAACATCCTTACTTGATGGCATTCGTTCTCTGGTCCTTGGACTCTTTTGCTTTCTATTTATACTGTTGTATGATTTCTTGATTTCACATTTATATTTACACTTTTTCTTGTGCCATTCTTTGGACCTAAATGTATCATTTTGATACAACAGACTTATCGTTCCCGAGTGTCGACTGAAAGGCAGTCACCTCCACCACGGCTTTTACAACTGCTCCTGCTTACGCCATATAGTGCTATAGCCTGGACACCCCCTTTATATGTGTTCAAGGTGGTGAAGATTCAAAGGTTCTTGTAAATTGATATGAGGTTCCAAACTCAATCAGCAATTCACAAGGTTTTTTAAGAAAACGAACAACTACGACTGTTTAATCAAGTTTAATCCAGACTGTAAACCAACAGCTTAATATACCCAATCTTCAAATACAACTTCTGACATAAGTAGTCAGCAAAAAGAGAAAAGAAATAATCAAGGCAAAGTAATCCCTTTGAAATTTATGAGGTCAAATAAAGAGATAGATATAGATGGATGGAGTGCAAATGTTTTACAGGAACTTACCACTTTATTTTTTCTTCCTGAATTTCTGCCGTTTGCTGAAATAAAAAAACAGAACAGGTTTTAGTAAAAATGCCCCTGATGAAGAGCATCACTTTGGCTCAGTCCTGGGTTTATGTGGAGATAAAGAGACACTAGTCCATTTCCATTTCCATTTAGTCATCTAGCAGATGCTTTTATCCAAAGCGACTTACATATGAGGAAGACAATGGAAGCAATTATAACAACACAAGGTAACAAAAAGCATCAGTGCACCAGAAACTAGTCTGATTAAAGCCCAGCACAGGATACAAAGGTCAGTGTGATCATTCCTTGATAAACCTGTCACAGGGAGATTTTTGTTAGTTATCTAAGGTAAATGGTAAATAGACTGTACTTGTATAGCACCTTTCTAGTCTTACGACTACATTTCACATTCACCCCATTCATACACTGATGGCAGGAGCTAACTGCCCATCAGTACAAAATAATCTAACTTTCACACACCAAAGGCACAGCCTCGGGAGCAATTTGGGGTTCAGTATCTTGCTTAAGGACATTTCGACACGTGGGTTGAGGGAAGCCGGGATTGAACCGCAGACCTTCCAATTGGCGGACAACCCACTCTTCCACAAAGCCATAGCCACCCCTATCAACATCTAACCATTTAATAGCCTACAAGGTTAATATTCATTATGCATTGTCCCTGTTCAAATAAAGGAGAAATAAATACCTGAGATGTCCAGTGTTTGACACTGGCTGAGGATGTTTGTCATCCCCTGAAAAATAGCTGTGAGCTGGTGGGGAATGTGAAAACAGAATCTGCCCCTTCCTCATTACCACTACTGAGGTGCCCTTGAGCAACCCTTAGCTTCCAAATGCTCCAGTGGCGCTTCTCAGTGGCCATTCGATTAGACTGGGGTTTTGCTGGTCAGCTTCTACGTGTGATTGCGAGTTACTGTGCTAGTGTCAGAGTTTACAGCCGCTGAGGCTGTACTTAGACACAGCAGTGCTGTAAGCTCAATACCAACATCAGCAAGTGTTGTGCAAAATGACATTTTGACCTGATGGCACAAGATGAAAAGCCAGAGGAGCACCAAAATCACTAGGATTAATCCTCTTGGGACTATGACTGTCTCATGGCAATCCATCCCATATTTCCAATCCATCCAAGTGGCCATCCAAATCACCAACATCGCCATCCCTAGAACCACACCACATGGCTTAAAATGTGATGTTGAGTGCCAATGCAGGAACACTGCAAATACACCTGGTCAATGTTACTACCCATCGATGGCTCATTGAGCTCCACAATGCTCAATGAGCCATGGATGGAAAATACATTTAAAAAACTCAACAGCAACGTCTCTTACTCAAGTTACTCAAGAAAATCCACAGGCTTGTTGTGAGCAGTTTTATGTAGGAACTATTTTCTCTCTACCGATGGTTCCTACCTGAAACTGCTCACAACAAATCTGTGGATTGTCTTATGTATTTTTGACTTTTGGTGTGAACTGTCTCTTTAAGTTCACAGTCTTCTGTCGCCTGCACCCACTGCCACAAACTTTTACATGGAGTTTGGCATCAGTTAGTATACCTAACATATTCACAGTACGATTACCTCGTGGCATGATGGTGAGCCGGGAATTCAGTGTGCTGTTGAATGTTCTGTGCAGCTCCTCCAGGGCCGAGATCATCTTCAGCATCTGGGCTCGTTTATCCGGACCGCCTGTGTCAGTGTTGGCCCCTGTCCTGATGCCTGCAGTGAAAGTCCTTGGAGTGGTTTTGTCACTGATTCTTGTTGTCCCATCCACTCCACTTGCTGCTTTAGTACTCACAAGCCAGTGTTTGAAGTACTGGCTTGGCTTTAGTGCTGAAAACTTCTCTGGTGCAGCTGATAGGTGATGTGGAGGTTTCACAAATCCTGGGAAAAAAAAAAATTGTAACACAAAAGAACTTAATGATAAGGTATCCAAGTCATCCTATACAGGGGCTGTGGCCCTGGAAAAGCTACTGTAAGCTACCATAGATGTGCCTTGAGCTCTGCAGGAAGATTGAATGATACCCTTCCCCAGGCCCTTATAGTTAGATCATTTTGTCCATTATAATGGTAAATACATCTGCATTTTTAGTACATTATGCCTTACTTTGAAGACTTGAAAAGACATCCATTTCTATCAGCCCCCTATACATAGTAGACGTAACCATAACACATTTCCCCAAACAAGAGTGTGCACTGTGTATGCATGGTAGGTGACTGCTCACTAGTTGACCCAGATTTATAGTTAACAGATTTCTACCCTGTGACTGTATGTCCATGTTTTTTTACCCAGTATGGCACCAATCAAAGAAAGGGCCTTGCTTATGCTCAAAAGGAATCCATTCTTTTGACTAACTCAGATTAAAGAAGGTTTTATATGAAAAAGTTGTCTGATTTTAGGTCTTTAAATTGTTAATGTCTCCACATACACATGACCCTCAAACAGTCCTACACACACACACACAGTCGGGTTTCCATCACTTTCAGGGACATTACATTGACTTACTATCATTCCCTGGCGACTCACCCTAACCCTAACCCTAACCCTAACCCCTAACCCTAACCCTAACCCTTACGCTAACCTAAAACCAAGTTTTCACCCTAAAGTATAATGATTTACGTTATGGGGACTTGCATTTTGTCCCCATATAGAAGGCATGTCCTCACAATGTGACTTTGTAAACAGATTTATATCCTCTCAACATTAGTAATACCCACACACACACACACACACACACATGCGCTATTTTGGTGGGATTCCACTGCTTTGCTGGTTGCTAGAAGAGTTGCTGTGGGACCTTTAGCTGTGACATAAGAGTTGTATAAGTTGTGTTTATGTGTGTGCATAATGACGTCTGAGTTTTTGCAACAATGTAGCTCAGTGTGTTTGTGTTTAGACAAAATGACACCTCCGCACGCACACACACACACACGTTTATGAGCTTTGGAGATATCGGCTGTAGAGATGTTTGCTTTTTATGAATATAATGGGACTATATGGCACTTGGTGTAGTGCTGAGGTATCATCTCTACTGCCGATATCTCTAAATCTCCCACCAAAACATGGATAAAAAGCACTACAGGTACGAGGTAAAATATGTATTTTTGATTGTGGGCTGAACCGTCCCTTTAAGCCTATATGATTAATGCCTGGCTGAAAGATATTGTGGAATAAATGATAAATATGCCACAGATATGCATCACTAGTTTAAATCAGTCAACATAAAGTGGCTATTTCAAACCATGTTCTGCATTTTGGCATTTAGTTTAAAATAATGTACAAACTGCATTTTCTCTTGTTCCATAGCTGAGTAGATCATTTACCAGCCTGTTAGCAACATTTACTGCATGTATGTTAGGTTATATGTTGCTGATTACATAATATTGCATACAGTTACATAGAGTTTCTTGTACCAAAGTCTATGATTGCGTTATATCTGGTTTGTATTTATGATGGCCTACAGTATATCTAAACATAATTGCTACATGTTCATGTCATAGCATAGATTTCATGATGCTTGAAAGCGGAGTCTTGTTACTGCAATTTATCAGCTTCTAACTGGAATTATTTTTGTCTGAAATCTGTAAGTTTATTTGCTGCAGTCTACGTTCACTTTTTTAAAACCCGATCATTTGTTTGTACTTTATGAGCAATAAAAACGCATTGAATGCACAGTAAGTTTACCAACCAGCTTATTTTATTATGTGGAACGTTAACGCACTCTAGCATATAAAATCCAGTCTTTGAGAGATTCTCATCCTGCTACAATGTTACTGGTTTAATAGCCTTTCATTTTGAAGCTAGTCCCCTATTCTTGCTACAGTATAGACACAGCAGCTACCAGCAAAACACATGAGCAACATGTCTGTTTTTAATTAAAGTAACTCAGTCAAGTAACTTTTAATCTGAAGATATTTTATATTTGTTTTCCCGCATATTCAAGTACATTTAGAAACAGTAAATTTGTATCTACTTAAGTGAAATTTGGGCACACTAAGTGACTGACTGTTGACGAATCCTGCAGAAATTTTCTTAAGATATTGGCTGGGCTATTGATAGCTATATACACTGTCTTCCTGGTCAAGATGATTAATGACAAGTCTAAGCCAACCCTATCACCAGGCAGAACGCTGATATTAGACTGTTCTGCAAAATCCTGGATTGCTTTCAATGCTTCCTAACATTCAGTACCAATGTTTTTATATTTTTTCCTCCTACAATATATGCACATGGCAACTAAAGTATGGTTAAGTTTAGTCAAATATATTATAGTTAATATAAAGGTGAACATCATATTCAGGTCTGTGATGGGACAAAATCTCCTGCATGAAATTCAGATGCACTACAGGTCCATACACCTCCACACCTTCCACCTCTCTGCAGAAAGGGTATGCTTCTTCTGGCCTTGGCACTCAACACTGGCATGTTGGAATCATCCAAAATGAACTCCTAGGATTTTTGGCTGAATAAGTTAGTTCAATACGTTTGGTGAACCAACACCAGCCTTCAAAAAACTGCCAAAAACCATCCACAGGCTCGTTAAGTGACCTTCAATAAACTTGTCATCATCTCCACCAACTTGCATAGCTTCTAATGGGTTATGCTGGTCCTGCCACTCTGGCCATTAGGACATGATCATCTTGTCTGGTCCGCCCAGCCGAGGATCCTAGGACTTAGGCTCATATTTGATGATCTAGTGCCAATGTTTAATGCCAGTGCAGGAAGTAGTGTGTCCTTTATGTAACAAGGTGGAAATTAAGGTGATGGGTGTGTAGCATCCAATTTTCATACGGGGGACTGCATTTTGTGTCCCATCAAAGACCAACAATGAATAATTGCATTTTTAAACTGCAACCACAATCGTTCCCTGACCATAACCAAGTGCTTCAGTTGCGCTAACTGAGGCTCAACCTTCATTTAATTGTTATAATCAGGATTTTTCTCCAACCTTAATCATAGCATAGGTCTTAGATTTTTGGCAGTGATATGTGTGGTGATACAGTTGGGCCTGCCAGCAGCACTGATCTTATTTAGAACATTGAAAAGCTGCATGCTGTTTCTGGCCAGCTAAGACCAGCTATTCCTATCAGTGTTAGCTGCTCTTGCCTGATATCTCAACAGCTTCCTTACCTCTCTCAGAAGGTTCTGCCTCTACTCCGGACCCAAGAATCATCAGCATCATCATGAATACCTTCATCACAGACAGTCGTCTGTGAAGCATGGCAGCTGTTATTGAGCACTTGAAAAGAATAGTAAGTTAATCACGTGGCGCAGAACTATTGAGAGATTGACTTTCTTTTGGGTTTTGAACTCTGCCTCAGGATTTTGTTCCAAGATGACTTCTGCAATACAGGTTCTCAAACTGTCTTGTTTCTTCTTATGCTCAACTCATCCTTCCGATTCTTCCAGCTTTCTGTTGATGTTGGTGTAGACATTACCTAAGATGATCTTAAAGTTGGTCTGTTGATCTCAAATCGAACAGCTTGTTTTAGATCCCTCCTACTCTGATTTTTGAGTTCTTCTAGTTACTTGTCTTTTGAGGTTCTGTTGATTTCGAAATACTCGAAAACCTCTTCAGTTGTGATAGGTCAAGTTTCTAAGCTTTTCTTCTGTTTTTCAACCAGATGTTGGTGTTCGTCTACTTCAGCTCCACGTCTTCTCAGCTTTACAGTTAAATATCTTTGTTTTTCTCTGTATAACAAAGTTATCGTCTGTTCATTTTCCAAGGATGCGCCTCTTGAAGAAGGCTTGTCAACAGCATGACGGATGCGTTCCTTTTCCTAACGCACCTAACCAATGCTGCCTTTATATACCTGAGTTTGCCCCTGAATGACTGACTGATGGCTCAGCGTTGACCAATGACTGGCCTGAAATGTTCTCTAGCCCCACCTCTTCCACCTCTTCCTCCTCGATGGATCGTTGACATTTGGGGAGTTTGGCGGCAAGCTTTGTGTGTTTGGAGTCAAAGCTATCTTTTTGTGAATGTAGTGTGTGTGTTTAGGATTGTATTTAATGTGTGTGTGTTGTATGTGTGCCCTGGCTGTATAAGCAGTGATAAGGTGGTTCTTAATATGTTTGCTCAGGGGCCACAGAAAGAGAAAGGCCCTCTGACGCATGAGGGCCTGGAGCCACACTGACTGCACACACACACACACACACACACACATATACAAAGCTTGCAAATACAACGTTCAAACACAGAAAACGACATGGCAAACTCATGTACACAAACACACACACAATCCTGGGGTCAGTTTGAACTTGGAAGAAAGGGTGGAAGACACACACACACACAGAGACAGTAAAAGAAGCGTGGGATGCACATCAAAGGGCACAGATAGACTGAGAAGACGTGCCCAACTGACAAAAGAGAGGTTTCTCAAAAGAAGGTTTTTGCCTTTTCCTTTTGTTCGGGATTGTGACGACTAATCCCTCAGACGGAGGTTGACAGAGTGACGGTAGGACGCCACCTCCACAAATACCTAAACATGTCATGGAGAGATGAAAGAAAGATGGGTTGTGGTGAAGCAGAGGTACAGAGGAGAAAATGCTGAACACCACAAAGAGTAATAAAAATATGAGGTGTGTGTGTGTGTGTGTGTGTGTGTGTGTCTGTTGCTGGGAGAAGAGAATTCAGCTAAAGAACATCCACTCATTCATTGCTGCTCTCTGTCTGTCTGCAGAGCTTGGACGCTAACGCACTGTGGCGTGTGTGTGTGTGTGTGTGTGTGTGTGTGTGCACTTGGACAGCCATCTTTGTGAGGACCAGTTTACGTTTTAGACCTTGGGAGTAAGGACATTTTTGGAAAGTGAGGACATTTTGACTGGTCCTCGCTTTTCAAGAGACCTTCAAGGGTTCAAGGGTTCAAGTCTTAACCTTCAAGGTTTGATTCCTCGGAATCCCGGGGGTCGAGACCAGAACTAAAGCGTGTAGCCTTGTCGGTCGGTGCGCAAAACCCAGTGCGACACGCCGGGTAACGCTTCCCAAGCGGCCAGAAAGTTCCTCAGGGGAACTAACCAGTCGAGACTGGTGCCTGGGGGTCTAAAGGCAGTGGTTGCACGGACCTCGCCACGCCCCGAAGCGCCACCGACAGCAGGGTGAGGAGGCTGAGTTCCCGAGGGCCCAATGGGGAAGCTCGACCCTGATGGGGGGCGCCCTCTGAGGCCCGACGCTCAAGTCAGGGCCTCTTCCTGGAAGCCTGTCGGGCGAGAAGCACGGCCCTCAGGTCCACCTTCTCCCTTTCAGGCCTCCGTCGAGCAGGCGGGAGCGAGCCCCTCGACCGCAGGGGAGGCCCTGCTGGTGGTGACGGAGCGCCATGGACCGCCCATGGACCGCCCGATAGCTCGGGCCGTATCCTTCGTGGCCCTGAGCGACAAATCCGTCGCACGGCGAAGCTCCTTCACATCCTCAGATGCGAGGGGCCCCCAGTCGTCGAGGTCATCCAGCAGATCGGCTTGGTATGCCTGCAAGACCGCCATGGTGTGCAGGCATGCACCAGCCTGACTGGCCGCCATGTAAGCCTTGCCGACTAAAGCAGAGGTAGTACGTCAGGGCTTAGTAGGCAACGTCGGGGTTTTCAGGGAGGACGCGGCCTGCGGCGATAAAAACGTCACCAGCGTCTCCTCAATACCTGGCATGCCGCCGTAAGCGTTCTCTTTACGCCCGCTGATCGAAGCATACTGGTGACCATTTGGGCTAGAAAGCCGTGTAGAATACGGCCGGGACCAGGACTTCAACACCTCAGTGTGGAGGTCCGGAAAGAATGATAATGCATGCCAGAGGTTTTTACTTCCTCCCTATCCTGACCCTCAGACAGGGCCACAAAACCGCTTCAGTGTGGCCCTCAGTAAAACCAGGGGTCAAGATCGAGATGACCTTTGGCATCCTCAAGGCGCGTTCCAACTGCCTTCGGCGCTTAAGAGTGTCACCAGAGCGGGCATCACAGGTAGTGGCTGCAGGTGCCATTCTGCACAATATAGCCACTATCAGAAAGAAGCGAGAACCAGCACAAAACCAGCTTCTGCCCGATGAAATTGACCCCATCACACTTGACCACCAGGCTGGGGCAGCTGTCAGAGATGCACTCACAACACAATATTTGACTTAATAAAAGCACATTGACACTGCAGACTGGTCTCAAACTGTTTTATTGGTCATGTGGCTAGGGAGAAAGAAAGAGTCAAATTAAATGAATAAATGTTCATACCAAAGTGTTACTTGGTTAAATAAGTTTACATACTGAGATCTGTTTTCCCAGCTGTTTGATCTCCAATTTAATTTGAAGCTCCTTTAGTGAGCAATCTAGTTCTAGACTCCTTTTGTACAGAACCCTGTCTCCACCTGAAACATAATTCCACCACAAACAATCATTTAAAGTTTTCTGGAAGTTAAATCACAAAAAGTGGCATGACTAGAATTACCTTGTTCACATTCCTCCTGTAGCCCATTGAAGTAGAGGCCTCAGCTTCTGGTTGTGAAAAATCCTACAATAAAAAAGATGAGTGTAAGGGCCAGTCACTTATTTATGACACATTCAAATGTGTGCCATAATAAAAAGCGTCACGTCAGCAGCTGTATCAGAACACACAGACAGAGTGTCTTCATCATTTGCGTCCCCCTAATAAATAAAAGTAGGCCAATGTAAAGCAGAGCTGTCATAAAGCAGGTTCTGTCCATGGTGTTCTGTCTGCTGCATACCGACATCTGTGTGGGAGACTGGGCCCACGTGAGCTGGCTTCGAGTCAGAGCGATGAGAAGCTATTAGAGGAATAAAATAATGTATTCTGAAGGAGGTGGCCCTCCCCCAGTTTGGCGGATGTCCCACTTTGTTTCTGTTGGCTGTAAAGAAGTGTTTATGATTAAATGTTCACAAAAATAATAAAAGGTTTGAATTATATTTTTATATTTTGTCTTGATCTGCTGCCAAGAATGTTTGGAGTTGGGGTTGCATCCAAAAGTCAATGAATATAATTTTTTTTAGGATGTATTAGCCTATTGACACATATGTTGTGTGATATATATATATATATATATATATATATATACACACACACACACACACACACCCATTTCATTTTAGCATTTAATACATTTTTAAAATCAAAAGTTGTAACAGTTAACATTAGTTAGGCCTAATGCACAGTGGAGTAACATGAACAATTGTTTGCCATTAGCATTAACAAAGAAAAATAAATTCCTTTTTAGTTCATGTTAGCTAATGCATTAACTTATTTTAACAAATGCAACCTTATTGTAAAGTGTTACAAGCAAACACACATACATATAGGCTGCATTACACTGCAGAAAATGCTCTTCTTATTTAGTATTTTTTCTTGTTACCAAAATTCAAGATGCATTTACTAGATAATTAAATTACATAAAATATTTTTTCTTGTTTTCTTGAAAATAAAATAAACGTTAAGTGAGTTTTTGCTTTTAGATATTTAGACTAGAGACAAGACACACTTACTAAGTAAGAAGAGCATTTTTGCAGTGTATATACATCATTTTACATTAATAACATTAATGGTTTTTTTTACTTATGCATTAATGCAATCAGCAATCTTCCTCCAACATTCTTCTCTTGCTTTGGCAGCAGAGACAGTGTTACTGAGTGCTTGAAAAACAGTTTTATATTCTTCAGAAGAAGCTCTATCCATAGAGCGCGAACGCGATTGGTTGTTTAGTGCCGACGTCACTCTTTTACGTGAACGTGCGTAAAGTAAAGCTGATGAGCTGCGTCATGGTACCAATAAAGCCTGACTGCATCGGTTTGGTTTTGTCAACTCAAAACCAATCCTGTAACCCGGAGTTTGTTCAAATACCTTCATGGTACAGGCCCCAGATCATGGAAATACTGTATACCACAAGAGGCAAAAAACTAAATTTGCATAAATAAATATATCACTAAATACACAGCATGCAGTAGTACCAGTGGTTCGTGTTATTTTAAGCCCATTCGTTATAAATCACCTGTACTTTACTTTAACCAAACATGTATGTTAAGTAATGTGTATTTAACTGTTGCCGTTCAGATCTGCTTTGTCCCATTCCCAAAGTTTAAACACAAACAAATCAAATCAATTCCCTGGATCACGATCTCTGCACGCATTACTGCTGATGATTAGTTTGGTTCATTGGTTTGGGATATGTGTCACCTACTTCCAGCTCTGCTTCATCCAGACAGAGAAAGAAAAGAGAGGGCAGCATGAGCAAACAGAGCTTTCATTGGTCACCCCAGTATGGTCACCATATTTGTGGCTGTTTCCCTTCTAACCAGCAGTGTTAGACCAACTCTTTTCTGCTGGGCATTAATTAGTGCGCTGCACAGCCTCCACTCTTCTGGCTTCAGGCTTTCCAGGTTCAGGTCGGTCACTGACGTTGGGTGTTAAGGCCTGGCTCTCAGGCGGTGTTCTAGTTTGATCCAAAGATGTTGGAGGGGGTTGAGGTCAGGACCCTGTGCAGGCCAATCAAGTTCTTCCACACCAAACTGGAAAAACCATGCACATAACATTATTAACAGGATCTTTTTCTCTCAAACTGATGCTCAATGTGCTTCATGTACTTCCGTAGAGAATTTCCAGGAGTCTTCAAAAACACGAGGAAGAGTTTAATTTCTCCTTGAACAGCAGGACGGAATCCAGTCCAGTTCCCTGAGGCCAATACCTTCCTCCTCCCTTAACTACATTCTACAAACAGTGAGCATGGCGGTAAAGCAATACCAGAGCACACATCTTTCTTTTTCTATTGGTGTCTGTGTTCAAAACCAGACAGCAGCCTCCTCCAGAGTATTTTTGATCAGTCACCTCTAGAGGGCAGTCTTCCTCTATAGATGGCGTCAGTGCAGCAGCAGCGATGCAGACAACATAGTTGGTCGGAGTCCTGGAAGCAGCTTGAAGGTCCACCTCAAGCTGCTTTGTAATTTTAGTCTATCTATGTATTAATGAATTCATTCTTAAATACACTAGGATGCCCAGACTGTAAAGAGTCCATCTTGTATTTCAAAATAAAGTCCTGTGTTTCTACGGGAGCCTCTCATACCTGAAATGATACTAATAAGGTCAATTGTTATAGTTCCCCTTTTACAATTTATTGGGATTCCAATAAAAAATAAAATGAAAATAAAAACAAAGTGATTGTTCCATCCTTGATTCTCAATACATTTTTAATGACCATTTACATGCTACTAAATGAAAATAATTATTATTTTATTCTCCTCAGGTAAGAAAAAAGTTTTGCCTTTCAAGTTATTGGAAAATACAACAGAGTAACGTTTTATACAAACATTTCCAACAGAGGTGGCAAAGGCTGAAAGGATATTGAAATTTTATAGGAATGCTACAGGAAAGCTGAAAATCTTTTTGGACATATGGGAAACCCCTCCAAATAATCAACCACAATGGGAACAAAATATGTAACAATAATTACAACAACAATAATAACGATAACAACAGCAACAATAATTCTTATTATTCAAAGGGTTTGTTGTTATGATAATAATAATTACTATTATTATTATTAAAACAATAATAACACATCCTTTGAATGTTATATAATATCTCATGAGACTCAGCTTGTGTTTAAAATGTGGTTTTGATCAGCTGGACAATAAATATCAAGTCAATCAAACTGCCCTCGTGGACCAGACCTGTTCTTAATAAACAAAAGAATAATAATATCAGTCCTCTCTATCTTTCTGTCACGTCGTTCATGAACATTGGTTCACATTCGCTGATAGTCCTTGGTTGACTAAATGCACTGACTGGATTGTGTCCATTTCAAAGAGAATGAACGAAGAAGATATGATGAACAGTATATCAGTTTGTCAGTATCTTATCCCATACATTACATATAAGAGGGACATTTGAAAGCATTTTTTATTGTTTAAATATTTCAAAGAAAAGTGTCACATTAATAAAGTATTTTCCCATTAATGTTGTTTATTTCAATCCTTGTTTGAGTGCTGCGTATTTCCAGATAATGTCTAACATACATAGACTGCACACGTGAAAATGTAATTTCCATGTACAAGACTCAAGGGTGTAAAATCTCTCTCCAGATCCCAAAACTCAGATGAAAGACAAGACAGCAGATGATAAAAATGATGACGCACTAATCTGAGTCACCTTTAATTATTACTGTGTGCTCACACCAATGAGCTTAACGTGCATCACTGAGTGATGGTACTCTTTATTTGCCTTGGGTTTCTCCTCTAGCTATATACAAGCTACTTACTCTCTGATGGGCAGAAGTTATACCTGCAGAGCCCAAAGGACACTAACGGACAGTACCCCCCCAGCCCCAGCCTGTTCACCCTGCTGCCGTCTGGAAAGAGATACAGAAGCATCTGCTGTCGTAGCACCAGACTACAGAGCAGCTTCTTCCCTCAGGCTGTGACACTGCCCAATTCATCCTCCGCACTCCGCCATGTTTATTTCTAGGACTTATTCTTTCTTCACTGATCTACCGCGTATCATTTTTTGGAGTAGCATAAAGGGAACTACAAAACAAAGTGTCATTCTACAACCCTGTGTTGTGAAATGATCAGTAAATCTATCTTGTATCTCGTACTCCGTCACTATGAGGGGGGCCCAGCTACCGCTCAACTAAATCACCACTCTTTGCTGTCCTGCCTCCACAATGGTGGAACGAGCTGCACCGTGGCCTATAAATACAAAAAACCCAACTCTGTCTATCTCGCTTATTGTTTCTACATGCAGCACTTCAAGCAGTCAGGCATATTTGATGAAGATGATGTATTGCACAATTCTTCCATTTTTTTGGTTTGTATCCTCATGGCTGAATGCATTTATTGTAAGTCGCTCTGAATAAAAGCGTCAGCTAAATAAATTAAATAATTTAATTTGCTATTATTGAACATCATTGTGTGTGTGTGCAGTCTATAAAGTGGATAGGAGAGTTAGAAAGGGAAACAAACAGGGGAACAAAAAGTGAAACCACAAAAAGAAATAAATACTACCTTTGACAGCCCCAATACTGCTACTGCTATTACTACTAACACCATCACTGATAATAATAATGACAATAATAATAATAATAAACTCCATTCAGTAAAGTAAAATACAGAAATGGAAGAATGTGTTCATGACGAATAAATATATTGGCAGAGATGAATTTGGATTGGAAGTTGTTTATAATGTGTTTATCAATTGTATAATAGTAATAATAATAACAACAAAAATAACAGTAACAATACTAATAATTATATAGTCTATATATACACCTCTACATATTCACATTCACACACACACACACACACACACACGTACAATAATCATTTCTGTCTTTGTTAGACGGCCATTCATTCTGTAAAGCATGATATGGTACATTTCATATTTTCTAGATTGATATACATATGTAAAATGTACGAAATAGCAGTCATCATCCATACTTCGGACTATTTGTGCCCCCCTGCACGCTACGCCTTTGACAATAACCCCCATCCTTGTTTAAATAAAAGGGTTGTTCAGGGATAATTGGTTACTGTTAGAACTTTACAATATATTAGGTAAAATACGTTAATAATTTGGGAGAAATGTGAATAAAATGATGCACAACTTAAAAACATGGTGTATTGGGGTTTGAATATTTCACTGAATGAAGAGCTGGAAAAATAATGCACAATTTATGCAATTCTGTCGGCCTGTGGGATTAGATGACTGTAACAACATTCCAGTTTCTTAAGGGTGCAGAAAAGGGGAACACACTGGGGAAACTTCTCTAAACTGGAATGAAGATAATGCCCTTCTAGATAGGATGAGCTAATTGTCAACAATAATGATGCCCACAACCACAAAGGTCATAATTCTTTTTACAACGAAATGAAATTCAAATGCAGTAAACGAACTTTAAGCTACAATGGAAACATTCCAAAATAATGACTGTAGGATACTAAACACTGAATTCCAAAATATGTTGTAAATAAAAGAAGAAAAGAACTCTCAAGTATTTCTTAAAATACACAAAGATTAAAGTAATTATGAATGAGAAAATAATTGGTTCTCAAAAGAAAGATATACAAATATTTACATTATAAATAACAATGAAAATGAAGATTGATAATGAAAACAATAGAAATATTTGTACAAGCCGGATTTTACATCTATAATGATAATATTAATGATGATCATAATAAACTTTATAATTATGTATGTATAAGTAGTATATAGAGCTTTAAAAAAAACTGTTTATACAGTGCTTTCAGACATTCAAAGAGAAAATAATATGGTACACTGGAAATACAACTAACTTCTAAATATACTACTACTACTACAATAATAATAATTTATAATACATTAATAATAATTAAAAAGTGGACTTTGTAACCATTGTGCATTTTCATTTAATAAACAATAATACATTTATTTTAGTAATAGCCACAGATTACTAATTTCAGTGACCCATAATCTAAAATGTGTCACAGAGACCAGGTTTAAAAGAAACTGAGAGAAAGAGAGAAAAAGAGGAGGTGATGGAAAAGGAAAGATAGGATGGAAATAAAAGGATGATGGGCTGAGTGACGGGGAGGAAGAGGAGAGCACCCATGGGAGAGAGATGAGAGAGAGGAGGAAGGTCAGAGACGAGGGTGATGAGGAGGGAGAGGGTGAAAGAGAAAATGGAAAGAGACGAAGAGAGTGTGTGGAAAGAGAGAGCTGGAGGTGGAAAAGAAGCGTGTGTGTGTGTGTGTGTGTGGGTGAGCAGGAGAGAAAGAGAGTGATTTGTTTTCAGTGAAAGGTGAGGCCACTTAGCCGAGGCGTAGACCTACAGCGGAATCTATTACCATGTGTCAAAGGAAACACGAGAAGGGCACGACCTGACTGCGCGCGCGCGCGTGTGTGAGAGTGAGTGAGTGACAGAGAGCGAGCATAAGATCAAGTGTGGCTTGCTTTTGCAAGAGCATGGGTGTGTTTGACTTGACACTGTATATTTGTGTGTGTGAGGATAGAGAGAGACTGTGCATGCGCATGCTTACTACAATCAGAACGATAGATACCAGTGTACGTGTTTGTGTGTGTGTGCATTTGTAGCTTAATGTCACTGATGTTATGGCTGTGCTACATTTTGTTAGATAAAAGCATTTGGATTGATGGAAGGTGAAGAGTAGTCTTTAAAGTACAAGCAGTGTGTGTGCGTGTGTGTGAAAGAAACATTTAAAAATGTTCATGATTTCATTCATTACAAAGACATTTGTCGTGCAGTGTCAGACACAGGCAAATGCTGGCTAGCTAACGCTTGTTACTGGATCATGTTAGCTCAAATATTTGCCACCAGTGAAATTTCTCTGGTCGTATTCTACCTGCAGTGTTTCTCTCACTTTTTAATGGCAAAACTTAAATGATCATTCCAGTTTATTACAGCTTGGGTCATGTTTTCGTCCATCATTTCTATCAGTGATGATAACATTGAACTCTTCAAAGTAACTGTTGAGGTCTGGAAACACGGTGACATTGCTACAACAAGGCCCCAAAGAGGAAAAAAACTAACTTTTAGACTATGAGACAGGTGATAAACAGTTTATCCAGATTACTTAAACCAATTTATTTGAAGGTAAAACTGAAAGTGAGGTCACCTGAAATGCAACGAATAATCCCTCATTCAAAGAACACAGCCGCAGTAAGTACAGGTCTAAGATGAAGCAGGAAGTCATTCTATAAACTGTGATGGATGTTTACAATCAACTGTTTGTAATGATTTTAATCTTCACCTTGAATTTCCCTTAAACTCAAATTTGGTGGTTTGTTTGTCTGATTGTCTGTTATTCCCAGATATCAGCTATTAACCTGGTGAGTACAAATGTATTATTACTGATAGAAATGGCACAAACTATGAAACGAAGCCCCAAGTTGTAATAAACCAGAATTACCCTCTTAACCTGCATAGGCCTTTTTTCAGCAGACATTTCTTATGGTGGCCAAGACGTGTCGAATGAAGTGCATATCCAAAACACTTTGCAAATTCGGAAAACACAAGACCTTAAATGAAAAGCACAAATGCAAAAGCCACAAAATAACAGAAGTGAGCAACAACAGATGTTGACAATGAAACGGCCTGACTACTATTGCCTACACATGTGGAAGAGGAATGTTCTTGCCCGTTTGAGAAGTAAGTGAAATGATGTTTGCTAGCTAACTATGATTAGCTAACATGTGGGTTTGTCAGTGTTGAAATTAGACTGTTTGCAGAATCAGTTAAATACGGACGCATTGTTAGATTCATTTAACACTTAGTTCCTATCCATTCTCGACCAGATTGCACTACTTAAAAATAGAAAACAAAAATCAGATAAAATTCCCTGACTGAACCATCACACTTGAGCCCTTAAAAGACTTTGTTGAAAATCTATTCAATGGAAGACCAACAAGTCTGAAATAACACATAAAACTCTCAAAAATCAAATGTTAATCTATCAGAAATATGTCGAGATATCCAAAAAATCTCTTGCTCATTTTGTTAATAAGGTGCTTAATATCTGGTCCTAAATTCAGCCACGAACCCTGCATTCTCTCCATTTCCCATATCAATTTTACCTGCCTCAACCATTTTCAACCCGTTACAAATTCACTGTTGGAGTCTGCCATATGAATTCCTCCTCTTGTGCCTTAAGCTGCTCAAAGACGTATTTCCTACAGTCAGCCCTGTTATTTTGAACATTTTGAACAGCTCGCTGACTTCTGGTTCTTTTCCAGAATGTTTAAGCATGCCGTTTTGCATCCATTGTTAAAGAAACCTAATTTAGACCCCCAGTCCTTAAGTAAATATATACCAATCTCCAAATTGTCTTTTTTATCTAAGGTTTTGGAGAAAGTAATGGCATCTCAAATAATATCTTTTATGAACAATAATAATGTTTTTAATTATTTCCAGTCTGGTATTAGAGCACTTCAAAGTACTAAGACAGCACTTAGTACAAGTTAGTAATGACCTATTACTGACAGCAGACAGAGGTGACTGCTCAATTTTAGTTCTTTTAGATTTAAGTGCCGCCTTTGATACTGTCGATCACGGTATACTGTTACATCGCTTAGAGACTAGGATAGGAATCGAGGGCTCCGTTCTCGGTTTACTAAGCTCATACCTCTCCCAACAGAACATTTTCAGACAAATTTACTTCCTTGGCAGCTCGTTTGAGTTGTGGTGTCCCCCAACGCTTAGTTGTTGGCCCCCTTCTGTTCTCTATATATATGCTGCACCTGGGCCAGGTTATTCAAAATCATGACCTAAATTACCCTTTTTATGCCCATGACACTCAACTTTAGGTGCCGTTGAAACCCCCAGATCCTAGCAGCCTTGCTGATCTCACAACATGCCTCTTGGATATTAAATCCTGGATGTCCCAAAACTTTCTTAAATTTAATGATGATGAGTCTGAGGTCATTTTGTCCAGTCACCCACATTCCGTCAGTTCTCTTGCTACTAATACCGGCAGTCTGTCAAACAATATTAATCAGACCAAAAGGAATCTTTGGGTTATATTTTATGTCACCTCAGTTTTGATGATTAGACACAAATCTAACCTGCAGGGTGCGGTGATCGATTCGGTGCATTCCTGGCTCATCTTTAAGGTCATTTAATTCCTTGCTAACCATTTTTTCATCCACCACTATCATCTGTTCTCTGATCACCTAAACTAGATTCTCCTGGATCGCTTCATATCCACACTGCTCAGTTGTTTGCAGAAACTGGTCAATCACCCACAACCCAGCAGTAATAACCCAGACTCGATTAAAACCCGGACTGGACTCTCAGACTGTCTGGACTCAATAACTGATTGACCCCGTAGGTGCACAAACAATTTTCTTTTACTTGAAGATTTTTTGTTTGTTTGCATTGTTGCTATCTATGAACTGAACTGAATTAACATTGTTTACATTCACGAACTGAACTGAAGGGCAATGGAATTCATCTGGACTGTCGGATGTTGGGTGTTTTTGCAAAATCCTTTAAATATATGAATATTTTGCTTTTGCGCTAAGATACAGCGATCCGCCTATCGATCTCCCGTTCCTTCCTTCCCTCACACACACACAAGACCCCAAGATACTTAAACTCCTCCACTTGAGGCAGGAGCTCTCCGCCAACCTGAAGGGGACAAGTCACCCATTTCCGGCTGAGAACCATGGCCTCGGACTTGGAGGTGCTGATTCCCCGCCGCTTCACACTCGGCTGCAAACCATCCCAGTGAACACTGAAGGTCCTGGTTTGATGAAGCCAACAGGACACCTTCATCTGCAAAAAGCAGAGATGAAATCCTGTGATCCCCAAACCGGACTCCCTCCAGCCCACGGCTGCACCTAGAAATCCTGTCCATATAAATAATGAACAGGACCGGTGACAAAGGGCAGGCCTGCCGGAGTCCAACATTCACCGGGAACAAGTCTGACTTACTGCCGGTAATGCGAACCAAACTCTTGCTCCAGTCATATAGGGACTGGACAGCCCTTAGCAGAGGGCCCCAGACCCCATACTCCCACAGCACCCCCCACAGGTCACCGCAAGGGACACAGTCGAATGCCTTCTCCAGATCCACAAAACACATGTGGACTGGTTGGGCAATCTCCCATGAACCTTCCAGCAACCTGGGAAGGGTTTAGAGATGGTCTAGTATTCCACGACCGGGACGAAAACCGCATTGTTCCTCCTGAATCCGAGGTTCGACTATCGGCCGAATTTTCCTCTCCATAACCCTGGCATAGACTTTTCTGGGGAGGCTGAGGAGCGTGATCCCCCAATAGTTGGAACACACCCTCCGGTCCCCCTTCTTAAAAATAGGGACCACCACCCCAGTCTGCCAGTCCAGAGGCACTGTCCCCAGCCGCCACGTGATGTTGCAGAGGCGTGTCAACCAAGACAACATCCAGAGACTTGAGGTACTCAGGGCGGATCTCATCCACCCCCGGTGCCTTGCCATCGAGGAGCTTCTCAACTACCTCAGTGACCTCAGCTTGGGGGATCGACGAGTCCACAACTGAGCCCTCGGCCTCTGCTTCCTCAGTGGAAGACATGTCGGTGGGGTTGAGGAGGTCCTCGAAGTACTCCTTCCGAGGATGTCCCCAGTCGAACTCAGCAGATTCCCAATCCCACTGTAAACAGTGTGTGCAGGGCACCGCTTCCCCCTCCAGAGGCGCCGGACAGTTTGTCAGAATTTCTTTGAGGCCGACCGATAGTCCTTCTCCATGGCCTCGCCTAACTCCTCCCAGACCCAAATTTTTGCCTCTACAACCACCTGGGCTGAAGCTCACTTGGCCCTCCGGTGCCTATCAGCTGCCTCTGGAGTCCACCAAGCCAACCAGGCTGGATAGGACTCCTTCTTCAGCTTGACAGCTTCCCTTACTTCCAGGATCCACCACCGGGTTCAGGCCATGACAGCCACCGGAGACCTTACGGCCACAGCTCCGAGTGGCCGCGTTGACATTAGAGTTGGAGAACATGGTCCACTCGAACTCAATATCTCCCGCCTTCCTCGGGATCTGGTTGAAGCTCTGCCGGAGGTGGGAGTTGAAGATCTCTCTGACTGGAGACTCTGCCAAACGTTCCCAGCAGACCCTCACAGCACGTTTGGGTCTGCCAAGTCTGTCCAGCTTTCTCCCCCACCATCGGATCCAACTCACAACCAGGTGGTGATCAGTTGACAGCTCCGCCCCTCTCTTCACCTGAGTGTCCAAGACATACGGCTGGAGGTCAGATGAAACAACCACAAAGTTGGTGTCTGGTTGCCATGTGTACTGATGGACACCCTTATGCTTGAACATGGTGTTCGTTATGGACAAACTGTGACTAGCACAGAAGTCCAAAAACAGGTGGGCGGCTGTGGCCTGGGTGGCAGAGCGATCGCCTGCCAATCGGAAGGTCAGCGGTTCGATCACCCAGCCATATGTCAAGGTATCCTTGAGCAAGATACTGACCCCCCCCCCAAAAAAAAATGTTCCCGAAGCTGTGCGTTTGGTTTGTGAATGTTCTCATATGTAAGTTGCTTTAGAAAAAAGTGTCTGCTTTACTAAATGTAAATGTAAATGTAACACCACTCGCGTTCAGGTTGGGGGGCCGTTCCTCCCAATCCCACCCTGCCAGGTGTCACTGTCGCTGCCCACATGGGCATTGAAGACCCCCAGTAGAACGAGAACCAGAGTCCCTGGTTGGAGCACTTTCCAGCACCCCTCCCAGAGACGCCAAGAAGGTTGGGTACTCTACACAAATGACCAAATGACCAAAGAAATAAATGTGAAACTATGAAATAAGTCCAATGAAATAAATAAAAGTAGTCCTGTGAATATGACTAATAATCTATTTATTTATATGAAACTACATTGACTCCTTTATATATTTCATAGCCATATTGATTTCATAGGAGTATTTGTGTATTTACTTATTTTTGTATTTAATGTTGACTAAAATGGCATTCCATAGTAACTAGTAAATGTAACGAATACATTTCAGTAACTTACTCAACACTGCTGATAACTGACCTGCTGAATGTAAATGCAGATTTTACATTAACCAGATTACTATAGTAAATGTAAAGGTTCTCAGTGATTGGTTAAAAGAACTTGAGAACAGAAAGAAGACAAAGAAAACAGCTAATGAGAAATACTAAATAATTGGAGAAGTCACGGAATGGCCGAAAGAATGTCAGGCTACGTGTTTGCATTTGTGTGTGTTTGAAAGCGTATGTGTGTGTAAAAGAGGAGACACACTTGTAACTTGTAGTTCTGCAAAAGTGAAGGGAAAAGAATGAGACACTATGGGTATGTGCATGCCTGGTGGAGAGAGAGAGAGCTTGTCACTCTATACCTCATGGATTCTGTGGCTCACCAGAGGCCAGTGTGGTTCAATGGGGGCTGAAACACTCTAACCACACTGTGTGTGTGTGGCCATCCTTTCTGTGTGTATAACAATATTTCTTGGTGCCTGCACGCGAGTTGTGGAGAACCTAGCGCTCCTCGTCCCTTCTCAGATATTTGAACAGTCGTCATACACTCACACACACAGATTCTGCTTTTTCTCCAAATACACTACTCTTCAACTTCCATGTTAATCTAAGACAAAACATCAGTCTCATTAAGCTAGTAAATACACACACACCCTAGTGCAACCATCTTTTTAGGGTACTTCATTGTACAAACTCTAACCTTAAATTCACATTTTGTGGATTTGAGAGAGTGGCGTATTAAAATGTTACATTCATATCTTTGAAGTGATGGAAATACATTTCCCCCTTAGGAAAGGATTGTGGGTGTGTCTGGAAACAGACCTGATATTAGTTTTCAGCCTTCTGAACTTGAAAAAAAATGTAAATTGTGCAAATCATCCTGAGAGACTGAGACATTTATTCTGGAACGAGATGTTTGTCAAATGTAATTGTTTTAATGCTGTGAGCACCACAAACTAGTTTCTATTCACCTGCATTGTGTTGGTGTGCCAGCAAAAGACAACAGCAATGGTGTATTATAATACAATGACAGTTTGTATGTAAAAGAGAGAGAGAATGTGGATGTGCATGCCCCCTATACAGTATTTAAAATGACAGATTGCAGCTAAATATGACTAATGTTATGGCTGTGTTGCATTTTCTTAGATAGTAGCATCTGAAATGATGGAAGGTGAAGTGTAGCTTTTAAATTGAAAAGGCCTGTGTGTGCATGTGTGTATTTGTATGTATAGAGGGAAGCAAGTTGAAAAACAATATGATTGCATCCTTTCCAAAGAGACACTGTTCATTTTTTCAAATCATATTTGTTAATTAGTGATTAGTGCGCATGCGCCATGGTGCAGGCTGCCTATGTGCGTAGCTCCGTCTCGTCGTCTTACTTTTTCTAACTTTTAGCCTTTCTTGTTCTTCCTAACTTGAGTAACTGTGTAAGTATAAATTAAACTACGCTCTTTAAGAAAATGAGGGTAGAAAGTATTTTAGTACTTTTTTTCGCCGTGGAACTTCTTCTCCTGCTACTCGGTCAGGGCACTGCTGCTGAACAGCTGTTTGGCCGCATTGTTTACACCAGGGAACAGCTGATCACGCTGAAGCCAAACGGCATGGCGCCCAGGACAACAGATGTCCCCACGAAGATCTGGAGGAGGACACACCGAGGATGCAGAGGTGGAACGAAGCGGCACGGGAAGAGAGAGGGGTGCAGACAAAAGAGACTTAAGAACAAGAGATTTAAGCCATGTCTGCCTTTTCTCGTTATGGGCAATGTGAGATCACTGGGAAATAAGGTGGACGAGCTAACGACGTTAGCCCGGAGTCAGACGGAGTTCCATGCATGTTGTTTAATGTGCTTCTCGGAGACATGGCTACACCAGGATTTCCCAGATCATAACGTTTCCATCGACGGTTTTCAGACTGCCCCCCCTTCCCTGCCTGTAACCTCTGCTGTGTGCCTGACTGCTGACAAGGTGAGAGGACAGCTGATGAAACTTCACTCAAACAAGGCTGTTGGCCCCGATGGAGTTAGCCCCGGGGTGCTAAGAGCCTGTGCCCCCCAGCTATGTGGAGTTCTTCAACAGGTCTTCAACCTGAGCCTAAGTCTTCAAAGTGTCCGTGTTCTGTGGAAGACATCTTGCCTCGTCCAAGTGGCATGCAAGGACTACAGACCGGTGGCACTGACCTCCCACATAATGAAGACCCTGGAGAGACTGGTGCTGGAACAGCTGCGGCCCATGGTCAGACCCCTCCTGCACCCCCTTCAGTTTGCCTACCAGCCCAGGCTGGGCGTTGAGGACGCCATCATCTTCCTGCTGAACCGCATTCACACCCACCTGGACAAGCCGGTAAGCACAGTGACGATCATGTTTTTTGACTTCTCCAGTGCCTTCAACACCATCCGGCCAGCCCTGCTGGGTGAGAAGCTGTCAGCGATGCAGGTGGACGTCCCCCTCGTGTCCTGGATTTTTGACTACCTGACCGGCAGACCACAGTATGTGCGTCTGCAGCACTTTGTGTCGGACACTGTGGTCAGCAACACTGGGCCCCTCAGGGGACTGTCGTTTCTCCCTTCCTCTTCACCATCTACACCACAGACTTCAGCCACCACACAGAGTCCTGCCACCTTCAGACGTTTTCTGATGACTCTGCTGTGGTGGGATGTATCAGTGGTGGTGATGAGACTGAGGCTGTGGTTGGTAACTTTGTCTCATGGTGCGAGCAGAACCATCTGCAGCTCAATGCCACAAAGTCCAAGGAGCTGGTTGTAGACCTACGAAGGGCCAAGGCAACAGTGACTCCGGTTTCCATCTAGGGGGTCAGCGTGGACATCGTTGAGGATTACAAGTATCTGGGAGTACACATAAACTGGACTGGGCTAAGAACACTCAAGCTCTGTACAGGAAGGGCCAGAGCCGCCTCTTTCTGAGGAGGTTGAGGTCCTTCAACATCTGCCGGACAATGCTGAGGATGTTTTACGAGTCTGTGGGGGCCAGTGCTATCCTGTATGCTGTTGCGTCCTGGGGCAGCAGGTTGAGGGTAGCGGAAGCTAACAGACTCAATAAACTGATCCGTAAGGCCGGTGACATTGTTGGGGTGGAGCTGGAGTCTCTGTCGGTGGTGTCAGAGAGGAGGATGCTGGCCAAACTACACGCCATCCTGGACAGTGTCTTCCACCCGCTCCATGACGTGCTGGTCAAGCAAAGGAGTATCTTCAGTGGAAGACTCATCCTCCCAAAATGCACCACAGAGCACCACTCTTTAACTCCTCCCTCTAAGTGTTAGTCTATATTGTTAATAAGCTAAACACAACTTGACAGCTCGTGCACTATTACTGTATGCTGTAATATTAACCTCAACCGATAACCCACTTTGTACATTACACTTATTTAATTTTAAATTTATACTTATACCCACTTTGTAGTTACCTGTATTATAGTGTATTAAATTATTGCTTTTTGCTTAGTACTTCCATTCTTGTGTGCACTGACGTCATGGTGAGATGCTGTTACAAAGAGTTTCCCCTCTGGGATTAATAAAGTATTTCTGATTCTGATTCTGATTCTAAATGAACACCACGAACCAATGTCCATCAACATCCATTGCACTGGGATGGCAGTGAACGACTCAGAGAAGGTCTCCAACCACATCAAACAGAACCAAAATGATTGGCATTTGGGTGAGAATCTCATAGGCGCCTGAGCAATGGAGCAAGTGGAGCAATGTATCCCTGTTATTCAGTTATGGGGAGCAAAGTTCTGGTTTTGCTACCCCACTTTTTGTCCCCACTTCAAAATAAACTCACCATCATACAGTCCCCGCAATCAGGTGATTGTATGTAAGCAACCTATATCAATGAGTATATTTACAAAGACCACCCATTTTGGACCCCCCTTTGAGTTGCTGGAGTCGAACCCGTCGCTGATCGTTGGCCATAGCTTGCTTTAGTCAGGGTTTTGGTTTTAGTTTCTGTCAGTTCCTGTTTTATTTTGTAAAATGTCTGTTCCTGTCAGGGTTTTGGGTTTAGTTTCTGTCAGTTCCTGTTTTATTTTGTAAAATGTCTGTTCCCTCGTGTGTTTGTTACTTTTGCTTCCTGTCTATGATTGCCCTGATTGTCTCCACCTGTGTCTTTGTGTTCACCTGTGCCTCGTTTTCTGCACTACCAGAGGGCATTTAAGCTGTGGCTTTCCTTTGTTCTTAGTCTGTTTGTTATCGTTGATGTGTTGGCTCTGTCTGCCTGTTGGGTTTGGATTTCTGCCTACCTGTACCTGGTTACTGTCTCTCTGTGTTAGTAGACCATCAATAAACATTCAAGCCATCATCCTCAGCGTCATTCTTATTCATGGAACTGTAAAATGAGTAAAATTAGGATTATTTTAGTTTGGAAACTATCCTCTATTGTTACCATTAATCAGGTTAGGTGGTGTCGAAAAGCAGGACTTTTGTTTTATTGTTTTTTTTCTGGGAGATTACCCCCAGACCCCCCCACCAATTGTGCATCTTGACAAGTTTGCTCCCCCAATTTAAAACATAACCAGGTGCCAGTGGGAGATATTACCCTTTTAAATTGCAAGGAAACAATTATCTTTACATTATTGTAACTCTAATTTTGTGTTGCACGTTTTACTAATCACCAGTTAAGAAATAATACTTACAGTATTACAATAGCAAGACTGAAGCTGTATTCATGCTTGAGGGGTTAATGGGAGTCCTGCGATATACCTGCAGTATAGGTATTGATTTATAGTTCAGCATTGGATTCCTCCCTTAGATAACACTGCCACAGCACTAGATGGACGTATCGTATGTGATGGGGTGCTTTAATCATATACCCTACAGTAACATGTGGGGCGTTTGTGTTTGCATTGTTTCATTCACTGTGTGATACAAGAGGTATTAGTAAGGTTCATCTTGTGTCATTACTGAATGTAAGACTATTGTGTGCAGTTGCTGTATAGATGTTCTTTAATTGAGTGTAGGGAGCAGGTGGTATGTGGTATCACTGTAGCTGCCATAGCCTTGATATGTTCTGACATTTTTTAGGAGATGTAAGCCAGCTACGCTCAGTCAGTACCTGCTGTAGATACGACGCAGAAGTACAACCCTAAGGTTCTGCAGCCTTGCTACCTGCTGAGTTTGTGCTTAGGCACAGTTTTTCTTTGAGCTAAATGCTAACATCAACAGCTAACATACTCACATGATGATGTTTAGCAGGTATAATGTTTACCACAATCACCATCTTAATTTGGCTTACCACCATGCTAACATTTGCTAATTACCAGTAAACACAATGTCCAGCTGAGGCTGATGGGAATGTCATTAGTTATGCAGGTTATTTGGACATAAGCCAAAGTGTTGTACAATGATGGCACTAAAGAAAAAGCTGGAGGATCATCATGAATTGGGGCATGAATGTCTGAACCAAATGTCATGGCAATCCTTCCAAGTTCCATCCATCTATCCATCCATCCATCCATCCATCTTCTTCCACTTATCCGGAGCCAGGTCCCTGTGGCAGCAGTATAAGCAGATATGCCCAGACTTCCCTCTCCCAAGACACTTCCTGCAGCTCTTCCGGGGGAATACCAAGGCGTTCCCAGGCAACCCGAGAGACATAGTCCCTCCAGGGTGTCCTAGGCCTTCCCTGGGGTCTCCTCCCGGTCGGATATGCCTGGAACACCTCCACAGGAAAGCGTCCAGGAGGCACTCGGGACAGATGCCCGAGCCACCTCAGCTGAATCCTCTCGATGTGGAGGAGCAGCGGCTCTACTCTGAGCTCCTCCCGAATGACCGAGCTCCTCACCTTATCTCTAAGGGAGCGCCCAGCCACCCTACGCAGGAAACTCATTTCAGCCGCCTGTATCCGGTATCTTGTCCTTTCGGTCATGACCCAAACCTCATGACCATAGGTGAGAGTAGGAACATAGATCGAGTGGTGAATAGAGAGCTGAGCTGCAAGGCGAAGCTCTCTCTTTACTACAACAGACCGGTATATCGACCGCATCACTGCAGAGGATACATCGATCATCCTGTCGATCGCCCGGTCCATCCTTCCCTCACTCGTGAACCAGACCCTAAGATACTTAAACTCCTCCACTTGAGGCAGGAGCTCTCCACCAACCTGAAGGGGAAAAGCCAAGTTATTTCACTCAAAACCTCCAATGTGAACCTCATGGTGGCGCTACAGGAAAAACGAGGAGATCAGACAAGTCAGTACGATTCATCCTCTTGGTACCATGAATTACTAAATACAAAATTTGTGCCAATCGATCCAAAGTCATAATTTTAACATAACACAAGTTACAGCAAACATACTATAACTATTAGTTCTGTCATATTGTGTTTGCAGACTGTCCTCACTAGAAAAACAACCATATAGGTCGTCTGTCCAATCAGCTTATTATGACCCATGTTTATTGTAGGATGCGACCTCTAGCGGTTGTGGTAATTATGATGAGAGCAAAGGAGGAAGTAAGGAGATGTTGTATAAAGAGGTAGAAGTCTCCTCATGGAAGTCTCCTCCATCTTCTTCCGCTTATCCGGGGCCGGGTCGCGGGGCAGCAGTCTGAGCAGAGACGCCCAGACTTCCCTCTCCCCAGACACTTCCTCCAGCTCTTCCGGGGGAATACCGAGGCATTCGCACCGATCCGCTGATCGATGATGAGCCGACAATGATCAATCTCCCGTTCCATCCTTCCCTCAACAAGACCCCAAGATACTTAAACTCTTTCACTTGAGGCAGGAGCTCTCCACCAACTTGAAGGGGTGGATTTCAATTCAGTTTTATTTGCCAATTCATAACAGTTGTTATCTCGTTGCACTTTTCCTGCAGAGCAGGTCTAGACCGTACTCTTTCTAATATTATTTACAGATCCAGATGGATGGATGGCACAAACCAACACAGGACTGTCACTCAGGACACCGGGGGCTGCTAATTTAGGAAACACTGCTGTGGGTCATATTACAGGGTGACCACATAGGTAACAAACAGCCTATGTGGTCATATGGGTTGGAGAATTTGTTGTGTTTGATGCTTGCCATTTCAATGTCAGTTGTTATATTTGTCAGAAGGGTTACCAGGTTGAAATAATATTTTGTCATTTACCTGTGAGATCTTATTAGTTATTTTGTCCAGGAAGGCTAGAGCCTTACTGACAATATTTGTGAGTGTGTGTGGAGAAGCTGTGTCAGCATTTGGTCCCTCAGTGAACACTCCACTGGGTCTGGAACACAACAAGAAAAAAGGGAAGAGGAGGTGGAGGAGGCGATGGGTAGATGGATGTGAAAACGAGTGAGCAGACTGACAGTCAGGGGAGCCATTGATTCTCCTCTCTGCTCCCTGCATCCCATCCTGCTCTCCATCGGCAGAAGACGGATAGTGTTGAGGTGGCCTGTATTGGATTTATGAGTTAATGGCCTTGCCAGGGAGAGACAGATGGAGAAATAAGGAACAGGAGAAAGACAGAGGGAGGAGTGGGAGAGGAGAAGAAGAGCAAGAGATTATCTGTGGGGAGGGAAAGGACAGAGTACAGGGGAGGGAACAAAGAGGTAAGGATGGTGTGAAAAGAAAAGTGAGTGAGAACAAGGGCAGAACAAGAAACATTTTTGTTGGTTTCACACTTTGGTTTGTATGTGGTGAAGCGTCGTTGTATTTTAAGTTATGCTAGTTTTTATTTAGCTTACATATTTATGTTTTTATGCATGTCTTTGGTTACACTTTCAATGGCTGCTATGGTCAGTATTTCTTGAAGCGTCAATAAAGGAAAGTGAAGTTAAATAAAATAAAGTAAGGAGAAGCTGCAATACACTTGGTCCAAATGATACAACTATATACAACATGTCTAATATAGGCATGTTAGCATAAAAATGTACATATGAATGTACTTACTGTAGGGGTTCTAATGAAAGATTGGATCCATATTTCTAGCCATGTATTAAAGTGTACTATACAGATTGTATGGATGTTGTGGAAACCATCAGTCTTCAGTCATCAGACACTATTTCACTCCCTAAAAAACATTTAATCAAATTAAATGCCCCATTAAGACCCTGTGATAGTCTAAAGCTCTGCAAAAAGCAAGTAAATGGACTTTGAGTTTGGATTGTTTTGTCAATTGCTGTTTCAGGTCCAGAATGAGCTGTCAAGCTCAAATGAATGAAATTTGATTGTAATGTACTTTTTCAGCCAATCAAGATGAACCCACCAAATCCTAGTACACACCTCCTCTCAGAGAACATCCCAGGTTACGTAGGTAACCATGGTTCCCTGATAGGGAACGAGACGCTGCGTCAGCTGACGCTATGGGGG
>CM022483.1:16789767-16808613 GCA_011952105.1 Coreoperca whiteheadi
GTTCTTTGTAAATTAATGAAAATAAACCAATTATTGCAATAAAATCTAACAACATTACTACAAACGTGGGCTTTTCTAACATTTAAGCGACAAAATGAGGTGTAGCTGATGTTTGTGGTGATCCCCACCCCCTCCAACACACACACACACACACACACACACACACACACACACACACACACACACACACACCCAGTGCTGCAGGAGGGGGGAGAGAGCCGTCAGGATGCACTTTAAAGTCACTCAAGATACAAAGTTTAATTTCATATAGTTTAATGAAATTACCGCCATTAAACCTTTTCACGCCTACCGATCTTTAAATAAAAAATATATTTTTTAAATTTGTTTTAAATTATTTTGGGGGGGGTTGATATAAAAGGGGCGGGGCTTAATAAGCCATAAATCAATCAAACTCGATTAAAAAGTGACATATTGTCACTGACATATTTATTTGGTTGAAGAGATAGATAGATAGATATTTCTTGTCCCTTAACGGGAAATGGGTTTTTACAGACTGTCATACAGTACACGCGACGGGCAAAACATATATACACGCAAACAACAACAACAACAAAAGAAGAAAAGGTGAAAGTTCAGTTTTGTAGCCTGTTAAGAATTGAAATTGCAGATGGTACAAAGCTCTTCTCCATGTCAGGGTCCTGTACCTGCGCCCGGAGGGCAGGAGAGTGAAGTGAGAGCTGGGGGGGGCTCTGGGTTTGTTAATATGGTTTGGGCAAGGCGGGCTATTGCTCTGTCATTGAATTCTGAGATGTTGGCTGTAGGGGATTGTATTATTTTTGAAGCTGTGTGTGTTATTTTATTCAGTTTATTTTTATTGGTGACTGACAGCATGGTGTAAAAACTAGTAGAGCAATATAACAACATGGGCTGGATAATGCTCATGTACAGTAGTAATAAAAGATGAGGGGCAACGTAAAGGGAACGAACTGAGTTTTCGTAGAACATGCAGACGTTGTCAAAAGTGAGCTTGTTGTCCAGGGTAAGTCCAAGATATGTGAATTTCTCCACCTATATATAAAATGTATCATATATAGTTTAGTGTCTAAAAAAAGTGTATATGATGTTGTTTAGCCTGTGCTAAACACAGCTACTGAATGAGACACAAAAAGTTTCAGTTCAGTTTGACAATTTCTCCAGTACAACAGAATCTATCATTCTGTACATCAGACTATAACTGATAATGATACATAACTGAGTACATGCAGTTGTAAAGTATTTTTAGCAGTATAAAATGTCATTTTTTAAACATTCATTCATTCAGTCAAACATGTATTCATCTTCACAGTGCATATAATCAGTTACAAACAATTGCATACTGTGTTTCATTTATGGATCCACAGTGTTAAGGCTCTACAGAGAATATTTTTAAAAATTCTTTATTTTAAGACGGTGTAAACTGAACCGTGACAGACAAAAACAGGTCATAAGAAGTAAGTACATGATGGCGAACCTAGCCTCTGTGCTCTCACCTGTTTTAAATACTGAGCTTACTGGTGTATAACTTGAGAACCACTACTTCCTGGTCAGACCTCAACCAGTCACAGATGTCCAGCTCGGCAAGCCCCACCACAAAAGTAACGGTACTTCTGAAAAGTAATCCCTGCAGAGCAGAGACCTTTTGGGGAGTAAAAAATGTCCTGTACATACATACATAACATAACCCATGTTTCTCAGTTACTAGTTATGTAAATTAGTTAGGTGAGCTGCAGAGAGAGTGGCACTTAAATGAACAGGACAGGTGTGACTAGCTATTTGTCATAATGGGGTGGGTCCTAAGCCAGTGTTTTGACTAGTGGTCTTACTGTGGGAGCCCTACAAGGAGCTGGTCCAAGTGTACCTGAAAGTTTAGACAGTGGTGTCTGACTCCATTTAGCAATTTAGGCTTTCCTCAGTTAATAGCATGTCAGGCTACTACTGAGTTCAGAAAATGGAGTTTGCTGCTGTTGCTAACAAAACCAAATTTGCCTATGTAACTGCAAGAAAGTAAGTTATGCTAAGCTAACATCTATCTTACTGTCAGTACAGGGGTGGACTGTGTTGTTTAGCCAATGCTGGGAGAAGCTAACTCTGGAGTTCTTGTGCCTAAAGTTTCTTTTAACTTGTGGCTCAGGGCGGTACTGCTCCTGGTAGCCAGAGGCAAAGAGGAATTCAGACGCGCCGTCGCTGTCTGATGGATTATGACCATGTGCTGAGCTGTGCTCCTGAGATGCTGTAGTCATCATCTGAACAGTCAAGTGGCTGGTCATTCTGCTGGGCCAGAATTTCTGAATATGGCCTTCTGCAGCTTCTGCTGTGGGAGTGCCTGTCTCGACGCAGTGCGACATGGCGGCTACGCTCTGTGTCCCTGCGCTGCCTCTTGTCACCCCCCTGTTCGAGCTGTTGTGAGGGTGCCGTTTTAAGGCGGTGGGTCTGTGTGACGCTGCAGTGTTAGAGCGGGCAGGCACAGTGGTTTTACCTGCTGCTTTGGGAGTGACAACAGTTTCCCAAGCTATCTGTGTCATTTTCCTCAGCTCCTTGATTGAAGGATGACCTTGGTACATCATAAGGACAATGTGAGTACATACACCTGGCTGAAGATGTGCAAGAACAAGGACTTGAAGGTGGAACTCTTTTCAAAGCTTATAGCATTCTTGGCCTAGGAGTTCGTATCCCTCAAACATATGTGATAATCTCTGGAATGTCTCTACACATTTCTCCTTATGTGAAAAGAGATGTGACTCAGCTGAGTGCAGGTCTGCTAAATATAGGATGGCTTTCTTATTAGCTGTCTGAACTTCATGGAGGAGACAAGCATTTTGCGCTTTAAGGGATTCTATCTCTATTTCTGGGGATGCTTTGCTCTGAAAGACAAGACTGGCCTGCCTGTGGAAGTTCAGAAGCAAACATGTCAACTGCACATCACACTTACTGCTGAGGAGCGAGTCTATTTCTTTGCTACACTCACTGGAATTCAACCTGTAGATGAATTCAGGGTAGCCAGGTTTTAGGCTCTGTGCTATAAGCTGCTCTACACAGGGGCTCTCCATTGTTGAGTCTGGAATGGAGGGTAAAGTTAAGCTGGCTGTTTAGAACAACAAAGCAATGAGGTTGGCTACAGTGTTTGCGTTGTTAGACACCTCATAGTGTAGTTTGGGCAGTACACTGGTCTAACCTAACAATGTGGCCTACACAATCAAAATGTTCTCTGTGGAAGAGGGAAGAGGGTAATCTACAGCTCCATCTAGTGGCTATCAGATTGGGTCCCAACAGGACCCAAACGCAGACAAAGGAGGCAGAATGATGACTAGAGTGGTTTATTTCAAGCTTACTGGCAGGTACAGGTAGGCAGACCAGTGGATAAGCAGACAGGTACATGAAGAAACTTACATATGTTTGAAAATCTCCGAAGCGGTCAATTAATAAAGGAAATATTCCTACTTGTGCTGACTTTGTTCTTCTACCACTAAATGGGAATAAAACCTGTGCATTTCAATAGACCTCCATTTCTTTTCAAGGTGTAACCCATCACTTAAAAGTGGGGTCTGTTGATTGCAGTAGTTATGTACTATAAAGGGGTACTAAGAGGATGCAGCTTTAGAATAGTGAACCTGTCTGGGTTAATAAGTATCAAACTACTAGTAAATTAGTTATAAGCAAGACCTCACTTTAGAATGGGGAACAAATTCTGAGTTAGGACAATATTAACACTTCGTTTTGTGTTTTGTTACAGAAGAATAGACCATATTTACTAAGTTTTATAAAGGGAGAATTACTATTCTTGGGTCACTTATTATCCATGGAAACAATACAGGATCTGATTGTACTGTTCGGCTACCTGAACGATGCATCTCTTCACCAGCAGTTACAGAACACAAGTGAAGAGAAACCATATTAGAGCAACACTGGCTTCAAAGTCTGATTATCCCGTGAATAAACAATGTTTATGATATTAGTTAGAAAAACTTTCCATATTAATTGTGTCATATTGCTAAATATTTCCTCCATTCTACCACCAGCTGTAGATAAACCGTTTTAAATTTGGACATGAAGAAAATCCAAAAAAGAGTATCTCTTTGAGTATCAAATGTTAAGTTTTAGGTAATGCTTATGTTTATGCCCTGGGTTAAAATTGGTTGAGTTTAGATATGAATTTGGTGCAATTACAGAGGTTGAAGCATCCTTGAAACACAGTTATCACACAGTGATAAGAGTATTTCAACAAATTAATACACATCATTAAATGTTTTCACTGTAATGGATTACCTATAAGCAAGTTTCAAATCTTTGCAAGCCTGGAGCGGAGGAAATCAGTCTAAAAGCGTATGGTTTGCTTAGGGAAATAGTTGGCAGTATAAGCACATGTATAGGCATGCGTGGATTGGAGTTAATGTAAAGTAGTTAAAACATGTATGTAAGTATCAAAGTGGGGCTTAACGTCAGTTAAGATATGCTGACTATCCATACAGCCATCCCTCTGTTTATCTGCCCCTCCCCTCCCTCCCAGCTGACCCCCACTGACCCCTCCGAGTATCTGTATTCATCCACATCTTGAATTCTCCTCTCCTTCCTCCATCACTCCATCCTGCGTTCATGTCTTTTTTGTCATCCATGGAGGAAAATTAAAAATGTAGATCTAATCGGAGCGGGGTTGTAATGTGATCAGGATGACAGGGGATCAATGGAGACTGTCACACACACATACATACACATTACAAACACTGATGCATGTCTTGGAAGGGAGGTATGGATGGATGGAAGAAAAAGAGGGGAGGACATTGACCACTCTCACTTTATCAGTGCTCTTTCCTTCTTTATTTCTTTCTTTTTGGCTGCATTTATGACAATTTTCATTTTTGCATGCCCCCAGACTGTCATTTTTTCTATGACGCATTTTTTTTGGCAAAATTCGAGCAGTCAAGTCAGTTCCAGCTGGCTTGGATTGTATTCTTGACAACAAACTACAGGGTGCTGCTTTGGCTTTAAAAGCACTGGCCAAGGCAAATGCCAGAACTAGATATCTGACTACAAAGATGATTTTATTGGACATGGATAATGTTATTTTGCTGTTAGTTCATGCTACAAGGGCCTTATTTAACTTTCGAAACAGAAACAACATGGTTTGAGGCTTGATCCTGTTGACAGGGGCCAGTTCCTACAGCATCACTGGCTTCCAGCGATCGACAGACATATTCAACTGAATACAGTTTTAAAGGGCGTTTCCAATCATGTCCTGAATGTTGGTTATAACATCAGAGTCAGTGTAGCAAACCTTAACCTTTATAGATTCATGACAATGGATTCTTTTCTGTATGTTTTATTCAATATCAAATCCTCCTTTCTTCAAGGCAAACATTACACTGCGAATGCTAGGTTAATTTGTAACTAGAATATGGATATCTGTACATGTTGTTTTATGGGTTTTCACCTTTTTTAATCCATCGATGTTTGCGGCTTGACCGATGCCATACAACATCTGTCTTTTATGATACAACTGCAGTTACATCACTGTCCAAAGAAAACCATGTATCTCCAAATGTCAACTTTTCATGCCTGTGTTTTAATGGTTTACTGAGATTAAGTAGTAAAGGAATTCCCTCAACCCCTAAAGGAACATCTAAATAAACTGAAGGATGAGGACAATAATACCCCTTTAATTGCATTAAAGCTAGAGTGCGGGATTTTTACATATAAATGAACATCCGTTACAGTAAAGTCTTTGCCAACCCTCTCACCGCCAGTTAAATCTCTTTGTATTTTCCAGAATTTGGAATTTTTAAATCTGATGATGACCATCCCACAACAGCAATGATGCATTTGCCAGTGCACTGTCCATTGGAGAGAGAGTTTATTATTGAGCGTTGTGTATTCTGATTGTATAGTTTGTGTTAATATGCTTTGGAAAAGTTGTATTGTTTGCAGTCGCGTCAATAAAGCCTCTTAAACTGAAATTGTACAGAGTTGACGCAATTTTCTCTCTACATGGCTTTGGAGCGACGTAGCGACAGAGTAGGCTACAGCAACTAGGAGTAAAACCTAAGGAGTGTCCAAGAAAAGTGTCTGATGCTCCAGATAAAATAGAAGCTCAGCGTTCAGATGAAAGATTACGGTACAAGAAGGACAAACACGTGCTATACACATGGAACATAACAGTTAAATTCATATTCAAATAGGGTAACCTATAACTTATACACTTATTCATATTGTTACATATATACATAGCCTACACGTATACACCCAGGAAATGATTCTACAGTACAGTGATGATATTGTGGGATAATCTGTAAGACAGTGTCCGTCCACTTTGCCTGTGTTTGAGCACCGAGCATCATCGATGGGAACACAGATTCCTTTCACCCTGCCAGAGTCTTTCACGCCTTCAGCTCGTTCAATGATGTTTCAGCAATAAACAAAAACAAACAAACACATTAAAACAAAGAGTTAGCGAAGTTTGAAGGAGCTACTAGCCGCTGCACCTACATGGCAGCTGTTGCCATAGTGACATTATTATTGTCTGTGGAACTGTGGAAATTTCTCTGTATTTTTGTAACTATTTCTGAACACGAGCCTGGGGCGAGCTCTCTGTAGGCGTACATGTGTTTGTGTAATTACACTCACTGCCAGAAGGGCAGTCAGCTGAGGTGGCTCGGGTATCATCCTGGACGCCTTCCTGGGGAGGTGTTCCGGGCATGTCCAACCGGGAGGAGGCCCCAGGAAAGACCTAGGACACGCTGGAGGGACTATGTCTCTCGGCCGGCCTGGGAACGCCTCGCTATTCCCCTGGAAGAGCTGGAGGAAGTGTCTGGGGAGAGGGAAGTCTGGGTGTCTCTGCTCAGACTGCTGCCCCCGCGACCCGGCCCCGGATAAGCTGTAGAAGATGGATGGATGGATGAATGCAAGAAGGGGGAGACAAAAGTTCCACAGTCCAGCTTTAACATGTCAACATATACACTAGCAGAACATCATCACTCCACCAAATCCTTATGTCCAAACCAACAATAATTCCCCTTTCTGTAGATGCACTTTGCAGCCTGTACATACAACAAACATTTACCACTGCCTTCCTCTGGATAGCCTCACTAGAATAAACCTGAAAAGAGGACAAAACTCTGGCAATTAAATTAAAATGACAGCGGGCGCAACAAGTATGATAAGGCTAGATTAAATAACCTGCCATTTTATCAGCAGAATAAAGCATCACCAGGACAACCAACACAGAGATGTGGGCGGCTGTGGCTTGGTGGCAGAGCGGTCGCCTGCCAATCGGAAGGTCAGCGGTCCGATCCCCCAGCCATGCGTCGAAGTATCCTTGAGCAAGATACTGAACCCCAAAAATGCTCCCGCAGCTGCGCCTTCGGTGTGTGAATGTTCTCACATGTAAGTCGCTTTGGATAAAAGCATCTGCTGAATGACTAAATGTAAATGTATAAACAAAAAAACTCCACAGCGACTGCAGCCCACAGTCACAGATATATAAGCAAAGGACAGACTGCACTGTTTTCACACACATGTAGCACACACACACACACACACACACACACAACGCTTCGTTGTTGATGTTCTCTGGAGAGTTCCATGCATCTGTGAGCTGGTTGCTGTACTCACCTTTCTGCACGAAATCCTCAGAGCTCTGTGCACCGCAAAGTCCTCCTCAATCTGCTCTAAGTTCAACTTCTCTGCTCATTCATTCTCAATGCATAGTACATCCGGTCCACTCGGCCTCTCAGTCCCACTGCTTCCAGTCCAACCATGTCTGTGAAAAGAACAATACAAAAAGTTGACTTACTTACTTACTACAGGAAAAGTCAGAAGATGACCAAGGTCACCAGGGTTCATCCTCTGGGGGACCATGAACATCTGTACAAAAGTTCATCTCAGTTCGTCCCAGTAGTTGCTCAGATATTTCAGTGTGGACCAAAGTAGTAGACAGACATTGCCATCCCTAGAGCCACACTGCTAGCACGGCTAAAACAATGTAGATTGTTTGTCATTTGTAGTCCTATGTTCTCACAGTTACATTAGAATGTACCACCAAACAGGGTGAATACCGTGTCCCATTTAGTCAGAATGTGACACTCTTCTCTGTTGCTACTTCACGTTTATACTCATACAGTGTCTTTTTACACAACTCTTGCTCTTTGCAACTGCAGTGTAAACTGAGTGCTTCCAGTGTTCACTAAGTGAAGTATGAATACTCTGCAAATTATTACTATGTTCAAGATTTATGGTGTAGATAATTTAGTGCTGCTGAAACCATGTGAGACTTTAGCCTTTAAACTTTGAACTCCAACCTAATGCAAGTAACACATCCGTAGGGTTCCTGATCCAAATCTAATCACACTTTAATCATTAACTGTCCTCTTATCACACCCACACACGTACATGACTACATACCCAGTACGCACACATTGCAACTGTACATCTCCCAGCCTCACACAAATACTCTGGTTGTGCAAATGGAGGATAAATGAAATATTGACCTAGTGGTTTCATGCATACTCAACACTTTGTGTGAGCGATGTATGAATTAGATATGCTAACGAAGCTGCACAGACTGCCAATAAGAGATATGATGATGATATAGAGGAAAGGAATCAAGTTGTTTGGAAATCACATACGCATCCCAACAGCCCTTTTTTATTCTTAAGTGTGAGCAGTCTGAACATGTCCGTCCCATGTGCCAGCTTGTTTGGGTAGAGAAGCTTTTATATATGCCCTTGACCTGGATTGACAACACAGAGATGCCTGTGTGTGTGTGTGTGTGTGTGTGTACACTTGTGTGTGTGTTGGTGGATCATTTTTGTGGGTTGTATAAATCGTCCAATGACTGACCACTGTGGTCAGACGCAGTGGTCAGTTCAAGTGCCCCCCCTCCACACCCCCAACACACACACACACACACACACACACATCTTCATTAACAAAGAAACATTTCTATTGATCTGGTCTACAGCTCATGTTACAGCAAAGAAATATGTATGGGGAGCACTAAATGGGTTACACACACACACACACACACACACACACACACACAATGTACACAGACAGGTTGTTAGACTTACACACACACACACACACACACACACACACACAATCACACTTTGTCACATACACATTCACTTGCACTAAAAAGGAAAACATGCAAACACACTCCTTCCTCTCACTCACACACACACAAATACCACACACATGCAGAGTGACTGGTCAGTGCTAAGCAGGTTAGGGTTAGTGAATTAGTATTGACCAGCTCCTTACAGCATTATCTGTGGCTACAGCTTACCACTGGTGTCAGAACCGCTAAAATGTGTGTTTGTGTGTGTCTTTGTGTAAGAATGTAAAATAACATGATTGAATCAAACAAAAAGATCTCATAATCCATCATTTTCATTTTCCAGAACATTAACCAACTTATTTAGATTCGTGCATGTTCATATGTGTGTGTGTGTGTGTGTGTGTGTGTGTGTGTGTGTGTGTGCGTGCGTGTGTGTGTGTAGGGGGATTTGGGGGTGGGTAGGGTGAGAGAGAAAGCTCCTTTAGCATCATAACTGTCATAGAAGAGGTTCTCCACAGACCTAATGCAACCATCACTCATATACACTGGCAAGGAGTCTCATTTGTGTGTGTGTGTGAGTGTGTGTGTGTGTGTGTAGGTTGTCATTTCTCAGAGTTTTTATAAGGAGCATTAATCTCAGTTTGCCTGGAATGCAGACTTCCACACAGTGACAGACAGAGAGAGAGAGAGTAATGTAGAGTCCCACTCACTGGTGGTCCTGGTGTTTCAGGGACCTGGGCACGATCATGAAGAAAAGAGCCCCAATGTGTAACCTGATATTGTGGAACAATGTCTCCACAGGATTATGTCAGCGTGCTTCAGCCGATGTATATACATGTCAATAATGAGATTTCTAGTGAAGTTCGAAGTACTCATCAAGTTGCAGCTGAAACAGCACCCACATTAAAACTTAGACTGCAACAAGCTCTTTTCTTGCCCCCGTCCTTGTGTCTTCAAGGCAAACTTGGTTGTATTTCCTTGGTTTAGTCTCCTTAATTCCTCCCAAGACTTGTTTGCGGTGCTTTGAGCGTTGGTGAACCCGGACTCTAGCACCATCATGAGGATGACATTTCTAGTTTAGTGCCATCATCAGGTCAAAGTTTTCACGTATTCAGTGAAATAATTTGAGATCTACTAGAGAGATTGGCACAAAATATTGTACGGACATTTGTTGCCCCCAGAGGATGAAGCCTAATGATCCCCTGACTTTTCATCTAGCATGTTGTTTTAGTTTGGAGTTAAATATCTTTACTACTTGATAAATGGCTATAAATACCTGAAAATCTAATGACATTCCCATCAGCCTTAGCGGATGTTAGTATTCTTACAGGCTAAGCTAAGATGGTGACCATGGTAAACATTTCTTACTAAACACCAGTATGTTAGCGCGTTTTTTTTAAACTTTTATTTCAATTGGCAGCAAGTTGGAGGTATGGCTCTGTTTAGGGATGTCAGACAACAGCAACAAAGACCCCCAAAGCGACCATACCAGGCAAACCTCCATGGCCTTCAATGCGATTACATGGAAGTACCAGCAGGAAGAGCTAGCTGAGCTAGCTAAATGGCCGATTAAGCCATTTGAATAACATAGATTGTTAGTTTGAGGTAACATACCTAGTGAGTTAATAAGCGAGCAAATTGTCTTTGACAAGGTATCAAATATTTTGGGGTTGTTGTGACAACCAAAGGTGAGCCTGACTGAGAAATACAATGTATTTCTCAATTTAACACCAAAGAAATGCCATTGCAAAGAGTGAGAAGGCATCACTGCTTTCCTAATGCACTTAATAAAGTCGTCATTAGGCGATTTGGCCCAATTGGGAGGAGGGCTCCCTTGTGCCTTTTTAACTGCAAGCATTAATATATTTACAATAAAGACACGTTCACACATTTCCCTTAAAATTATAACACATGGGAGTCAGAAGCGGCGTCAACTATGCCTCTCCAGGTTGGGATGGGTGGTTGGCATATCAGCCACAGATTCTGGGCATAGATTGTTGGAGTGAGAGAAGGAGCCACAGACTGAACAGGAGAGAGCTGAAATACCTACCTATGAGAGCCAGATCAACTACTTACCAGTCCAGTCTCTGGTTGGATCTGTTGATGTTGATGGAAATGGCAGCTTTTGCTGAAAACGACTTGTGGTATTCATAAAATAGTGTTCCTCCATAGGTGATGGCCAGGAAATGATGGCTAGATAGATGTCCAGCTCGGCTGTTTTCAAAAGCTGGGGGTTACTATCCTTCAGCATCACTGATACATCTCCACAATCCACAATGCGCCTTTCACTTATCTCTGGGCATAACAAGATTTTTACTAGATTGACATTGTTACCTGCTAGGATTTGGCTTTCTAGAATGGGAGAGATTGCAGCAGACTCTCTGCCCTGGTGGGGACTGAGACTGCACTTCCCAGCGATCTCTGCGGGACTGTGATGCCATCGATGCTTGCTGGAGTGAAGTCACTGTTGACCCCAGGGCTTGGATTCTGGAGCTCATGTTGGCAAGCGATGACTGTATGCTGGAAAAGGCTGACAAGACCAGCCCTATAGTCCGGTTTGGCATCCTCAACAAGTTTTTTTTTTTTCCAGGCACAGCTATTGCTCCCTTTTACAACAGTTTTCCTAAAATGTCTGTAATGTAGAAAATCCAGCATATTCTGCTGTCACTCTCCTTCTTAATCACATTAGCATAATGTCTGAAATGTAAAATGTAACATGAGGCACAGAGTAGAGTACATCTCTGTATGACAGATAGGCAGCACTGCAGACATCAGTCAGAGCTGGCATTGCTTCAAAACCTCAAACCATGACACATGTCAACCACAATCACACACACCATCCACCCTACACCTACACACACACACACACACACACACACACACAAACTGTCCGTCCTCTCTGTACGTCCATAGCAATAATACATCAGATCTACGTTCATTGGAGCAGAGCTAAAATCAAACCAGCCCTGCAAAGCCCCCCACACCCGCCCACCGACCTCGCCCCGTCAGCCCTGGCCAAATCCAATCACAGCTCGATACTCGCAGTGATTGATTGGCTTCCAATCCAATTGAATCTATCTCAGATGGAGGTGGGAGGGGGGGCCGGCTGCCTTGCTCAAAGCCATTAGGCATTGGCTTTGGCAGGAGGGTAAGGTGGGGGGAGAAGTAATTGAGAGAGATTGAGGGTGTGTGAGATAGAAGAAGACTGAGAGATAAAGGGAGAGAGAGAGGGATGTCCATATGTTTGCCAGATCCCATTTAAAACAAGAGACAGATTGCAAAGTGTGTGTGTGTGTGTGGCAGGTTTCTGTGTGGCTGCCAGCTCCTGTTTTAATTGCCTTGTTAGAAGTTGACTGTAACTGTAAACTGCAAAAGTGCTTGGAGACACCAGGAAGGAAAAATAAAATGTCTCAAATTTCTGTGTCTGTCTGCGTTTAATAGCAGACAGAAGACACAGCACATAGCAGAGCTAGACTGGCTTTTCATCATAAATAGCATCTGATTACATATTTGTCGTAGAACTGATCAATACTACACTGGTTGGCTATGGGAACCCACTTAACCCGAACATATCCTGATGAAACGTTTTGTTCAGAATCCACACAGCTGAACAACTATTAAAAGCTCCCTCTAGTATCTAAGTATCATTACTGTTGTCCTGGATTTTAAAAAACTAGGCACATGCTAGCGCTAGCCAGTCACAATGGCTACCTGAAACTTGTACCGCCTTGATAAGAATGAGATTAGAATTAATTGGGGAAACACTAAGTGTCTTGAGGGGTGTATGTCACAATGCAGCCTAAAAGCTCAACCATACCAGCATTTCAAACGTTGAAATTTCACAGCAAAATCAACATATTTCTTTGGAGTCACTCTTGGGGTTTGAGCAGTGTTTAATTTGTAAATCAGGAGGTCCCGGAACACAGAGAGGGTGCTGAGGGTCGGGGGAGAGAAAAAGTCACGGAAAGCATCTAAAATCCACAGAGCACATTGGACAACGCCGAGGTGCTAGCTATTAAAAGCAAACTAAAGTATTATTGATTTCCATTTATTAATCAGAGCATTCGCAGTAATCACCCAACATCAGGGGGAGGCGAGTAGAAACAGCTGTTTACGGTCTCTCTCTCTCTCACTGTCGCCGTCACTTCTCTGTCATTTCCCTTCTGTCTGTGGATCGTTGCTACAATGGGGGATAATGGAATTAGGGCCTAAAGTTCTATTTACAACCACTAAAAGCAAGCAGACTAACCGACCTAAGTGACGTGTTCTGTCTGTCTGTCTCCTCGCTCTGTTTCAGTATAACGGACAGCGCCACTGTAATGTAGCCAGACTCAATTCCCCATTTCACAGCACAAACACCCACTTGCTTGGTTGTGGGACCGCGTGCCAGCACACAGTATGCCAGTATTATCACCACTCTGCTGATCCTCCAAAATGACTCTGGCCGGTTTAGGGACCGACTGACTTTGAAGAAATTCAACAAATATAATCGTCCTTTTGACATTTTTCCAGTTTCCTCCCTGTTGCTGAGGGTATCCTAATTCAAATCGCAGTAACATTAGCTCAGGTGACGTGCACGAAACTCACATGCTGACCTGACCGCTCTCTCTCTCTTTTAAAATCAGATCTAAAATGCATCCAAAATAGGCAAACAAGCGATTTACAAGTAACTTCAATTGGAAATAAAAGAACGACAGAACATTAAATGTTCCACAAATTGTATTTACAGATTTTGATGGTGACAAAGGAGGTGCTAGCTGGCTAAGTGTTTGTTAGCCAGCTAGCTTGAAGGGCTTTTTTGGTCTCTTCAATAATTCTTTATTTACTGTGATTATGTACAATCCTAAATACAAAATGTCATGGTGAAATAAATGGCACTGGCACAGAGAAAATAGAAAGAAGCTCGGAGAGCTCTAGAGCGCTAAAGTAAAATTGCCTGTAGTAAGAAACCCCCATTCCAAATCCCATAATAACTAATTATCCATATATATTAATATTAATAATATAATAATATTAATCAGTATGTCATGTGATTTCTAGATAAGCATGGTTTTCTTAAAAAAACTTTTAAAATAGTTGTTTCTTCAATATTTCTGTTTTAGCGGCCTTTAGCAAACACCATTTCCCATAAGCCTTACACCATCACAGGTTTAAACGTCACAGCTCGACACAAGAGGTGAGTCCACGAGCGAGTTGAGGAAATCATTGTTTGGTATCATGTAATCATGTAGTGGATGCCAATTTGTATTAAAGAGTAAACTGAAGGAACACACTTCATTTTTTCAGAAAGGCTGACACTGACATTTCTCTCCACAAGTAGTATAATAGCACTAGCGTTTGGAAACAGTACAAAATGTTATAAGAAACCATCAATCTACTGGTTTCATTTTCTTAGAGCAGATACACCATCAGTGTAGGAATGTGTGTTAAGCACTTGGAGTAGTCAGAGTTAGTCTCACCTTGATGATCAACATGTGTATTGTTTCACCTTTTATTTTATCCCGTTCTCATTCCCAGGGTGCCATATAGCGATGTTTCGTCATGCCCCTCAGTGTTGTATACAGACGCACAGGGTACCCTTTAGCATCTTTAGGAAACACTTTCAGGAAGTCCTTTGTGTCTCTAAGAGCTCCTTCTTTTTCAGTGCCTCTCATGGCCCTGTCAGCGGAGGTTGCTGAATTTAAAAGTGAACTGCGATCTATTGAGCAGCTCATCAAGGATCTCCTCCGGCAGCAAACAGAGTTGTGTTCCAGGCTAACGGGCCTCAAACCTGAGGGTAGCCAGCGAACCTCGACCTTGGATGAAGTGGCTAACGTTACTCCTGCTGATGTCCCTGTCTTGACATCACCTCGTCCCCCTTCCTGGGCGTCTGTAGTTAGGGTGAAAAAAACTCTAGGACAAACTCCCCTCTACAATCTGTCCAGTATCGGCAGTGCTGACATCCCACTCACAAACTTTTTCTCCCCTCTGGCTGAGGAGCGTGTTCTCTTCCCTATTCTACCTCCTGCCCACGGAGTGGCCCGGGTGTGGACTGTTTTCTAATGCCAGTTCCACCTCGTCCATTTGTCACTCCTGCATTTGGAAACTGACAGTTATTTCCACTCAGTGTCAGCGCCAGTGACTTTTTCTCCTTCACCACAGCCACCTGCTACTAGCCCAGTGCCTCCCCCATGCACACATTAGACCAGGCAATTAACCACTCAGCTACCTGTGTTCAGCCAGCTTGTCAACGATCGGCCATAAGCTCTGATCAAAAATTTCAATTCACAAAGGAAACCCAGAAACTGAGCGACCTCAGATTATAATCACAGAGACTCTATCATCAGATTCGTAAAACTTCCTGTTGCAATCACTTACTTACTGTCTCTCAGGAAGAAAGACAGCTGATTTTATTTAACTAGTTCCAGCTCTTATCGACATCCATCCCTCTTTCCACAGTGTGATAGTGCCCGCTGGCACCAATGACGTCATTGCCAGGCAGTCCATTAAACTGCAGTATGAACATGTGTCTCTGGCCTCCACAGTTGAAAGCCTGGGTAGGAGCTGTGTCCTGTCCAGTCCCACTCCTACTATGACCAAGAGCTCTGAACGTTTTAGCCGTCTTTTAATCTGCACCTGTGGATGCAAAATTGTACTACTGCTACAGGACTTGGTTTTATTAGTAATGTTGATTCCTTCTCCTTCTGGACAGAGTGGGAACTTTTTAAATATGATGGGTTGCATCCTAACGGGAAAGGAACAGAAAAACTGATATTTAACTTTATTGCTTTTAGCCTTAATTGATGGTTTACCCTCCAAGAACCTGCCCTGTTGGGCTGGCTTTGCACAGCCTTGTCCCAGACAGTGCGGGTCCTGCTGGTGCTGGTTCTGTTTTTTTTATTTTGTTTTTTTTCCGTCCCTAATTTATTAATTCCTGTTAGGATGAGAAGGGCACACAGTTGACCTTGTGCTCTCCCATGGTTTATGTGAGGACGATGTGAACGTGATTGAGTTTGCCATCTCTGATCAAAATGCAGTGCTCTTCCACTCCTTTCTCCAGACCCCAAACCCCCACACTGATTCGCTCCTGCCCCCTGAATTCTCTTTTTGTTCCTCGCTACTCTCAAGTTTTATTGCCTCAAATACACCTTTTAAAACCAGTGAACAATGTGACCTCTCCATAGAGGAGCTTGACAGTGTTTTTAACAGCTCTTTAAAAGATTCTGTAGCTCCAGTCAGATTTTAAAAAAATGAAACCTTCTCCTCTGCCATGGATAAATGAAGAATTGAGGAACCTAAAGAGACAATTCTGGCTTGTACATTCAATTCTTCTTGACCTCAGCTCAACCTTTGACACAGTGTACCATAATGTCTTAATCAACTGTCTGAAGAACTATGGAGGCATCAGTGATCTGGCTCTGGATTGGTTTATCTCCTCTCTGTGGAAAAGGTCCTTCTCTGTAGTGCTTGGGGATTTCGCCTCCTCTCGTGCTCCACTATTTTAGTGGGGTCCCCCAAAGGTCTATTCTGGGTCCCCTCCTGTTTGCCATATACATGCTACCCCTGGGTCAAATTATGCATAGTCATGACATTGACTTTCATTGCTACACAGATGACACCCAATTGTATGTCCTGATGAAGCCTGGTTCCACAGATGCATCCTGCATCATGTTCTGCCTCACTGAGATTAAAAATTGGATGTCCAAAAATTTTCTGAAATTGAATGACTCTAAATCAGAGGTAATTATAACTACCCCATGTGGCCCAAGTACATGCAGCATTAATAATCTCACCTGTTTTCTGGGTGCCTTATCTAACAATGTTTGAAAAGAGGCCCGCAAACCTAGGTGTTATTTTTGATTCAGAATTGACCCTTTCAGACCATGCTAGAATTATTTTAAATATTAATATAGATAGGGAAAACTTTATTCCTAAGCGATGGAGATTTGATATTTCCTTACTGCGGGATACCGAAATTAAATCTAAATGGATTACAAATTATATAGACAAAAGTCACATTGAGGTTTTATTATTTCATAGCATTCCTGAAATGTGAAAAACGGCTGCAAAGACAATAACTTGAAAAGGAGGTAGAAAGATGTGAAGCAGAGGATAATTGGAGACAATTATGGTATCCAGAGCTAAACAAAATCTCTACATTTCAAATGAAATCACACCAAAAAATGTATTATACAAACAAAGCATTATGAATTTGGTAATTAAAGAAGGAACAAGCAGAAAGGGTTATTAAAGCAATTTGCCTCAAAGATAATAACGTAACCTACCACCCAAAAGAGATTAACCAGGCTTTTATGAATTTTATAATAAACTTTATTACTGTGTTAATTATTCACATGATGAACTGGATTACTACCTTCAAAGCATCAGTCTACCTAAATTATCAATTATCACTACCAACAACATCTTAATTCACCAAAACATAAGTTCTGGCTACAGCTAATTTAATTCCTACAAATAAAAGCCCAGGACCCAATGGCTTTACAGTTGAACTTTATAAAAAATTCTGCACTGACCTTCATCCCATTTTATGTCAATGACTAATACATTTTGTAAAAATAAAGTACTCCCTCAGTCAATGTATCTTGCACACATTAGTGTGTTACATTAAAGTGGCAAGGTCGCCCTAAGTTGTTCTTCACTTAGACCAATAAGTCTCTTGGACCAAAATTATAATATTATTTCAAAATGTTTTTAGCAAAAAGACTTCTATTTTTCCCAAATTAATTATTCCGGATCAGTCAGGCTTTATAAAAGGGAGATAGTCTTCTGACAATATAAGAAGACTTTTGAATGTAGTAAATGATCTGGATGGCAGTTGGAGGCCTTGTCTGCTTCTTTCTTTAGATGTGGAGATGGCGTTTGACAGGGTTGAATGGAATTTTCTTTTTTTCTTAAACCATAATTGACGGTAAATGGTAAATGGACTGAACTTGTATAGTGCCTTTCTGTTGTTCTGAATATTCAAGCGCACACTACGTATCACATTCACCCCATTCACACACATTCTTACACTGATGGCAGGAGCTAACTGCCCATCAGTACAAAGTAATCTAACCATTCACACATACTCACACACCGAAGGCACAGCCCTCGGGAGCAATTTGGGGTTCAGTATCTTTCTCAAGGATACTTTGACACGTGGGCTGGGGCCGACCATCTGATTGGTGGACAACCCGCTCTTCCGGAAAGCCACAGCTGCCCCATTGATGTTGGCACAAATTTTATGGAATGGATTAAATTAATTTATAAAAGTAAAATAGCAATTATCAGTAATGGTGCTTCTTATTTTCCTTATCCAGAGGGACAAGACAGGGGTATCCACTGTCACCTTTGCTTTTTGCATTGGTCATCAAACCATTGGCATCATGTGTACAAGACAAACCAAACATTAAAGGAGTGAAGATTAGTAATATCCCTATGCAGATGACATAATTCTATATATGACAGAGCCTGAAAAATCCATATCATATCTACATAGTACAAGAGAGCAATTTGGAATTTACTTAGGATATACATACAAATACATTTTAACAAATCTAATGCTTGCCTCCTACTCATGACTCCAACAGAAAAAAATACATGTCTTTGCATTTTTACTGGACAGCGGGTGTTTCAAATAATTTCGAATAAATATCACACCGCATTTAGACAATCTATTCAAAGAAAACAATGCCCCTCACATAGATAAGCTCAAAATGGATATATATAAAAAAAACAACTTTATCTGTCTTTTATAACAATCTAGATGAGTATAAGAAAAAAGTGAACAATAATGTCTTAATAAATTTTTGAAAAAA
>CM022483.1:16808638-16889130 GCA_011952105.1 Coreoperca whiteheadi
TATATATATATATATATAAGCTACACTTTGCCATTATCTTTGTTTGGAAGAATAAATGTTATAAGAATGAATGTTCTTCCAAGATTTAATATTCTTTTCTAAATGTTACACGTTATTTATTTGCACCATTTTTTAAATCTGTGAACAAACTCATTTCAACATGTATCTGCTGCAATAGAAAAATGAGGATTAGTTTACTGACTCTTATGAAGCCAGAACCCATGGGGGTTGGTCTTATGGTCTCCCCAATCTTCAGTACTTCTGGTCAGCCCAATTATTAAAGTTAGTGTCATGGTCATTGGACCATGACACTAAATTTCCGGAGAAGGTACTCAAGGTGGGTCCAGATCCCTTGCCTTTGGAATCTCTTTATTTCTAAAACACCTAATAAAAAATATGGATCAATGCTTCAGGATCAAATATTTATATAAGACTGATGTCCCAGCTCTGTGGTTACAGTTTGGTCAGTTTACACACTGTAAACCTGGAAGGATTGTATTAAGATACTTGGTATTTCTACAGATATTGGCATCTGTTCTCCTATCCATCAGAATCCTTATCTGAATAAACACTTAGTATTAGTCAAAACAGGTAAATGGTTTAATGCGGGTATAAAACAATTAAAAGATTTGTTTCATAAAAACTTGTAATTAAAATCTTTCATTATTTAAGAGTGGAATATGACATCCCTAATACAGATTATTTTTTAATATCTACAAATTCAGGATGTTGTCTGTTCACTTATTAATGAAATCAAGATGCATTTTGGATTATTTTAAGTGGAGGATATATTAAAGTTGTTTTTGATGCACTTATGCTTTTTGTTACCTTGTGTTGTTATAATTGCTTCCATTGTCTTCCTCATATGTAAGTTGCTTTGAATAAAAGCATCTGCTAAATGACTAAATGTAAAATGAAAAATGGAAATTAAGGTCCTCGAATACAATTAGAGGTAAAATTAGTGAATTTTATGATTTCCTATCTAAAGGAGGTCATTCCTACCTCTGTTAAAGATTAGGGGGAAAGATCTAGGGATGGTTTCAGATGAAGATACCTGGCTAAACATTTGTGAAAGAATACATTTCCCATTTACAAAAAACAAAATCAAGCTAAATTTATGTTTATCCATAAATTCTATTTTACATCTATAAAGATGCAAAGAATTTCCAATAAATCTCACTAAACTGTCATAGATGTAAATACAAAGAAGGAACATTTATGCACAGAATTTGATTTAAACCCTTGGTTCTATTTATTAAATGACATGCCTGACCATCAATTAGATCTAAAAAAAAATGCAGAGTACTAATTACTATAACATATTTTGCCAAGAAATGCATAGGCTACTTCTATTTTGGAGAAGCGAATCTCCCCCATAATTTAAGCTGTTCCTGGGCCAAATATCAGAATTCTTACCATTAGAGAGCTTGACTCTAGACAAAAACACTGTGGACATATTTTCCATGACCTTTAGATCTCATTATTTTCTTATTGGAAAAAATCTCTGCAGGTGACCAATAATGGACAATAATGGACTTTTACAATACATTTTGAGCCCTGAGCCTTTGTAATGATTTAGGTATATTATAAATTATGGACATATAAGGTTTTTGTTACTTATAATTTTGCTTGTTTTGTTCTTACTTCATTTATTTATTTTTTCTATATAAGTGTGTGATATATGTTGTAAGCACAATTTTAGTATACTCAAGTACAGACCTGAGCTGTTCAGGAAACTTATCCTCATAATGATCTATTTTTGACTGGTAAAAACATCTAATAACACTTCATAATATAACTCCAATACAGTTTAGCACATCTAAAGTACAACTTAACACTAAACTTGACAGGTCTGGAATTAACACAGTATGAGGATACCCTATGAACATGAAGTACACTATATATAGTGCAGTTTCAGAAAATCTACTTAAGTAGAGATGCATTCATACAGACCCAAAAGGAGTTTCTGAAGGTATCTCGTTCAGATGCTAAAAGGTACTATGTGCATCTGCATACAATGCCCAGGGCGTGACAAAATGTCACTATAGCCAGCTGTCACATTTTATAGTGACAGCCCCAGCGGCCAACTGGGGAATGGAGGTTGTACCCTCAGGTTAAAAGACTTTCAGAAATAATGGAGTGTAATTAAATATTTTCAGATTTGAATCTCATAGTAATACTTTAAATGTTCATCTTAAGGTATGATAAAACATTTTGCTTATGTTATGTTGGTATAAACCAAATAATAATGTGTTGGGTTAATACGTATGAATGTACTGTGGACTCCAAATCTCAAATGCATTAAATGTGTCATGAATGAAGACTTCGACAGAAGCACACCAATATAGTGGTAGACACGCGCGCACACACACAGATATAAAGAGGGTTTATGTTGATAATGAGGCAGATTTGACATTGCCCTCTTTGGGATGTGGTGTTTATTTCTCTGGCTCTTCCTCCCACTATTCCCTCTGACCACAACTCGCTGTGTCCTGACAAACCAAGAGAGAGAGACAGAGACAGAGAGGAGCAGAAAAATATGGAGAGGTGAAGAAAGAGAGAGCAACCCACAGACCACATAATGGTTGTGGCATCAGTTAATGGCTAATGCCGAGAGAGAGAGAGAGTTCAGTTTGACTACTGTGTGTTTGGTTTGTCCTCAGCCAACTTTCCACCTATAATGCTTATCACAACCATACAAAATAATGATATTTTTAAATATTCAATTCTATTTTATTTATATAGCCCAATATCACAAATCACATTTGCCTCAAAGGGCTTCACAGTCTGTAACATACGACCCCCTCTGTCCTTAGACCCTCGATTCGATTAAGGAAAAACTACCCAAAAAACCCTTTTAACAGGGAAAAAATGATAGAAAGCTCAGGAAGAGCAACAGAGGAGGGATCCCTCTCCCAGGACGGACAGACATGCAATAGATGTCGTAAGTAGAGAATAGATTTATAGCATCAAAACTAAAACATATACAGCCATGATGGCAAAATTGTTGTATATATATATATATGTAATTATGTTAGAAATGTTTAGGTGGTAAAACATAAGGGAAGATGATGGGTCCAGACGGACAACCGAGCAGCTCCAGGTGGAGCCCAACGAGCAGGACCCGAGCCACTCGTCCCCTGCACCATAGACACAGCAACACTGCCCCAGCAGGTCGCCATAGTAACAGGTCCAGATACATCTCCGGACACTGAGATACCTGCTGAAAGTGACACTAAGAAAGAAGAGACGGACGACAAAGCACAAAACTCCGGGAGAGGGAAGAAGTCAAGTTAGTGACATGCATTTATGGGATGCGAATGCATACGGATGGAGAGGAGGACAGAGGTGAAGAGAGAGAGGTGCATCATGGGAAGTCCCCCGACAGTCTAGGCCTATAGCAGCATAACTAAGGGATGGTTCAGGTTCACCTGAGCCAGCCCTAACTATAAGCTTTATCAAAGAGAAAAGTCTTTAGCCTACTCTTACATGTGGAGATGGTGTCTGCCTCCCGAACCCGAACTGGGATCTGATTCCACAGGAGAGGAACAGGTGTCAGTACACGTGTCTTTTTTGGGGTATCCAAACTAACAGACTGACAGAAATCATGTAGCAATACATAAAATAGGAGTCTTGTGACATCAGAATCAGGTTTATTGCTAGGTAGGTTTCGATTCGATGTTCGATTGAGACTTTATTATTTTCAACATATGCCAGAGCAAACAACACATGAGCTTGCAGATTCGTCTGGTTCCCGGCTATACCATTGTCAGGCTATTGAGCCTTCAGTTGTAAAGATCAACAGCTCATTTCATTTTATGCCCTGACAAGTGTGTCACAAGTGTGACATAACCGCCATATTTGTTTGTTTGGAATGTAACACACTAAGGCCATCATGTTAAAGTTAAATCATGAATTTAAAATGAAATAATAACTTATTTCAGCAGTCAATTGAGAACAAACTGAGTCATTAGTTGGCAGAACTCACCTGGACTCCGTTGCAATATTCTCTGACATGCCAGGGGGCGTGCAAAAAAAAATCACCTGAATAAGCAAGAATTCAACAAGTGTTACTACAAAAATGCTATTATCAAACATGTCGGTCCCTCATACTTTTTCACATTTTCCTACAAAAGAATTATCTTTTGCCAGTGTGGTGGCAAACTCTCTTGAGAGTGAATGAATTGAGAGTCATTTGGTGATCCCTGTGGTCTCTCAGAAAAGGGTGGTAGAGGTGTTTATTGAGGTAAACCTAGTCAGACAGCCTACCTTTGGGTCCATGTTGAAATAATAGCGCACCGCGCGCCTGGGGTTACTTGTTACAAAAATTCAGAGGTGCACGACCAAGCACAGCAACAGCTTGCAGCTCTACACGTTAGCATTTTTGGCCTGCGGTCCCTCGCGCCAGGGATGCTACGTGGAGCATAAACCCGGCTTCAGGCACACCTCCTCAGCTGGGAGAGCTTGTCCTGCAGCAGAGCTGGGCTCAAGGTGTTGAAGGTGGAGCTGATCCTGGCGTAGGTTGCTGAGGAGTCCAGGTGCTGGAGGATGAAGTGGAGGGCCATGTTTACGGCATTGTGTACAGACCATTTGGCTCTGTAGGTGAACTGCAGGGGATCCAAACTCCCTGAGGGAGTAGAATTGTCTGCAGTTTATGAAAAATTATTCCAGATCAGGAGAACAGTGCTGTCGAATCACTGTCAAATCATTACACCAGCCACTATTAGTGTAAAAACAGAGAGAGACGTTGGAGAGAGCGAGTCCCAGTAACTGTGTGCAAATTCCCCGACGGCGGAGACGCACAAGCCCACCGGCATGTTTCCCTCTCCTCCGGCGTTCCACTGCATTGACAAAGGTGAGAGCACCTTTGATGAGGATGTCCAATAATTCCACAGATGAGTGGAGCAAAAAAGTGGGAAATAAATCTGCTGGAGTGGTTTTCCAGCTTCTGTAGTGAAGGAGCTCCGGGTACTGCAACAAAACTCTACATTCACAAACAAAACTAGATAAAACCATGCACACAGAGGCAGCCATCCACAGTTCCATCTTGAAAAACCCCGTTGAATCACCAAGTTCTTCTGGTCAGGATCACAGAAGGGTCTATCCCAGCATGCGGAAAGGAGATGCCCTCCAGGCTGTAGTGGTGCCACCAGTGCCATGATGAATGGAAATATGGATCTCTCAGTCTCAATCTCAAAATAACCACCTCAAATCAAACGCAATCAGTATGCTCTTGATTTCAGATCAATGTCTGGAATATAACAGAGTAATAAAACTGAACAATGTGGAATTAGTTTGTTTAAAGTTAAAGCTAAAGCTCATACATTAGTGAACAAACATGATGTTTGAAACCCTTCAACATCATAAAAAGGCTTTGTTAATGCAACCCAAATCTACAACCAGACCGCAGATATTTGGCCCCATTGATTAAATGGATGTATTGGGGTAAGGCCATGTTGAGACCCACCTTAGCACTGTGATAAAAAGAAGCAGCCTTTTCATTTTCAGCGCGACCACTGTTTGCCGGAGCCAACTCAAGGGGGCTCCAGCAAAAACGTTGAACCAGGCTCAACCTTTGCTGCAATATACAGCGGCTTACACATTTTTTCACATTACATCCACAAATGAAAATGTATTTTATTGTGACCAACACAAAGTGGAGCATACTTGTGAAGTGGAAGGAAAATGATACATGGTTTTGAACATTGTTTGAAAACCCCACAGGTTGTGTTACTGTATGCTCACAGCAGGTGTGTTGAAGGCCACGCATACAGTATGTGCAGAGGGTTTTGCAATGTGTTGGTACTATGAGCAGGACAGTGATGATAAAGCGGTTGGATATCTCCAGCTCTTACAACACCTCCTCGTATCTCTGTCTATCTGTATTCTCCACTCGGTCCTCCGTCATAAAGATTAGACGCTTCACTTCAAAGTCTACAGGTTTGACAGAAGTCCAGAGGTTAACTCTACCTGGTTAACAAGACCCAGCAGAGACACCAACACCTCAGACACTTCAGCAGACCGACACGTGAAGGTGAGTGAAACCGAGCGTCTGCTCTATCTTACATGAATGACCACAGGTAGTTAGCTATATTGATTTGTTGTTTCTGTAGTTTCATAAGCGATACCTGCAAATGAATTATACATTTAAGTTTGTACCAAAACAACTCGGGGAGACCTGTCCTTTCAGCCAGTTTCCCCTGAACTGTGGAACGCGCTGCCCCTGCTGCTGCGTGTGGCCCAACCTGTTGACTCGAAGACACTTCTAATCAGACACGCTGTTAGTTTATGTTTTTAGGTTTTAAAATGTCTTAACTGTTAACTGTTGCGCTCTGTAAAGCACTTTGTGATTTTATCTGCGCTATATAAATAGTTTACTTGTAAGCATGAAATAAGCTTAGAGGAAAAACGTTTTTTGGTAAACATATTTTTGCATTCATCACCTGGCACGGGTTTTAAGTTCCAACTGCCAGAAGCCTCTGTGCCAATATCCATATCTTCAAACGTCACAGCGATGACTGTTCTACTAACAGTATACTCTGGACAGTGTTCTGTTTTTCCACTTTGACCCACAGCACTGTTTAACGTTCACGCCTCCCACTTTAAGCTGGGATTGTGCCAGGTGCAGCCGGGAGTAGCGATGGGATGTCTGACTGTAACTGGAACAGCCGTGCAGCCAGACACAGTGAGCAGCTCTGTCCCAACTCCGTCACTCTGATACAGTCGTGTGTTTTGCTGCGTGGCAATGTTACCAGGTGTTAATGCAGTCAACTTGATCTCAATCCAATAGTGTCTAGATACTGCTAAAAGCCACTCACAGTGTAATCTCCATGCAACTAACAGGCCTCTGTCTGGGCAAGTCGATACACATTAAATGGAGAAGAAGAAGAAGAGAGTAGTGAGAGACGCTATCTGCCATTATTTTTCATAGATTTTTCTGATTATAACATTTCATATTTTGCAAAGAATTCAGCAGAATTACAATTCAAATTTGGTGCATTGTAATGTAAAAGGAAGAATAATAGGCCAAAGCCCACATGTTTATTACATCCCACAATACAAAAGTGATTCATTCAAGTTGCTTTACCCCAGACCATGGCCCAAGGTAGCAGTGAGATGAGAAGGTCGATCAAATATTATGTTGTGTGTTACGTTCAGAGCTGGAGTCAAGATGTGATTAACCTAGCTTAGCATAGAGACCGGCAACAGGGCAAACAGCTAGCCTGACTCAAAGATACACCTACCAACAGCTCTAAAGCTCACTGAGTAGCACGTTGTATCTCCACACAGAAATGTAGAAATGACAACACACAGACAGATATCAGTCTTCTGATCCCACTATCAGAAAGGAGGTGAAGCATGTTTCCCCAAATCAGTTTCAAACCACCAACGTAGTGAAAACGTGGTTGTTGTCTGGTAAACATGTGAAGTTTGTCCTGATGATGGTGCTGGAGGAAAGGCCAGAGTGCTGAAACATGAATATCCAGGAGTCATTTCTTGGAAACGTGGCCTTTCGTTTCCGAGATACCTTGTCAGGTCTAAAGTGTTCAAGAGGACATTTTGGCCTGGTGGTCCTGCTGTGAAAGGGACTTTACTAACTGAAGACCAAAACTTGCCTCTTCTCTTTCTTAGCCTTCCATCTTTCTCTGTGTTCTCCATTCACTCTTTCCCTCTGTCCTCTCACCATTTCTACTTCTCCTTTTCTCTGCATTCTTGCCTGCTAGTCTCTCCATCGACCTCTTTCTGTCTTTACCTCCTTTTCTACGTTTAGTTAGTCTGTCTTTTGTTTTCTCCCTCTTTTGTCTGTTCCTTCTCTTTCTGTTTGTCCTTTCACCTCTTTTTCAGTCTTTTCTTTATTGACACTTATTCTCTAATTGTTGCCTTTCTCTTTGTGTTTCTCTTTCTTTCCTTTCTCTCTCACTTCTATTTCTCTTCTTTTTTTTAATCTCTCTTTGTTCTGTCTTTTTTCATTGGCTCCACTGTCCTTCAATTTGCTATCATCAGTTCCTTTATTCCTCTCTCGTTATCTTTTTTTCCCACGTACTCACCTCCTCCATGGTCTTCTTCACCTTCCTCTCCCCCCTCTGCCTTTACCTCTGTCCCTGCTCTCTCTCTCTATCTCTCTATCTTCAGGTGTTATCTGCCCGCTTTAAGCGGAGGGCAATTAGGCCGTCACTCTCATTAATAATACATTGTTAACCTCGTTAATTATTTACCTTAATTGCTGATTTAAGTTTCCCTTCCCTTGACACAAACAGCCACCAGGGGAGACTCACACACACACACAAAGAGGTCACTCGCTCTCAAAGCTGACAGATGGATTGAGTTTCTCCTGCTCTCTTTCTGATCTTTTCCTCTCTTTTTTTATCCCTTTGTTTTCTGTCGTGTGTGTGTGTGCGTGTGTGCGTGTGTGTGAATATGCACAGAATGCGATTCTGTAGTCGTAGATGGTGAATCATGGTTCTCAGATCAATACAGCTGATTGAGTGTAAATGAAAAGGGTGCAGCTGCTACTAAACTAAGTGTCACCATGTTTCTGTGCTTTGTTAATGAGGCTGCAGCCAACAGGGAATACTAATGTTTTTATTAGAGCAGGGAGTCTCAGGTTCACATATTAAATAGGAGCTGATTGATCAATCAGTCAATTGACAGGAATCTGATCAATTTAACTCCTACATTTCGGGCTAAGTGTTGCAAAGATGCTAAGCTTAAAGCTGCATCACTATTATTGCTGCTGGGCAGGTATTGTACAGTCAAAGCGTTTGCACTAACCCTAACCAGTTAGCAAGCACTCACCCACTGAGTGCTTAACGTCTCCAGGCTGACCTGAGCTCCCAGCTCATAGCTACGAGGTTACCATGACAACAGACCTGCATATATTCAACAGAGCGCGTCCGATGTTAGCCTCTAAAGCTCACTGATCAACATGCCACGTGTTGCTTTAATCCGTACAAAAACTGAAGTAAAAAAATGACACGTGGGTTTGCAGGGGATATATTCCTGGACTCTTCCAAGAGCAGTGACTTCATACTGTGTTTTACATGACCTCTCCTCGCGCTGGTTGATTGTACCAGTTAATATCACCAGTTTGATGTCTGAAGACCCACTGCCCCAAAGACACAATAATCATTTTCCTGATTTCTATGAATCTGTTTCGTTGATGGAAATTTACCTCATTCAAAAGGGATAAAATGAGCTTGAAAGCATAGAGTAATCCAACAAACATCCAAACTCGTCAGAAAACGTGTTGTTTTGTGGCTGTGTCCATCAGGTACGAGAACACTGAAAAGCCTGACAATTTGACATAATGAAGAGCGTTCCAGTGGTATCCTGACAGAGCAGCTTTTCACCTCTTATTTCCATTTTTGTGTGGGACTCTGGACACACTTATCTCAAGAAACCTTTGGACCTAACCTTGACTTTCAGAGCAGGAGATCCAGGAGTCTTTATCAGTAACTTCCCCCCTTCTGTTCTTACTTTCTCTTTCTCTTTCTCCGTGTCGTTGTGATTTTTTCTTCATAGCTCTGTCTGTATCTTTGTCCTCCCTTTTCATTGTCTTTATTTTTCTCTTTCAATTCTTTGGGCCTTCTCTGTTTCTCGTGCTGAAGGCGTTGTGGTGTACTTCCAGCACTGAGTGAAAACGAAGCGCTCACTCACCTCTCTCTCAGGTCCGCGTCGTCTCTCAGCACCGAGACGCTGGCTGGAGTCGCTGTCAGGCAGCCGACTGTTAGCGTAAATGATGGTGACGTGTCGCTGTCAGTAACAAGGATTCATCCTGTTGTGATGCTGCAGGCTGACAGGAAATCACTGTTACTGTGGGCGAGTGTCACACAACACACACACCGCTACTGTAGTCAGTGTTTTACTGCTGTGTTCACTGGGTGTGTTTAAAGCTCGCTGATGCTTCGGGAATAAACGACCATTTAAAACGTGTTTTTCTTTAGCCGAGAAAGGATCAGCCTGTGCACACTGTACAATATCAGGAGCAATTTATTTTTGAAATTCAGCACCAAGGACTTGATGATTCTTTTCACAACTGCATGAAGATGAGGAATAAAGTACGTTTCGGCCATTATGTGTCATAAATGTAGTTATTTTGTTTTTTGAAAATGAACAAATCCAGCTGTTGAAGTATATCTGTGTTAGATCATTGTAACAGAAACAAAGTGAAAGCATTCAGCTGAATATGAACCTATGAACATGTCTATCAACACACAGTAGTTATGAAAGTGCTTGGAACAATGCAGAATCCTTTGGCCGGAATTGACTGAACTCAGATACATTTCATTTTCAGTAACATAATTCTAATTTGTTACACGCCATTCAAATTCATATGTATGACACATACACCATCACAACAGAAACATTCTTTGATTATGTTAATACATTTCATGATACCTAAACCATGTGAACCACTTCATTCAACTCCAGTCATAAGACATGTATAGCTTTGAGGCCACACAGTGAGCCAGCAAGAGATGTAATGGCATTCTTACTGTATTATAATAATTATTATTAACATATGTTTCCCTGCCCTGAGCCGAGTCAAATGTTTGGGGAAACACTGAAACATTGAATTTTAAACCCAAAAAATATATCTGCAGAAAATATTTTACTAACAGCTTCAAGGTGAATAGATCCAACTAAGCATAATAACACAGGCCTTTTATATCAGAGGGGGAAGAAACACTCATACTCAAAGCACCAGTAAAGCCATCAACTTAACGCAGAGGTTCATTTGCAATAAACTGTAATAAAGAATTAGGTTCGTGCACCTCCTCGGTTACCAGCAACACTCACAGAGTATGAGACACCTTTTTATTTAACCTTTGTTTAACCACGACAGTCCCATTGAGATTAAAAACCTCTTTTTCAAGGGAATCCTAGCGAAGAGGCAGCAACATTTACCAATTATAAACATACAAAGAAATATTAAAATAACACAGGTTATGAAAAATAATTGCACATTATTGAGGCAGTCTCTATTGCTTCAACATTGGCAATAAAGAGCAAATACACAACTGTAATGGACATTTTTATGTCACTGTGCATGGTTATGGAGACAGATCACATTTACCCAGACACACACATTCATACACTGATGGCAGGAGCTGACTGCCCATCAGGACAAATTAAACTAACCATTCACACACACTCACACACCGAAGGCGCAGCTTCGGGAGCAATTTGGGGTTCAGTATCTTGCTCAAGGACACTTCGAGACATGGCTGGGGGAAGCCGGGACGGAACTGCCGACCTTTTGATTGATAGATGACCCGCTCTGCCACCAAGCCGCAGCTGCCTATATATATTATATAATATATATTAAAAATATTAAAAATGATTAAAAATCAGTTTCTGCATCACATGCTTCGATCTCCTTACGCCTTGATTACTGTCCACTCTGAAACTGCAGACTGTACAGGACTCTGCTGCTGGGCTTTTAACCAGGACCAAGAGGTCCAATCCCATCACACCCATTTCATGCCTTCTCACATCGGCTCCCTGTTTGTTTCAGGATTGATTTAAAGATCTTATTGATTACTTTTAAGGCTCTTCATGGCCTGGCTCCAGACTATATTTTACTTCTTTTAATCCCTTGTGAACCTCCACGTCGTATGAGATCTTCGGGCAGGGGTCTGCTGTCTCTTCCTGAGTCGAGGATGAAGACAAAGGGGCCAGAGCTTTCAGGTCCCGAGGCTCTGGAACAACTTGCCTGAAGAAGGTTCTCTGAGTCAGTGTCTTCTTTTTTATCGGAAAGCATGTCCTGACTTTACCTTTTGGTTTGAATGGATTTTATCATTCACTGTGGGGTTTTATTTCGATTCTGTAAAGCACTTTGTGCTCTATAAATAAAGTTTATTATGTATTATTATTATCTCCTTTCTCTGGGCCTCAGAGCTCCACTGTTGTCCAGAAACTGTGAGCCTCACTTTTGTTCCTTCATTACCATGAACACACACACTGGAGTTTTTTATTCTGACTCAGTCCCACACACACCGTCCTGCTGCCCCAAACACTCACTACAGCACCACATGTGGATTCATCCACACCTGAAAATAGTCCTGTTTTAGGTTTCATTTAAAAAAAATGCTGCACCATCCCAAAAAGACCTAGCTGGACTGCTTAAATTATATTGTTTCATACCTCGTATCCAAATACACAAAGAACAAGCAAATGAACTATGAAAAAAAGCACAAGGTGAACAAGTTGTGCACTGGAGCAAAACTTTCATTTGTAACTTTATACAGCGCGTTTGGCTAGATTATCTAGGTTACACTGCATTCTAGAAAATGTAAAGTCCCATGGAGAAATGCTGAGTTCATAAAGTGGAAAAGGTGGAGAAAATCAAAACTGCACATTGAAAAAAAACCCTCAGGAACTACAACGAAAGCTTGAAACAGGCCAGAAAAGAATTCTTCTCATCTCTCACCCACACCCTCAAAAACGAGCCAAAACACATTTTCTCCTCCTCTGATAAACTCATTAGCCCCTAGCCGGTCTTGGTTTTGGGTTTAGGTTCAGTCATTTCCTGTTTTATTTTGAAAAATAGTCTTCTTCCCTCATGTATCTTCTAGCTTTGCTTCCTGTCCTTGATTGCTGTGATTGTTTCCACCTGTGTTAGTTTCATCTGTGTCTAGTTACTGGGCCTTCAGGTGTGCGTTTGTTCTGTGCCAGTTTGTCTATTGTGTCAAGCGTCGCAGCTCCTCCCCAGTGTTTCCTCGTATGTTTTTGGACTTCTGCTTGTTCATTGGGCTTTGGATTTGTTTGCCTGCTTTGGACTGCTTTTCTGGTTTCGACACTTACCTGCTATAAATCCTTGAACTCTACCAGCTCTGCCTCCATGCCTTTGTGTGGGTCCAAACCCTGCGCGTCCTGCTTGACACAGAAAATGTGATACCCCTGCATACTTCTTTAACGACAACATTCTTAAAATCAGGTGCAATAATCAAATTACTAATTTCACTGCTAACTATGACATACCTCAACCACGGCATGCTGACAGTCTCAAGCATTTCTCTACTGTAAACTCCAGAGATCTCTCTGATGCTATACATATGCTCAAATCTTATATCAGCCCCCTTGATGCACTTCCAACATCCTTTTTTAAATCTTTTATTAATTTTGTGACAGACATCTTGTCAATGATAAACTGTTCTCTCCAGACTATCTTTCCCCTTTCCATGAAAACTGCTGCTATTTGAATACTTCTAAAAAAGAACAACCTGGACCTAGATGCACTTAAAAACTATAGGCCAATCTCCAACCTCACCTTCCTGAGTATGATCATGAAAAAGATCAGTTACTGAACTGTATCTTACAGATAATAACATTTATGATAAATTTCCGTCTGGTGTCCACGTTTTATAGCACAGAAAATGCTCTTTTAAAAGTTGTTAATGACAGCAGGATCAACAGTGACAATAAAAAAAAGTTAAATTATACTCCTAGATCTTACCTCTGCTTTGACACAGTGGATCATGGGATCCTGCTGGAAAGGCTAATATACAGGGTGGGTCTGTCTTGCACCATTCCCAGTAGTTTCAATCCTACCTGCAAAATCAAAATTTCTTTGTCACTAACTCCAACAGTCACAAATGACTGACTCTCTTACGTCCTGACTTCGTCTCCAGCAGCAGCTGCCACCGCTGAGTGGTCTGCTCGGAGCAGAAACACCAAACCAAACTCTCTCTCTCTTACTGCAGCACTGCGAAAGCCTGAGTAAGATTCCTTTCACACCAGTGGCTACAACACAAACTCTGCCAGCTAACAAGCAACCGGCGCAACAAAGTAGCTTAGCAACAAGCCGCTAATTAAAAAATTAGATAGCTTCTATCTTCCTCCATCTTCACGATCGGAAAACAGCACAGAAAAAGACACATCCATGTACACATACACACACACACACACACACACACACACATCTTTCCATCTTTAGGGTTTTTACTTTTAATATATTCTTAATTAACACTTGTGGATAATTATGCTGGTTTGTCAATTGTTGTTAAGATCGTAAAGCCCTTTGAGGATAATTTTGTTATTGGGCTATATAAATAAGATTGAATTCAATTCCTTCAACCTAGTAGCTATTAATGATCATTTTGGTTATAGTTATTAATTATATATTATAATCAGTTCCAAATTAATAGTTTAGGGTATTTTATAAGACTCAGTCAATTGATTGGCTATCATTTCTCTTCTTTAAGGGTGGTGTCCCTCAAAGACTTTATTAATGTTATTTTTTATGTTTATCTTTGATAATTCTGATAGCCAAAATGTATTGATTGCACCTAAAGTTTGGTGCCTCTTTAACCATTGTAATTCTCAAAACTGTTTTTTAGAACTATCACCTGAGATTATTCTTAAAGGAGCTACTTTTACTGCCACTAAATTGTCGCACCAGCTTCTCGGACCAAAATAAATGGGCTCTAAGGCCCACCAGACTCCATTTATGGAAAAACAGTAATTTTACCTCGCAGATCATTTTAAAACCGCCTCTTTCTTTGAGAAGGTATTGGGTCAGATTTTCAGTGAAATCCATTGGTTTACACAGGCTGTGACATTCAATTCAATTCAATTTTATTTATATAGCCCAATATCACAAATCACATTTTGCCTCAAAGGGCTTTACAATCTGTACAACATACGACACCCTCTGTCCTTAGACCTTTGATTCGACTAAGGAAAAACTACGCAAAAAAAACGTTTTAACAGCGAAAAAAATGATAGAAACCTCAGGAAGAGCAACAGAGGAGGGATCCCTCTCCCAGGACGGACAGACAGGAAGTAGATTTCGTATGTACAGAAAAGATTCATAAAACATAAAAATCATAGCACATACTATTATGATGACAATGGCAAAATTGTAGTGTGTATATAATTATGTTGAAAAGTGTTGGATGTAAAACATAAGGGAAGATGATGGGTCCAGAAGGACAGCCGAGCAGCTCCAGGTGGAGCCCAACGAGCAGGACCTAAGCCACTCGTCTGCTGCACCACTGCCCCAGCAGGTCGCCATAGTCTTAGATCCAGATACATCTCCGGAGGCTGAAATACCTGCTGAAAGTGTAAGTAAGAAAGAAGAGAGGAACGAGAAAGCACAAAACTACGGGAGAGGGAAGAAGTCAAGTTAGTAACATGCATTTATGGGATGAGAATAAGGATGGAGAGGGTGAGGGGGAGAGAGGTGCATTCTGGGAAGTCCCCCGGCAGTCTAGGCCTACAGCAGCATAACTAAGGGATGGTTCAGGACTCTCCTGAGCCAGCCCTAACTATAAGCTTAATCACTGAGGAAAGTCTTTAGCCTACTCTTAAATTTGGAGATGGTGTCTGCCTCGCGAACCCGAACTGGGATCTGATTCCACAGGAGAGGAGCTTGATAGCTAAAGGCTCTGGCTCCCATTCTACTTTTGGAGACTCTAGGAACCACAAGAAACCCTGCATTCTGAGAGCGCAGTGTTCTAGTGGGGTAATAAGGCACTATGAGCTCTGTAAGATACGACGGTGCCTGACCATTAAGAGCTTTGGAGAGACCTCTGCTTTGATTTGGGCATAAAACCCCACCCAGAGTTGGCTTTCATGCTACTGGACAGGTAAGCTAACATTACTGCAAAGCATGTGAGATATATTGTGATTTTTATGCTTAGTTGGCTCAGGTTAGGTGTTAGCTTGTCGGCTAATGCCGACCGGTTGCTAACGTTGGATACCTGACAAGCACAAAATCCCAATATATTTCACACGCTGGGCAGTAAAGTATAGTGATGAAGGGCAGGGCAGCCAGCAAGATTACTGTACACAAATAGTTATTGAAACACTGGCATGTTAGCTAACGCTGACGTATCATGTCGTCTAAATGCAGTCAATGTGGCGTTGCCACGCAGCGAGCGTGGATCAGTTCAACGTCAAGCTGATAAAGATATTACTGTAACGTTGCAGTGGGAGTTTACCTGATTTTCCAGCAGGCTGTGTGATGCCAGCTCCTCTGTTGTGGTTGATGTCTAGAATGCTCGCTCATGAGTTCGAGCCCACGTTTGGGAAGGTAGTGGTTGCAATCCAAAACCTGTAGCATTTCACACTGGCGTTAACTAACAAGTTATATAATGCTGGTAGACAACCTAGGATCAACCATTAGTTAGCTAGCTAACTTAGCAAGCATTCATTTAATCACGCACGGCCCGAGAGTTATCACTTACTTACGCCATGTGGATGTTGCCCAGCGGGAACATGGAGGTACAGGTGATGCCACATTCGGGCCGCTGCCAGCTTGCAGCAGGTTCGGACTGTCATATCCTGCTCTGCTCCGTAGATCATGTTCTTCTTTATTTCATGTTTTTCCTGTTTTATTTTGATAGACTTCTCATATGTCATGTAACTTCACTTCCTGTCTTTGTGTGTTTTTCCTCCAGTTTTGCCCTGCCCTGATTAGTTTCACCCGTGTCTAGTTAGTTGTCAGCTTGCCAGTTTGTCTTTGTGTGCACATGAAGTGTCCTAGCTATTTCCCCAGTGTTCCCAGTCTTATTGGGCTTCTACAGTGATTCTAGGATTTTGCTCTTTTTATGGATTTTGGATTCTGCCTGGCCCCTTGGATTTGTTTGCCTCTGTTGGACTGATTTCCCTTTGCTTGTCTCTCATCAGTGTTGGGATTTACCAACTATATATGCCTAACGCACGGGGGCACCATTAAATGTTGGGTTTCAACTTTATATGTCTCACACACAGGCGCCATTAGTTGGGGTTACCAACTATATGGTTCACATGGCAGTATCATTACTTAGATTTGGCTATCAGAATTATCAAAGCTAATCATAAATAATGCTTTAAATTAATAAAGACCTCGGGGCACCACCCTGATAAACGGAAAATGATAGTCATTTCATTGATTCAGTCTCATAAAATACACTAAACTATCCACTTGGAACTCAGATTAATAATTCAATTCATAACTATAACCCAAAATTACTATTAATAGTGGGTTTTTTTTATTTTATTTTATTTATTTAAAAGGGGCCGTGCATATTGATGAACATATATGTAAATATGTCAGATTTAGCCCATTGGCTACTTTCCATCAGATCAGGACAAGAAATAACATAACACAATACACGCAATAAATATAAATTACAACATTAGACTTAAACAACACATCAGAGGCTATGATCACATTGTCTCGGAAGACAATGGTCAGGACAAAAAATAACAGAACAGTACACACATTCAGTATAAATGACAATATTAGTCTTAAACAACAATTCAGATACAATCATTACAGAGCTGGTTACTCTTGAGCCAATGTTTCAGGTTTGTCTTAAATGCGTTTATTGTCAGACTGTCCCTGATCGTAGCTGGTATGCTGTTCCATATCTCCGCCCCTTTGACTGACAGCACATGTTGACTGAAAGCTGTGCGTCTCAAAGGAACGGCACAGTCGCCTCGAGTAGAGGCTCTAGTCACTCTGTCACTGATCCCAGATCTACATTTAATAAAACTCCATGTAGACTTTTATAAATTGAACAAGCTAATTTAAATGTTTTAAATTTGTCAAAACTTAAATAGTTATACTTATGTTATACTTATGAAGTATCAGACAATGATGATATGAATAAGTTTTTTTATCTAATATTTTTAAGGTTAGAGTAAAATAATTTGCCTTGTTTTAATTAAGATGTTTATGCAGTTATTAAAACAGTTAAACAGGTTCCTTTGTAAGTAGTGATTGCTAAATTGCTTACGCTATGACATTTGTGCTTGTTTGTGTGCTCAAAGAAACAGAATATGAAGAGGTCCTTGGGCTGACAATGTGGTTTTGTTTCACAGGAACCTCAGAGATAAGAAAGAAACTTTCCAGGGAGTGAAAGTCAGACAGGATGTTCACATCTAGGGGAAAGGTTACCTTGGGAGAGGGCATTGTAGGTTTGTCTTCTTAGGAGTTGTCCTCTGGTTGGAGAAAGATGACACCACCATGCTGTGGACCAATCGGGGAAGCTAAGCTGAGATCCGTGTGCTCTTCCTCCGACTGATATCGACCAATTAGATAATTGCACATTTCCATTTAAAATCTTGTGTAAGGCTAAGTTAGGTATCTCTCTTGCAGCAGGTTCTGCAGCTAACCAGAGACCACTGGTCTGTGGAGTCCAAACTGAGTTTGTGTACACCTATAATTTTGATCTTCTGAGTTGTAATAAATCATAGTTAATTTGAGAACTAAGTATCAGTCTGATTCCTGTCCTGCATAAAAGAACGCGCTTACAATAGCTAGTAGATGAAGGATTTGGAAATCGAATGTAGAAGAGGTTGGCAAATTGTTATGAGACATTAAAGAGACCAGCATAATTAAACACAATAATTTATTTACAAGTAAAAACACACTGTTAGGACTAACTAAATACACTAACTACTGACAAAAAATGTGTGTGGATGTGTGTGTGTGTGTGGCTGCTCGAAAGTAACATGGATCCAACAAAGAACACTAAATCAAGATGGCGGGGAGGACATAAAAAGATACTGTAGCTGAGCATTAGCTGCACTGCTAGACAAAGGGACATTTAAAGATGGCAGTAAGCCATGTAGCTAGGAGAGTGGACTACTAAAGTTGTATTAGCACAAGAGTGGGTTTGTGTGCTAGCAGATAAAAGTGATCCGTAAGCTAATAGTTAAAAAAGGAGTTAGTTAGCATGCAAAAACCCTGTGTGTAGCATCAATAACTAAAATCAATTTAGCAATGGCTACCAGATTGACGAACAGATTGAAGTGTCACAAGTAAGTTCAGCCCTTATTTGTCCCTCAGTGGGGACAACGATAAATGTTAAAGAATTCACATCAGTAAGGTCACATATGCAAAATTACTAAACAGTTCTGTACTACGCTAAGCACTGTGTTTAGCTAACATGCTATGCCCAGTGGTTTGTTACCAATCCTTTTGGGTGTCTGTTGTTCCTTGGGCCGGCATCTGTCCGTTCTGGCCAAGCGGGGGAGAATTTGTGGTTGTGCTGTGGAAAGCAGCTGTTGCAATGTTGGTGTACACACAGGGAGACGTTGTCTTTTGGCACCTGCAGTCGGTCATGCTTTGTGTGGTTAGCTTCACGCTAACTGGCTCGGTTACTTTCTTAAAGCTAGCCGGCTGGCTTGCCACTAGCTTGTTGAGGCGTGAATCTTACGCAGGATCTCACATCACCACTGTAAGAGATCAGAGAGTTTAGTTCTGCAGGGAGGCACACTTCTTTGTTGCGGCCTTCTGCTAGCTGGCTCAAGGCCAGCAGGAGAAACGGCCTCCGCTCGGGAGGGAGCGGGCAGAGAACGTATGTGCCTCCGCTCTGGAAGAGCGCTAAGAAGAAGAGAGTGAAGCAAGGAAGAGAGAGAGAGAGAGAGAGAGAGAAACTCTCTGATTCAGGGATTGTGGGAGAAAAGGGAATGCAGTCCTTTTCACAAAGTTCAGTTAAAATTACCCACATGAATGAACTGTTCCGCTGAGTCCCAACATCAGTCCTTAAGCCTTTTGATTTTGGAATTAAATCATCACTCATCATTAAAACCACTGCTAACCCTGCTTCTGGCGTCTGCATTCCTCGTGTTCCCTGTTACCCTGCTTGAACTACTTTTATTACAGACTCATTCAAATAGTAGAAAATGTTAGACTTTTGTGCTGCTTTTCAATGCCATAACTAAGAAACAGGGAATAACAATTTACAGCTGAGAAGTTATTTTGCATTACTTTGTATCGTGTATATGTCTATAGATGTAATGCTACGTGATCACATTAAATGACACCCACGAACTTGATTTCTACGGCATTGAGTTTCACTGTAATTATCTGTTATGTGTTATAAATAAAGTTGCTTTAAAATTGAGCAACAAAATTACAATCTCAAATCTATGCTTAACGTGATTGGCTGAAGCGGATTGCTACAGATAACACCCTGTTGGAGTCTCAAATCACCCACACACAAATGCAGTGAAGTTCAATATGACAAGCAGTTTGTAAATTCAGGTTCAACAATTTGTATATAAATGTAACAACATCCAAATCCGTTTGATGAAAATTACCAATACGTTTAAATACATACTGTATATTTTTGGATATCTATTACATGTATGTAAAGCAAGAAATAGGGAAAGTTGGGTGAGTTGTGCCAGTTTTTACTCAGTGACTTTAATGTGAGGCCATGACAGTAATGCCTTCAACTTAAGAATGTCTGTTTCAGGATGTGGTACATCCCTGAGAACAATAACTTTGGATCTGTAATAAATTGTTTCAGAAATACAGCTTTTGGGAAAAAAGTGGTCTTGTGGCACAACTTGCCTCTGCTGCGGGGTAAGTTGTGCCTTTGGGGAGAATACGTTGAAGTAAATTGTGCCAGTGATTTCTGTAAGTTCTGTAAGAAGTAAAAGAACCCAATTTTGCTTCTCTGTAGGATGTGCATTATTTAATAAGTGGTTGACAATCAACTGAAAATATTTTAACCTGTGCTTTTAACTGAATTTACAAAGAAATGTTATTAACATGCCATTATTTAAAATGGTGAACGCTGTAACATAAGTCTATGCTGTGATGTATAAGACTTGGCAACTTAAAGGTTTAATGCCAAATCAGCTTCTCACACCAACATGCCTCCAACAGTTTTATTACCAAAGAAACTGGTCGACGCAGTTGTGCAAGTCTGTGAATGTTTGTGTATGTCCTTGGGAGAACGTTTTGCTGGCATTCTTGGCCCCGATTCTATACAGTTTGATGCAACACCAGCAGGAGCCTGCCTAATGGATCCAGGTGTTTCGCTGGTTCTTCAATCACCATTGCAACATTGCATTTCTGGAGATCTAGAGAAACTATGTATCCAAAACTTGCCCCTGTGGCATTGGATCTCATTAGTACCCCTGCCTGATTGCTTGACTGAAGTAAAGCCATCTCTCTCTTTCTCACCCATGCACACTCACACACAAAAAAAAAAAAGCTGCATTTAAAGTTTATTTAAAGACATATTTGTGTCCATATGTACATTTTATGTACTGGTTTTATTTTTGAATAAATATTTTCTAAAATTGTATGATGTTTTTGTTGAGTTATTATTACACAATACTTTTTCTGACCTTTTTGAATCTTGCCCCTGACAAATAACCCAAATTACAAAAAAGACTAAAACTAACATTAAAAATAATAAAAACTAAACTAAAACTAAGCATTTTCAAAAAATAAAAACCAAACTGAACTAGCAAACCCACTTTAAAAACTAATTAAAACTAAACTGAATTTGAAAACAAAAAGTCAAAAAGAAAAAAAATTAAAAACTAATGAAGAATGCAAAACTATAATAACCTTGGTAAGATGAGAAAAGAACGCTGCGTCTCGCTGCCATACTTCCAGCATCCCTGTGAGTGGCTTTCTTCAGTCAATCAGAAGGCTGATGACAACGCCAGTTGCACAGAGGGCGCGACCTCAGACCACCTTGTCAATTTATGTAGGAGACCACCGCTGTGTTGTCGGAGCAGACAAGCACATGGTGGCCCCTGAAGTCTGAAAGAAAGTCCCGTAAGGCCAACAAGACCGCTCGCATGTCCAGGCAATTAATGTGCCATAGATGCGGGGTCAACCACAGACCTCGGGCTGTGCGGCCTTCCAAAACCGCGCCCCATCCTGTGCTGGCGGCATCCGTCGACGATGATAAACCATTCCCAGCACTGGGCCCTGCGTTAGGAACACCCGTTGTCTCGACCTGTCTAAGGCACGCACGCACCTGCGTGTAACCCTTACCAGGCGAAACGGATTGCCCCTCAGGGAAAATCCAGCATCCCTGAGCCACCACTGCATGTGCAGCAATCCAAGCAGAACCATGGTGGATGCTGCAGCCATGAGGCTTAACAGTCTCTGAAACTAAAGTGCAGTGAGATGTTGGCCTATCTGCACCCTGAGTACCATAGTCAGGATTGACTCGATGTGTGCGGGAGACAGTTGTGCCCGACACTACACCTAGGAACGTTAATCCTTTGTGTGTGAGTGAGCGTACTCTTGCTCGTGTTGAGCCTCAACCTCAAGCACCTCAAGTATAGACATCTTGATGCCGTACCGCATGAGACGAGACTGAAATAAAATCAACCAGTCGTCCAAAAAATTGAGGATGCGGATCCCCTGGAGTCTGAGAAGAGCCATGGCAGAGTCCATACACTCTGTGAAGGTGTGAGAGGAGAGTGCTAGGCCGAAGGGAAAGACCCGATATTGATAAGCTTTGCCCCCAAAAGCGAACCGCAGGAACTTACAGTGTCCCGGAATGATAGAGACGTGGAAATACGTGTCCTTTAGATCGATTGTGACGAACCAGTCCTCGGACTGAATCAGACTCACAATCATAGGGATCATCAGCATCCGGAACCGAAGTGTCCTCAGAGAATGGTTCAGGTGACGAAGATCTAAAACGGGATGCAAACCATTGTCTCTCCAGGGACTATGAAGTACCGGCTGTAGAACCCGGTATGCATCCCTCAGGTGGGGATTTGTTTTATGGCCCCATTGTAGAGAATGTATTTCTCGCTCCATCACCTATGCTTGTACTCGGTTTACCCCTATTTCCAAGATTCCTAGGAATTTTGGGGGTGTGGACCGGAACCGAAGACTGTAACCTTGTTGGACAGAATAAGTCAGCAAACTCAGTGCGACACGCTGGGTCAAGCTTCTCAAGCAGGCAGAAGAGTCCCTCAGGGGAACCAACCGCTCGAGGCTGGTGTCTGGGGGACCTGGAGTAGCGGCCTCGGTTACCCAAAGCGCTTCAGTGGCGGGAAATCCCCGAGGATCGGCATGTACATGCCTGATTGCCCCCCGAACCTGCAATGTTAGAGCTGCGGTACCCCGAAGCGTGGGAACGGCGGGATTTAAACAGAAAGGAACATCTATAGGCCTCAGTAGAGGACACAACTCTGGCCCAACTTCTGCACAGCCGTGCAGGTCTAAAGGCAGTGGTTGCACAAAACTCGCCACGCCCTGAAGCGCCACTGGCGGCAGGGTTAAGAGACTGAGCTCCCGAAGGCACAATGGGGGAGCAGCCATGTGCTTAACCCCAATGGGGGGGGGGGCGCCCTCCAAGGCCCAACACTCGAGTCAGGACCTCTTCTGTGAGGCCTGCCGGGAGAGAAGCACAGCCCTCAGGTCCGTCTTCTCCCTCTCAGTGTTGCGTTTTGCTTGTCCTGGACTCAAATGCAGGACGGGAGACAGGATCAGGGCTAGGAGTGGAATCGTAGGAGCTGAGAGGGGACTCGGTAAGGGTTCCTGCACTCCAGCCCGAGGTTGCGGCCAGTGCTGGACCTGTTGGCGGAGAGGATAACGGAGGACGAGGCGGGGAGGCGAGAACTCGGTAAGACGGGAAGAAGACGAGGGAGGTGTTTGCCAGATCGGGAGGAGGGAAGGTCGGGAGTGGAGCGAGGCAGGCAAGCGGAGGGAGATGAGAGTGGTGGTGAATCTGGGTGACTGCAGAGTGAGTAGAGTTGTGGTCCGGGTCTGTGAACAGGAGGACGAGAGGTTAGGAGGGAGGTCAGGAGTTAGGAGCGTTAGGCTTACGGTTTGCTGGATGTAGTACCACATATGCTGTTGTACGATCTAGCAATGAGTGGAGAGCTGAGCCGGGGTTAAATACTGCAGGAGCTTGATTGAAGCGGAGGCAGGTGTGTGGAACTCTACCCACAGGAGCTGGCCAATGAGCCACAGGTGCGCAGTCCAGACCCTGCTTCGCTCAGGAAGGGAGGAGACACACACACACAGACTGAGGCAACAAACTGGGGACAGACACGCATACACAGGGCGGGGGAAAACACAAGACACACAAGGGCTGGGACAACAGCAGGATCATCACACTCAGGTCCTCTTCGAGCAGGTTGGCGTGAGCCTCTTGGCCGCTAGGGAGGGACACGCTGGGCCACACTCACATTCTGAGCCAGCATGTAAGAGCTGCGAGATTTTGAAGGCTGAGGTGGTCTACCCTCATTTCAGGCCCGAGACCTCTGGCGACGGGGGCTAAACCGCTGTCGTTGCATGGCAGAGCTCCATCCCATCCTCGGATGTGAGGGCCCCGCCAAAGTCGAGGTCCTAAGCAGGTAGGCTGGGCACACCCGCACACATGCCATGGCGCGCGAACATGCCCAGCCTGACCCGCTGCCCTGTATGCCTTTCCCACTAAAGTCAATGGAGTGTGACAAGGCCTACTAGGCAACGTTGGGGTCTTAAGGGAGGATGCGGACTGGGCGATAAAAACACTGCCAGCGTCTCCCCGCCCTAGCTGTTCTCCCTGCACCCACTGATCGACACAGACTGGCATACAGTCGGGCTAGAAAACCATTCAAAATATGGCCTGGACCAGGATTTCGACACCTCGGTGTGGAGATCCATAAGAATGGCAGGTCCCGACGTGGGCGTGGAGGTGTGGCTAGAAGGAAATACTCACCGAGCTTGCTCTGGCGATGAGTGTCCTGCTGCTCTGTTGGCCAGGCGATATTGAGCCTAGCCACCATTTTCCTCTCTTGGGAAAATCACCTCCAGCAGCTTCTCATGCTGCAGTGACTGGGCTGACGAGCCACCCACATCACCACCTTCCACGCTCAGGTCATCCAGCTCCTCGGAACTAGATCCTCTCTGTGCGGGCTCCATATCCTGGGCGGAAGATGCTGCAGGCTGTTTCAACAGTCAGTCAAGAGCAGAGCGTCTTATCTCTCCTCAGAGAGGGCACTTACCTTGCTCACAGTCACCTCTCAGGGCTTACAGAGCCTGCTCTCCGTGCAGACAGCAGACGCAAAGTGTGTGGCCTCCACACCAAGCGGAGCCCGCGGTCAACCTCGAAAGCTGACAGACTGAGCTCTCAACCCAAAACAGCCAACCAAAACACATGAGTTGCCGGTGGGGACAATCCACGGGCAGGGAGGAAAGCACTGCCAGAACCTCTTCACACTCGTCATTTCCACAGAGACCCAGCGCGCTTGCTGAATATCAGAAGACTGACGACAACAGTGAAGGCTGCTCCCTTTGTACCTCTGGTTCTGCCGGCGTGCGTCACGTGTTGACGTTAAACCCAATCAAGATTGGTCTAAGTTGATACAGAGATTCAGAGGCAGTCACACTGAAGGCTTTCCCCATAGCGTCATCTGACGCAGTGTTGAAGTTCCCTTGAAAGGGAACCAGCCGTTATGTAACTGGTTCTCCTTTTCCTCTGTACTCATTCAGAGCAGAGTATACTGATGTTTGTTTGCTGCTGTGAGTCCGTCTGCAGACGCTTGAAGTAAACCTACAGAAAAACAAGTGATTGCCTTGAGTGTTTCTTCATTCTGAAGAAATTGCCACTACAGAACACACCGTACTTGTACAGTATGCTTGTTTGTATTTGTGCATGTATGCATGGATGTCTGTTTAAGTGCACCAATTTGCTTTTTTTTATGTAAAGCACTGAACTGCTTTTGTTTGATATGGTGCTATACAAATACACTATACATTGAACAGGATCTGGTAACAATAAGCCAGTCTCAGCATCTCAAATGTTTATGTGAAACAGAGCCCGGCACTTCAAACTTGTACAGCAATGATCACATTGGGGAAAATGTTACAGAGGCTTTCAGTTAAAGAAACTACAGACATGGCCATGTGCCACATAACTTTTGTTTTGATGATGTGATATGTGTAAATGTGTTACTATTCTCACTAAATGGAAGACTAGAATCTAATTACCTCCAGTTACACTCCTATCAGAGTCTGAGTGTGTGTTCTGTTGGCGGGAGCTCACGTCACAATTGGCCGTCTGGTTAAAACTACATCTTCCAAGACACACACACACCCTCTCCCTCTCCCTCCTGTTATCCCACACTGGTTTGGTTTCACCCGGCTAGTTCGTAGACAAGGCCTGGCGGTCTGTGTGTGTGTATTTATTTACCTGCCACATAGTACTTTTACTGCACTAAGCCCTTCACTGTGACTCTGGGGAACCTGTGTTTCTGTACACACACAAACACTCACATGCAGGCGTACATGTGTGTGCACAGAATTAAAAACTTGTGCCTACACACACACTCTCTCTCTCTAGTTTACAAGATAGGCAAGCATAAATGCACATTGTTAAAAGACACAATAAAACCTCTCTCATACACACACGTGCACTCACAGACCCCACAAGGCCTCCTGTTAGCTCTCGGTTAGACATTTGGTCTTGACACGCTAGAGGAAAGGCGGCCCAGCGGAACCGACTACGGGAAAACACAAACAAATAACAGCGGCCAGATGCCAAAACAGCAACAGCAGAGCAGCAAGAGGAGGAAAAACCTCACACTCCGACAACTACTGGTTTTTTAGGGCAACAAAAAGATCAACTGAAGGATTGAAAAGACACCCCAGGACAGGTTTTAGAATCTGGGTAAAGGCCTCTGCCATACATAAGGGAGTTAGATTGTTCAGAATAAACGAATAAAAAGATGAGTAGGTAGCTAAGCAGGCTAGTTAAATAGCTGATACTGCATCAACAGCCAGGGAAGAGCACGTCTAACAGACAGGTGCCATCAAAGGAGTGGCATGTACTATTTACATTAAATTACAAAGTAGGTGTTGTCAACCAAAGATGGAGAGAAAATCTTAAAACTTGATGCAAAGTGTTTCAGAAATTAGTCAGGAAAACCATGAAGTGCAGATAGTGTTAAGTTGCTATTCAGACACCTGAATGGACATAAGCTTGGGAGTTGAGTGCTCTGATGGGAAGAGATATAAAGCTCCAGCAAACCTCTGCTTCAAAACTCTCAAGTGAAATAAATTAAATTAGAGTCAAAAACTAATTATGGGGTCCCTGATAACAATACAAACAGTTAACAGAAGGAAATACCTGAAATAACAACAGAAACAATCTTGTAAATATCAACTGACCTCTACCACGTAAAAATGTGAGATTTGTTTTAAAATGTCAACTATGCACAGAAACACTGAGACTGAACACTTCTAGTGTGACTACATCTGATTGATACCTGTTATTCATTGTCCATTTAAAGCGATGTTGTCAGCGGTTTGTAATGTATGTAGTGTTTCTAATCTACAGCTAGCTGAGCATCACTGCCATGTGGGCTCAGACAAAGAGATTTGGGCCTGTATGTAAAAAGACAAGCCTGTTTGTTCACACTCAGGTGTGAACAGAAACTCAGACCTGACCTGGAACCAAAGCAGCCTCAGTTGACCCCAAGTGCTGGGATTGGCTGTGAGGCGCACAGGACTACAACTGGAAGCCTGGTGTACGATGACGTCACCGAGTTCATCAGTGTTAGGGGCGGCCGTGGCTTGGTGGGAGAACGGTTGCCTGCCGATCGGAAGGTCAGCGATTGGATCCCCCAGCCATGCGTCGAAGCATCCTTGAGCAAGATACTGAACCCCAAAATGCTCACGAAGCTGCGCCTTCGGTTTGTGAATGTTCTCGTATGTAAGTCGCTTTGGATAAAAGCGTCTGCTAAATGACTAAATGTAAATGTAAATGTAAAAAGGCACGACGCCCACTCGAAAACTTTCCATTCCACCGCAACTCTGTTGCAACAGGAGGACACATCAGTCTCGTTACCTGGAGACATCGCTTCACGTGACTGTAAAATGTCCCTAGAAAGGACAGATTGATCACTGGTTCGAGTTAACAGACTGTCAGTGTTTTGAGGAAACCCTTTTGGATCCCCCCCGTCATTCATCCAAACACGTGCCTGCAGAAGAAGGCACCACTCATCACGAGCTCCGCCGCTTTAAGGAAGAGCGCCAGAGAGAGCTAGCGCCGCCCCGACATCTACTGCATATCCCTCGTCTCGCCCGCGGCGGATAATCACATTAATCTATGGAGCCGCTGATCACGGCATCCCCTCTCTTTTTAAAACGATGAATCATCCAAGCACGCCAAAGTTAGTCACGGAGTTCCGCAAGTTTCTGTTCGTGGACCAATTCTATTTACATTATATGCTTCCTTTGGGCAATATTATTAGGAGACGCTCCATAAAGTTTCATTGTTATGCGGACGATACCCAATTATATCTATCAATTAAGCCGGGTGAAACTGATCAGTTAGTTAAACTTCAGGGGTAAGACGTAAAAGGTCATAAAACCCTGGATGACCTTCAATTATCTGATGTTAAACTCTGACAAAACGTACCAGGTTACGTAGGTAACCATGGTTCCCTGATAGGGAACGAGACGCTGCGTCAGCTGACGCTATGGGGAACGCCTCCAGCGTGACAGCCTCTGAATCTCTTGTAACAACTTAGACCAATCTTGATTGGGTCCGACGTCAACACGTGACGCACGCCGGCGGAACCGGAGGTATATAGGGAGCCGGCTTCACTGTTGTCGTCAGCCTTCTGATCGACTGAAGCAAGCCGCTCACAGGCATGCCGGAAGTATGGCAGCGAGACGCAGCGTCTCGTTCCCTATCAGGGAACCATGGTTACCTACGTAACCTGGTACGTTCCCTTTCAAGGGAACTTCAACGCTGCGTCAGCTGACGCTATGGGGAACGCAGTACCAACTCCGCCATGCTGAAGGGATGCCTGCCGCGAGTGTGAAGCCATCAGGGCACACTTCAAGACAAGAGAGCCACAGACCCCGGATTGTGTAGGCGGTCTAGGCTATAAAATCTCACAAAGGTGTGAGGTGAGGACCATCCCGCAGCATCGCATATATCGGAGAGGGGGGTTCCCGACCACCAAGCTCTGGAGGACGCCATACTCCGTGTGGAGTGAGCCTTGATCGACAGAGGTGAAGGCAAACCGCGCACCTCGTACGCCGAAACGATAGCCTCAACTATCCACCTGCTAATAGTGCTCTTGGTAGCCGGGCAGCCCTTACGAGGTCCGATTTACGCCACTGGGATGTCCTCCGGACATAAACCTCCAGGGCTCTGACTGGACAAAGCAGTTGCAGCCTTTCACCTTCCTGTTCCGCCGATACTGGAGGATGGAACGCCTGCAGGACAACCGGCCGGGCCACCTCAGTGGGTACTTTAGGTACATATCCCGGCCTAGGATGCAGGATGGCTCTAACCGCGCCTGGAACGATCTCCAGGTTAGCAGGAGCCACCGACAGGGACTGTAGATCTCCAACTCTTTTAAGAGAGGTCATGGCCAGCAAAAATACCATTTTTAAGGCCAGACACCTGTCCGATGCCTTGTCCAATGGCTCGAACGGTGCTGTGGTCAACCCATCCAGCACCACAGTCAGATCCCATGGAGGGACCCTGACTCGAACCGGAGGCCTCATCCTCAAGGTGCCACAAAGGAAACTGGTAACAAAGCGGTGTTTCCCCAGCGAGCAGCCATCCACCAAGCTGTGGAATGCTGCAATCGCAGCCACATACACCTTAAGTGTAGCGGGGGAGAGTCCAGCCGAAAACCGGCTTTGGAGGAACTCCAGTACTGAAGCCATCGGGCAGTGAACTGGGTCAAGATGGCGCTCCAGGCACCATTTAGTGAAAACTTTCCACTTGCCCGCATACAGTTTCCTCGTGGAGGGGGCTCTAGAGTGTAAAATGGTTTCCACTACCTCGGTAGAGAGACCAGCAGCTCGGAGGTGGTCCCCCTCAGGGGCCAAACCCACAGCTTCAACTTCCCCGGGTGGGGATGAAAGATTTCGCCTCGGCCCTGCGATAGCAGGTCCCTCCTGACGGGAATCTCCCATGGGGGGCCATCCAGGAGGGCTACCAGGCCCGAAAACCAGATTCTGGCGGGCCAGAACGGGGCCACGAGCAACAGCTGGGCCCTCGTTCGGTGAACTTTCTCTAGAACCCCCGGGAGCAGAGCAATCGGGGGAAAAGCATACAGCCGCAGCCTCGGCCACGGCTGTGCCATGGCATCCAGCCCCAGGGGCGCTGGATATACAAGGGAGAACCAGAGGGGGCAGTGAGCGTTGTCCGGGGACGCGAACAGGTCCACTTGTGCTCTGCCAAATCGCCTCCATATCATCTGCACCGTCTCGGGGTGCAGTCTCCATTCCCCGGGCCTCGGCCCCTGCCTCGACAGGATGTCTGCTCCCACGTTGAGGTACCCAGGTATGAAGAGAGCTCTGAGAGAGAGCAACCTTCTCTGGGACCACAAGAGGATCTGGTGCGCCAGTCTGCAAAGAGGGCGCGACCCCAGACCGCCTTGACGATTTATGTAGGAAACCACCGCCATGTTGTCGGAACGGACAAGCACGTGGTGGTTCCTGAGGTCTGGCAGAAAGTGCCGTAAGGCCAACAAGACCGCTCGCATCTCCAGGCAATTTATGTGCCCTAGATGCGGGGTTAGCCACAGACCTCGGGCTGTGCGGCCTTCCAGAACCGCGCCCCATCCGGTGCTGGAGGCGTCCGTCGATAGTGTGCGACGGTGGTACACCATGCCCAGCACTGGGCCTTGGGTCAGGAACGTCCGTTGTCTCCACCTGACTAAGGCACGCATGCATCTGGGCGTAACCTTGATCAGGCGAAAAGGATTGCCCCTCGGGGAAAAACCGGCGTCCCTGAGCCACCACTGCAGTTGCCTCATGCGCAGCAATCCAAGCGGAATCACGGTGGATGCAGCAGCCATGAGGCCCAACAGTCTCTGAAACTGATTTGCAGTGAGATGTCGGCCTAGCTGCACCCTGAGTACCATAGTCAGGATCGACTCGACACGTGCGGGGGACAATTGTGCCCGCAACGTGACTGAGTCCCACACTACTCCTAGGAACGTGATCCTTTGTGTTGGAGTGAGCGTGCTCTTGCTCGTGTTGAGCCTCAACCCCAAGCACCTCAAGTGCGCAAGTACAACATCTCGATGCTGTACCGCGAGTAGATGAGACTGGGCTAGAATCAACCAGTCGTCCAAGTAATTGAGGATGCGGATCCCCTGGAGTCTGAGAGGAGCCAGGGCGGAATCCATGCATTTTGTAAAGGTGCGGGGGGAGAGTGCTAGGCCGAAAGGAAGCACCCGATATTGGTAAGCTTTGCCCCCGAAAGCGAACCGCAGGAACTTCCGGTGTCCCGGAATGACAGAGACATGGAAGTATGTGTCCTTCAGATCGATTGTGACAAACCAGTCCTCGGACTGAATTTGACTCACAATCATAGGGATCGTTAACATCCGGAACCGGAGCCTCCTCAGAGGCCGGTTCAGGTGACGAAGATCCAAGATGGGGCGCAGACCACCGTCTCTCTTCGGGACCATAAAGTACCGGCTGTAGAACCCGGAAAACATCTCGCTGTCGGGGATCTGTTCTATGGCCCCTTTGTACAGGAGGGAGTGAATTTCTTGCTCCATCACTTGTGCTTGTACTTGGTTGACCCTGGTCTCCAGGATTCCTCGGAATCCGGGGGGTCGAGACCGAAACTGAAGCGTGTAGCCTTGTCGGACGGTGCGCAAAACCCAGTGCGACACGCCGGGCAATGCTTCCCAAGCAGGCAGAAATTCCCTCAGGGGGACCAACCGCTCGAGGCTGGTGCCTGGGAGACACGGAGTGGCGGCCTCGGTTACCCGAAGCGCTGTAGCGGCGGGAAATCCCCGAGGATCGGCATGTGCATGCGTGACCGCCCCCCGTATCTGCGATGTGAGAGCTACGGCGTCCCGAAGCGACGAAGCGGCGGGAGACAACCGGAAATGAACGTCTACAGGCCTCTGTAGAGGACGCAACTCTGCCCCGACTGCTGCACGTCCGTGCAGGTCTAAAGGCGGCGGTTGCACGGAACTTGCCACGTCCTGAAGCGTCCCTGATGGCGGGGTGAAGCGGCTGAGTTCCTGAGGGCCCAATGGGGAGACATCTTTTCGCTCGACCCATGTGGGGGGCGCCCTCAGAGGCCCGACGCTCACGTCAGGGCCTCTTTTTGGAAGCCTGTCGGGCGAGAAGCACGGCCCTCAGGTCCGCCTTCTCCCGATCAGGCCCCGTCGAGCAGGCGGGAGCGAACCCCTCGACCGCTGGGGAGGGGCACGCTGAGCCACGCTCGCTTTTTGGGCCAGCATGTACGAGCTGCGAGACGTCGAAGGCTGAGGTGGTCCACCCTCAGCCTCGGCCCGCGACCTCTTTCGACGAGGGATAAATTGCTGAAAGGCTGCAGCCTGTTGGCGCGCTTCCCTGAAGCGCTCGACCACTGAGTCCACCGCTTCCCCGAAGAGACCGGCGGGTGAAAGCGGGGCATCCAAAAGGAAGGTCTTATCCCTCTCCTTGATACCAGACAGAGTTAGCCATAGGTGGCGCTCTGTCGCCACGAGCAGGGCCATGGAACGCCCGATAGCTCGGGCCGTATCCTTCGTGGCCCTGAGCGATAAATCTGTCGCTCGGCGAAGCTCCTTCACATCCTCGGATGCGAGGGGCCCCCCGTCATCGAGGTCGTCAAGCAGATCGGCCTGGTACGCCTGCAAGACCGCCATGGTGTGAAGGCACGCACCGGCCTGACCTGCCGCCATGTAAGCCTTGCCGACTAAAGCCGAGGTAGTACGGCATGGCTTAGTAGGCAACGTCGGGGATTTCAGGGAGGACGCGGCCTCCGGCGATAAGTACGCCGCCAGCGTCTCCTCAATGCCAGGCATGGTGCCGTAACCGTTCTCTTTGCGCCCGCTGATCGAAGCGTACTGGCGACCAGTCGGGCCAGAAAGCCGTGTAGAATACGGCCGGGACCAGGACTTCGATACCTCAGTATGGAGGTCCGGAAAGAACGGTAACTCCCGACGCGGGCGAGGAGGTGGGGCTACAAGGAAACGCTCGTCGAGCTTACTCCGGCGACGAGCGTCCTGCTCTTCCGCAGGCCAAGCGATATTGAGCCTAGCCACCGCACGGGAAACCACCTCCAGCAGCTCGTCATACTGCGGAGAATGGGCTGACAAGCCACCCATGTCTCCGCCATCCGCTCCGAGTACATCCAGTTCCTCAGAACCGGAGTCCCGGACAGCGGGCTCCCGCTGCAGGACGGAAGAAGCCGCCGACCCGGTGCGGGCTTCCGGATCCCGAAAGCGGGAGAAAGACCCCGCGGATGAAGGGAAAGAAAGAGCCGAAGCTGTCTCACCTTCATCGCCGAGGTCCATCTGCGATCCCCAGGAGTGAAGCTGCCGGGATGCCTCAGCAACCGCCGGTCCCTTACCGCGTGGGGAGCAGAGCTAGCCGCCTTCCTCGAAAAGCGCCAGCCGAGAGCGGAGCTTCCGAACCGGGAGACGCTCGCAATGCACACAGCCAGCCCCCTCGAGGGCTGCCAGTGCATGCTCTCTACCCAAACAGGCCGCACACATGTCGTGGGTGTCGCCGTCCGGGATATAGCGTGGGCATGGGTAAACACACTGCCGAAACCGCTTCACACTCGCCATTTTGAGACTCAGAGCGCTTGCTGAAGATCAGAAGACTGACGACAACAGTGAAGCCGGCTCCCTATATACCTCCGGTTCCGCCGGCGTGTGTCACGTGTTGACGTCGGACCCAATCAAGATTGGTCTAAGTTGTTACAAGAGATTCAGAGGCTGTCACGCTGGAGGCGTTCCCCATAGCGTCAGCTGACGCAGCGTTGAAGTTCCCTTGAAAGGGAACTGATGTTATTGTATTTGGCCCCAAACACCTCCAAGACACACTATCAAGAGATATAGTAACTCTAGATGGCATTTCCCATGATGCACCTCTCTCCTCCTCTCCCTCTCCATCTGTATGAATTCTCATCCCATAAATGCATGGTAACTAACTTGACTTCTTCTCTCTCCCGTAGTTTTGTGCTTTCTCGTCCCTCTCTTCTCTCTTACTGTCACTTTCAGCAGGTATTTCAGGGTCTGGAGATGTATCTGGATCTGTGACTATGGTGACCTGCTGAGGCAGTGCTGCTGTGTCTATGGTGCAGGGGACGAGTGGCTCAGGTCTTGCTCGCTGGGTTCCACCTAGAGCTGCTCGGTTGTCCTACTGGACCCATCATCTTCTCTTATGTTTTACATCCCACACTTTTCATCATAACTATATATACTACAGTTTTGCCATTGTCATCATAATTGTATGTACTATGATTTTCTGCTGTGAATCTATTCTGTACATATGACATCTACTTCCTGTCTGTCCGCCCTGGGAGAGGGATCGCTCCTCTGTTGCTCTTCCTGAGGTTTCTATCATTTTTTCCCTGTTAAAAGGGTTTTTTTGGGTAGTTTTTCCTTATTCGAATTGAGGGTCTAAGGACAGTGGGTGTCGTATGTTGTACAGATTGTGAATCTCTTTGAGGCAGATTGTGATTTGTGATATTGGGCTCTATAAATAAAATTGAATTGAATTGAATTGAAGTCACTTACCGGTGCATTGCTGCTAACTGTACTAGCTCCCATTAGCTAGTTAGCTAACTTAGCAGTCGTTTTAGCGACTGCCTGGACTGGGAGCTCGGAGTACCGGGGGAGTCTTTGTGTTTGTTTAAACCGCTACCACTGGAGCTTCGGACAGCCAGTTGAGCAAGTTCATTTGTACGTATTGCTATACGTCCTCCATTGCATTTCTAAGTCTGTGAGGTTGAGAGTTATTCATTCACATGTTTTGAACAACAAAACTTGTGTGATGTTATACTTTGCTGAAGTAAATTAACAAAATGTTCATTCACCTTGCTGGTTGTTCTGCCATAGTCAGAATAACATTACAACATTACAGGCGACTTGCTTCACACCGCATGAAAAAATTTACAGTTTAAAGACTCATTATTACGGCTTTGTATTCATCTGCAGTGTAGCACAGTGTTAACAATGTTTCTTAAAACATTCTTTTACAGCCCTGGAATTCAAGCCATTTACTGATGAAAATAAACATTTAAATAATTAAAATAATACAATAAGGACTATTTTGAGGGTGGAGATGGTCAATGAGCTGAAGGTGGTCCTATGTTCAACAAAGCCCTGTAGGAAGTCACACAGTGAGGCAAATCTGACTGGCTTTTTGGAACACACATTTTCTGATAGATGGAGCAAGGGAAAAAGAGAGAAGATGGTCTTGTATCATACTCCGGGGGTCTCTAGAAACACCGGGGACACACATATAGGTTGAATAGTAATGAAAAGTGCATTTTGCATAATACAGTATGTGACCTTTTAAGTGTATGATGTGTGTGAGTACCGTATATAGCCCAATATCACAAATCACAATTTTCCTCAAAGGGCTTTACAATCTGTAACATATGAGGCCCTCTGTACTTAGACCTTCGATTTGACTCAGGAAAAACTACCCAAAAACCCTTTTAACAGGGAAAAAATGATAGAAACCTCAGGAAGAGCAACAGAGGAGGGATCCCTTTCCAGGATGGACAGACAGGAATTTCTTCACAATTATTTAGGATTCGGGAGAAGTAGTGTAAATACCAAGCACAGATATAGAGCAGATGAAAATTCATTGTATTTAACCAGGTTTTACAACTGGAGACCGCAAACACAAGTAGTAGTTAGAAAATAAGTTATGAAGTATAAAGCTTATTAACCATAGTAGAGTTGTTTTTTTGTTAAGGAGGGCTTGGCGTCTCCAGGACCAACAGAACAGGACTAAAACGGTCTTAAAAGTAATTTCAGTTAAACGAAAAAACAAAACCACTCACATTAAATATTAATACAAATATACCTTTTATTTAGAAAAGATAGAATGTAAATATATATTATAATTATAAATGTTGGTGTGATGGCCCTGTGTCTTATCATTCCATGTGAAGTATTGAGAAGCAGACGAGAGCACAAGAAGTGATCAGAGCTAACCCCCCCCCAGGGAGTGAGAGAGCTGAGGCTGCAGATGGATGCTGGAGAGGTGGTGGAAGGAAATCAAAGCAGTGAAACAGCAACAGAATGAGCAGGTAAAACAGGCATGTACATGCAGCCACACACACACACACTTGCGCACACAATTAAAGCCTTTTGTCTTTCCTAAATATCAGTATCAGCCTTCAGAAGTCCAAGTTGCCTTTTATTAGTACACACATTCATACATGGTCGCTCACACACACGTAGTAACACACTTAGGCTGTAATACTCACCAGGGATTGGCTGAATAAACAAGCTGTGCGGAGCGCTGAGCAGAGCGTAGTGTATCAAGGCCGTCCAGAAATGGTTGAGAAGCGGCCCTGGAGATCTATGTGGACCCTCTCTGTCTCTTAAAGATTTCTGCTCATATTTCCCTCTAGCAGAAACTGATATTATCATACAGCAGTCCGTTCTTCTGTTCCCCATGGAGCCCTTTCCCTTAAACAACCCCCAATAACAGTAGTTACTGGCCAAAAAAAGGTGTACCTGCTTCCCAAAAGAATCAATAAATGACAAAAAGGTGAATCTTAAATAAGCCCTTTTAGTATTACTTTTTTGTATTTGTGTCTGATGTTTTTAGTGTCTTGTGCCACAGTGTGAATGAAATGCCAACCGTGGTCACTCACATACACTCAGGGATGCTGGGTTGAAGGACAGTGCCCCTCTGACCCTTTTTATCCCCCAAATAAAGTTCAGTGTTTCTCTAGAATGTTACTACATTCTAAAATACACCAACTCCTCTTCTGGGTCCTCTTCTGCTTCAGATTAATTACACCTCCCTATGTTCTGGCTGCATGCCCTCGGTCTTCAAAGAGCTTGTCATCAAACCAATCCTTAAAAAACAGGCTCTGCATTTTAATGGTTTCATTCATACTTGCTAGGCAGGACACACTTTTCTGTACAACGACTCTTTATAAGATTGTCATGTTCTTTTATGTGGGGTACCTCAAGACTGTGTTTTAGGAATACTGCTGTTTATATGGAGTATATGCTCCAAAATGTTATGCCAGGGTTTGGCGAGTGAAGTTAAAGTAAAATTAACCTTGAGCCCAAATACTCTGACCTGTACGGCACGTGTCCAGTGGCGTCCCAGATTTATAGGAGGTAGATGTTACATTTACATTTAGCAGATGCTTTTCTCCAAAGCGACTTACATATGAGGAAGTCAATGGAAGTAATTATAACAACACAAGATGCATAAGTGCCCCAAAAACTAGTCTGTTAAAGCCCAGCACAGTATACAAAGCTAAGGATATGACTAAACTAATATTTTAATCAGAATTAGAATCAGCTTTATTGGCCAGGTATGTGTACACATACAAGGAATTTGACTCTGGTTTTTCCGTGCACTCTGTGTACATACACAGCAGTAGACGTCAGTATGGCTTAAAAAACAACAACAACATAACAGTAACATCTGTAAACAGTACGACAATTAGTGCAAATGGTGCAGATATAAATTTGACTAATGTAACAGGTAGCTTTATGTACATGAGGTCGTTGGATATGACATTATATACAGTATGTACATTGTGCGTAGGTTTAAAAGTATTAATATTTACAGAACCCATGTAATAAATGTACAGATACATGTGCAGTAATACAGTACATGTAAAATGTAACTGAGAAGATTTGAGAATAAGTTTGAATGTCCCGTAGTTCCCAGTATACATATCTACTCTCCGATCCTACCTGGAATTCAGAGAAAAGATACCAGGTTAGAACGAATATTGTGATTGTTTAGATTCTGATGTAGTCTGTAGCATCCCATTTAGCTGAGTTTACGCAATGCCCTTCATTGAACACTCGACCTTGTAACAACTATGCTCACATGCACGTTTGGTGTGAAGCCGGGGTTAGCTTGTTGGCAGAAAATGGCTGGTGAGAGCTGAGAGACTCAAACACCTTTGTATGATAGTAAAAGCCACATAGGGCTGCAGAGGGGGCTGTTCATTCTCAGTGGTTTGGCGTTACAAACAACACTTTCACATTACACACAGAGATTAGATTTAATATGACTATCAAAAATATAAATGAACAGAGCTTTAAGTGCATCTGAAAATGTTGCGTTAAGTAAAGGGTGACCTCAGCTCTGCCACATGTCTGACCATGTGAGTAGAAAAGAGTGAATAAGCTGGAGTAAGAGATGAGTAACGGGTAGAAACCTGAGCTACATGATAGAAGTTTAGATGGAATAATAGACAGAGAGGGAAAACGCCCATCAGTAATTGAAAAATGAAAAGTATAGAAATACGATTTCCAGTATGTTTTTTGACAAAGGCTTACTGTAAGTTCTAATTGTATAAAATATGTTTGGAGACTGGAGGACTCTCTCTGTCACTCTTGTCCTCTCTGTCCTTCACTTTCTTTTTTTTCATTCTTCCACGTGTGTGTGCGTGCGCACACACGCGTCCCAGTCTTGATCTCTTTACAGTGACATTAAAGCAGAGCAGCATCTCTTCTCTCTACTTGGACGGACTGGGACTTTAAGTGTATTGTTGTCTTAACAGAAAGACTGAGGGGGAGTGTATTGTTTTCTGGAAATGGACTCACACACACACACACACAATCTATCAGTAATCACAGTATGAAGAGTGGGCTAATATCCCTGCTACAAGCACATTATGAACACAATGTGGACAAAAGCAGGTGGTTGAATGCTATATATGATGGCTGTGTTGTTTATGATATGATATTAAAATGCATGCACTGATTACATCCAATTTTAGACTTTAGACATTTGACAGAATTTCTCAGTCAGTGTGTCTTAAATGCTTGCAAAACCGTTCCTCAACCATTAACAGTTTCATTAGGGAGATCATTCATAGATACTCTCCAGTAGCGACATAAGTGGGAAGATTATAACACTTTCTATGAAGCCCATGTCCATAGTTATAATGCATTATATTTATGAGTGGCACTCATATAAATATTCATAATGCTGCATAACAATAAGCATAACACATTGTAAAGCATACTTAAGCATAATAATTGCTGGTCACTCACTGACATTTTTTTGTCAAGGATCCATCCATCCATCCATCTTCTTCCGCTTATCCGGGGCCGGGTCGCGGGGGCAGAGGTCTATGCAGATGCCCAGACTTCCCTCTCCCCAGACACTTCCTCCAGCTCTTCCAGGGGAATACCAAGGTGTTCCCAGGCCAGCCGAGAGACATAGTCCCTCCAGCGTGTCCTAGGTCTTCTTCACCACAATGAACCGGTATATCGACCGCATCACTGCGGAAGATACACTGATCCGCCTGTCAATCTCCCGCTCCGTCCTTCCCTCACTCGTGAACAAGACCCCAAGATACTTAAACTCTTCCACTTGAGGCAGGAGCTCTCCACCAACCTGAAGGGGACAAGCCAGCCTTTTCCGGCTGAGAACCATGGCCTCGGAGACGAAAGCAGAGACGAAATCCTGTTGTCCCCAAACCGGACTTCCTTCGGCCCCCGACTGCGCCTATAAATCCTGTCCATATAAATAATGAACAGGACCGGTGACAAAGGGCAGCCCTGCCAGAGTCCAACATTCACCGGGAACAAGTCTGACTTACAGCTGGCAATGCGAATTAAACTCCTGCTCAACCTGCTAGGAGGAGTACTTTAATGCAATACCTGTTGCCAGTAGGTGGCACAATTGCTATGACTTAATATTGGCTTGTAGATATCTTCAGGGCGGGACTCAAACTTGTGTGGGAGCACAATGCAAATTGAACAAAGAATTCTAAAATAACAATAATGTAATGGTAGTGGTAATATTAGTAAAATGATAGTAATAATCGGAATGATAATGATAATAATAGTAACAGACTAATAACAATAATTGGAGCAATTAATTATTATAAATAATAATAATTGTCGTTGAGCAGAGGGGCAGCAGGTCGCCGCAATCGCAGATCCAGACTCTGCAGCTTGGGAGGCAGCAATACCTGCTGAAAGTGACAGTAAGAGAGAAGAGCACAAAACTACGAGAGAAGAAGTCGAGTTGGTAACAATGGGACAAGAATGTATACAAAGGGAGAGGAGGAGAGAGGTGCATCATGGGAAGTCTCCCGGCAGTCTAGGCCTATAGCAGCATAACTAAAGGATGGCTCCCTAACTGTAAGCTTTATCAAAGAGGAGAGTCTTAAGCCTATTCTTTAATTAAATAGAGTTTTCTGATTATACTTACATACTTTCACTTATGTAACATTTTTCACGCAGTACTTTTACTTATAACAGAGTATTTTGACAGTGTGGTATTAGTACTATTATTAAGTTAACGATCTGAATACAATCATGGGTCACAAGACAAATTGAGTACTTCAACTTGACACAACTTTTTGATGATGAACAACTGAATGATGGACATTTCCATTTCCAAACAACATGTAATCAGTGTTGGGAGTATCGCGTTACTAAAATTCCACTACTGTTTGCAGTATCTAACGCAATTACAATGACTGAAATTGAAATGGGCTCATTACCCATTACTTTTGTCTTTCCTGAAAATAGTGGACAACTGCAGAGGACAGCAAACAAACGCAGACTAATTTTACAAGTTGTTGGTCTAATGTCACCCGACCTCACAGTTTGAACTTCTCCTCATGGTCAGAACCCCCAGTAGACCCTGGGATAAAAACAGGTTGTGGGCCAGCACTGAGCCCCCTTTCCTCCATGTCTTGTTCATGCATTTTGTATGTACCCCGTCACCCATCGGGCATAGTGTGCACACCAGAATATAGAAGTCAGCTTTATGATACTTTCCTGGAGCCACCAACGAGTATTCCTATTCCTGAATACAACCTGGCCCCATTTCTGCTGTGCATCTGTGCTCCTTTAATTCAACACAAATTAATTTAGCAATATGCATCATATAAGTGCACTGCATATTGCATCTGCTGGCTTTTAACTTTATTTTGACACAAGACTCCTCCACCGGACACAGTCTCAAGAACTGGTAATCATCACCCCCATAAATTCAGTTGATATTGTGATGAAGTTATCATAAAGTAACTGCCATACAGTGAAACTGGAGCTTTTTGGGCTCCTGGAGGTCCTGGGCCCTGCGAGCTCCCAGAAAATAAAGTCATAACTAAGCTACGTTAAAATTTTTAATATCCAGCTAATTATAAGTACAACTGTACCTTTATCGCCAACTAAAACTAAAATAGAACTGAGACTTAAGATACAAATCTTAATAAAAAAGTGAAAAAACATGATTCCTCTGCCAGGAGCATACTGAGTAAAGTGAGTTAGGTACATCAGCACGGAATCCTCGGCCCTTTATTATAGCAGTGTTGCGTGAATGAAATTAGAACCTGTTCATCAATCTGCCTTCCTCAGGTGAAACCTGGCATGTGATCAGCCCAGTCAAGGGTAGGAGGAGACGATACTTCCTGGCTATCGTATCACCATAGCGACCTACTATAATTAGACCTATCAGAGGAAGCCTTTGCAAGATCAGATCTATAATCCCAACTCTACAGATTGGTCTTTTTAAAGACAGAGTCAGCAACATGGCACAGTCAATGGAATCAACTGAGACTGAAGAGAGCTTCATGTCTCACATTGAGTGATGGGGAACTGTGACTGGATGAATATACATATATTTTCCAAAAATACTTCCTTACTCTCTGAAAGCTCTTTACGTGTCCATTTGAAATAACTTCATGTTTCAATGTTCTCTTTAAATTGCCTCATTATTAGATTGTCAGCTACAACTCTGGAAGGCTGTACTACGAGGAAAAACCAGCTCTTTCTCTGTTCACGAAAAAGAAAGAAAAGGAACAAGAAGCTGATTTGAAACAGAAAATTTAAGAATTAGAGAACAATTATTCCCATCCACAAAATGCAAGAAAATACAAATTCCAACTAAAAGAAAAATAAATATGAAAGCCCAGTACCTGATACAGCATACCTGACAAATCAAATTCAACAAAATCAAGAATTCAGCAGAAAATGAAACAACGCAAGACATCACTTAATTTCTTAACAGTATTGACACACTTGATTCACCAATATCAGCAGACCAAACTAACAGTTTTACAAACACTTGTGGACCGTTGTAGCATGGATCAAAAAGGGCATCAAAAACTTAAACTTACACCTTCAATAATAACACCCTGGTCTCACCCCTGATACCAACGTCCATGCCACCTAGCACTACATACCTGTAAAGCATTGTTGGACAGAAATGTCTACTCTCCTGGGCTGCCCCATCCCACTGCCCCCCCTCACTCTGCCTACTCGGGGATATATCAACAGTCAACTTAAACTATCACCAAGAAACCTATCCTCAGGAACTGGAAATCAAGCAATACAGTGCACATTACACACTGGAAAAAAACTTTTGGATTACATTTCAATGGAATAAATGTCTGCCTCCATGAAAAACGCCTCGATATGTCGTGATTCCACCTGGCGCACACACACAAATGTACCTCCCCCTGTACCCTCTCCCTCCACTACAGACAAACCATACATACCTACGATTAAGAGGGTGGACCCTGCTAGCCCTGCCCGGCCGCCTCCTCCCAGGCTGCACTGAACCCTTGCACAACCTAAGCTATTATAATAGTGTGTACACATAGTGTGTGTGCACATATATAATTTTTTCTACCAATTCTTCCACTTTTTTTTTTAATGTATTTATCAAATATATCTCTCAACAGTATTGATAGTATGTCTGTCTAATGTGTCACCTCCGTGTGCTATGTCCCAATGCATTAATATAGAAAAAAAACTAATTTGCAGATTTCCTTGCAAATGCAATCATGAGACAAAATAAAATGCAGTAAAGTTTGCTGACCCTGTTCATACTAACATATTTACAACAATATAATTCTGATGAACAATGACTCATGGTTCACTTTTGGTCCGAGCTCTGTTCATTTCTGACCCAGCCTCTGTTTCAATTGCATTTCCACCTGGATGAGATCTGATCACAATGTGAACCAGACCACCTCCGTTTACTCCTGCATTAACGTGTTTGTCCTCAGATCTAGGTATGGCAATGTTGGTCCACTACTTTGATCCAGACTGAGATATCTCCATAACTACTGGATGGATGTAACAGAGAACTGCTAGCATTGCTGTGGACTCCACTTTTCTGTGGTCTCTTTCCCGTTTGCACTGCCTTTTTAAGCATCACCATTTCCTTCTGTGGTTTTCTCAGCTGCCCACATCATTACATACGACACAGAAATCACTGCAACCCACATGACAACACCGATGGTCAACAGGGCCACACTAACTGTAAAGTCCAACCTATCAGGGATATTATCTGGTCGTGAGATGCATAAAAGCAGTTGTCTTTGGTGGCAGATAGAGGTGTGAAGTGTCTCCTCATTAAGACAAACTTGCTTTTCTTTTAAATGACTTTCTTTTAAATTACTTTAAAAAATACACTTTTAAGTAGAGAAATACATTTCAATTGTTAAAGAGAATTCAATCATGAAACATAAGTAAATCTATGAATACAGGAGGACAGACATTAGAATAGAGGAGGAAAGAAGAAAGGGAAAATTCTGATAAAGAAGGGGAGGGACAGAAAAAGAATAAATGCAAAGATTTGGAGGGGAAGCGAAGGAAGGAAAAATAAGAAGGGGGGAGAGAAGGAGGTGAACTCTCTCTCTTGTCTTGTCACCAGACACCAGAGTGGCGGACTGCAGTAAACTGGACTTTAATTACAGCAGAGAAATGACACTCGATCCACTGAGATCAGGTCACATCAGAGAAAGGGGAGGAGGAGGAAAAAAGAACGACAGCACAGGGGAGAAAAGAGAGTGAAACAGGATGAGAAAATGATGTAGGAGAGGTGACAAGGGGAGGGAAGAGAGGGGGAGAACAAACGAAAAACGAGGTCAGAATTAAGATGACAGAAGGAAAAGGAGGAAGAAAAATGAGAGAGAATGTGGAAAAGGAGAAGAATGGCTGAAAGGAGGTGAAAATAAGGAGAACCTGGGGGCATAGATGGAGAGGAAATGAGACATTACAAGAAATAAGAAGCGTGGAAGGAGAAGACATAAGAGTATGGGAGGGAAAGCAAGAGGAGATGAAGGGAGAGAAGAAGCAAAAAGAGGCTGTGGGATGGATGGGGAGGAATGAGAGCATGAAGGTGGAAGGGAAAGGTCACAGCACAATTTAAAACGGCTATCTTGACAGTGCAGACAGACATCTGAGGTACAGGAGAGCAGGAGGAAGCTATCGCAGCTTATTAGCAGCACTCACTTTTATTTAGCCTCCTCTGCCAGACAATAAACCTGCTCCCCTAAAGAGGCTGCTTTAGACAGCTATGGGGCAGGAGTCAATGGCGTGGTTTGGGGTTATGTTTGGTTATTTCCGGTTTTATTCTGAAATTTCCTCCTTCCCCCATGTTTTCTAGGGTTGCTTCCTGTCTGTGATCGCCCTGATTGTCTCCACCTGTGTCTTTGTGTTCACCTGGGCCTCGTTTTCTGCCCTACCAGAGGGCATTTAAGCTGTGGCTTTCCTTTGTTCTTAGTTGGTTCTGTCTGCCTTAAATCACCACTCAATTCATCATCCTGCCACTTCTGTCTGGGTCCTTTCCCTGTTGCCAACACTGAACCTGATAGCTAACGGACCAATAAGTGCACAGCTTATTTCAAAGATGCATCCGCACCATTGCAGTTATTGTGACCTAGCTGTTTTAGACACAGCCCTTGTCGCCTGCTAGCAAGTTCCCAGCTGGCTAGTGCACGTCTATATCAGCAGGGTTTATCAAATGTCCATAGCAGTATTACGCAGTTTATTTGTGTGAATATGTTAGCAGAAAGGTTATGTTAAATCACTTGTGAGATTTTATGGTTTTATGGTTTGCAAGATGTAAGAAATACACTTTTTCTGAATATTTCAGCATGAACTTTTTAGAATATGTAAGATACTGGTTTTCCCTTCTGTGCAGCTTAAACATCATCAGTGTTTTCTTCAATGCAAAGTAACGTAAAGTACTGCTTAGCCTGAGGGGAATGTCATAACGTCTGAGAGTATTTGATCATAAAGTACTGGACAAATGTACGTTTTGACCTGATGATCATGTAGATGACAAGTCCGGCAATCACTAAAGTCAGTAGGCTCCATCATCTGGGCACCATGAATGTCATGATAATACATCCAATAGTTATTTAGATATTTCAGTCTGGACACAAGAAGAGGAGGAACCAAAAACAATAGGCTAGGGGAGTAAGGATGAAGAATGAAGTAAGAAATGAATCGGTTTAAGCAAATACTGTATGTGGTTTGTGTACTAAGCAAATGTTGATTCATTACTGACCTGTTCTGTGTGTGTGTGTGATTGATGCCCCAGCAGACTGCAGTGGTTAGCATTAAAGTGCAGCCTCTGGTTCTGCTGGTGTCAATATCAGCTGCATCACAGGCGATGATCACTGAGCTGTCCCGCTGCATCACTCTCACCACACAGCAACGCTGCTCTTCTTCCACTCCTTACTTCTTTTTTCCTAACTTCTCTTTTGTGGTCCTTTCCCCTGCGCTTCATGTCTCTGCTGTCTCTCGTTATTTTATGCCATTGCAATAAGAAGTTGCATTTCCCTTCTGAAAAAACATGTGAATGCTGACAGCAGAAATAAAAAGAATAGCTGGAAATGCAGAAATCATTTGCTTGAAAAATCTTGAAGCCCAAACGCTCATTGCACTGCAGAACAGTTGAACTGCCGACCTTGCAGTTCTCACAAGGTGCTCTATGTTCTAGTCCCAATTCAGTCATTTTTATCCTTCATAGTTTTAGTCGACAAAAAGTATTTTTATTTTAGTCAACGTACAGTCAAAATGCTTTCTCTCTTTAAAACAATTCAATTAGGCTAAAACATGTTTTGGCAATTGGAATCAAAGTGAAAGTATTTGTTTCTTTTTAAAGATGCCAGACAGCTTAATCAGGTGTAGGTTGTACTTACAAATATCAGCAATAAAATCACACTAGTGCTGAAACAGTTGAATGAGTATGCCTACCCAACTTTGGAGCTAATTCAATTCAGTTCAATTACATTTTATTTATACAGCCCAATATCACAAATTACATTTTGCCTCAAAGGGCTTCAGAATCTGTATAACGTATGACACCCTCTGGGAAAAATGATAGAAACCTCATGAAGAGCAACAGAGGAGGGATCCCTCTCCCAGGACGGACAGACAGGAAGTAGATGTCATAAGTGCAGAATAGATTCATAGCAGAAAATCAGAGTACATACAATTATGATGACAATGGCAAAACTGTAGTGTATATAGTTATGATGAATAGTGTGGGATGTAAAACATGAAGCTAACAAATCATACAGAAATATCTTCGAAATAAATTGCTGTGTAATCTTAGAAACAGTTTGACTAGATAGTAACTGCAAAGCATGTTCAGGGCTATCTCGTCAACGTCTCGACCTAGTCATGGGTCATGGTCAACAAACATTTTTCGTCATAGTTTTCATCAACAAAATGAATGCTGAGTTGTAGTAGTAAAGGCTGTAGTTGTAGTCAGTGTGTGTGTGTGTGTGTGTGTGTGTGTGTGTGTGTGTGTGTCAAACTGACATAATTAGCAAATCTCAATCAGCTGCGTGTCCCCAGTTCGGTTGCCATGGTGATGGTAACTGCTGAGTGGCTTCTGGCTCAGCGTTGGTTTCATAGAGATTTTAGCAGAGGTGGAGCTCTCTCTGAAGGTCCTGATTAGAGCTCAAAGACCGTAACTCCTGTCGCCTAAAACTTGATTCCATGAGAGACAAAAGAGTCTGCCGAACGCACTGATGTACAGTTTATGTTTGTGGTGTAAACATGTGAATATCACAGCGAGTTAGAAAAGTCCCTGTATCTAGTTAACATTGGAGTCTCTGTGGCGGCTGCTTGGCACCTTGGGGCCAAATGTGTGTTTGCTTCCATGGTTACATCGTATGAAAGTGCACAAATGTTCCTACATTTGAAGTAAAAAATAATGCATGAAGCGTGGAATTTGTGGGTATTATAGCAGGTTTAGAGAAGGGTCTAAAGCTACTTTCCACTCTGACCCTGTTATGTCCCCCACTCTGACGGGCCGGCTACATTAAACATGTAACGTACGTGACCGTTAGAGGCTGCTGCCGCGCTACCCTTTGACTATAATGAAAGAAACTGGCCACACCAGGCGTGATAGCAGGTCATAAGTAAACTACCGGTGTACAGGAAAATTATTATCTTATTGGCAGTTTGGTTGTGAGAGTTTCTGTTATGCCGATTATTTATTGTTTCCTGTCCCCTGCATCCTTTGATAGCTGAAAAGAGGGATTAATATAGCAGACTGAATGACAGGGAAGCGATAACAGTAAATAAAGAGTTTGCTAGTTTCTGTAACGCCAACAAGAAGTTCTTGAAATACCCTAATATTAAATCAATAGTTCCTGTCCATTTCTAATTATCTTTGATAAGTAGACATGCTGTATATCAGCTACTTTGTATCACGGAGCTTCCACTTTAGGGTATTGATCACCATGTCTGTAACGTTAGTACCAAGTGGCAGTTTCTATGTAACTTTATCCCCTCCATAATTACAATACTGTAATCTGTAGATGTTAACTTACCCATACACAAACTCGGTGAAAAGATTCAAGTTTAACAGCAATGTGCAGGTTCAAAAACTGAAGACACAATGCCAGTCCCAAAAGAAAAAGCTTGTTTTTCCTGTGACCCACAGGCACACAACTCAATGTGCTGCAGGTGTAGCCAGTTATAAGACCTGTTCTGCTCCCCGAATGGTCCGCATACATTAAAGTGTGACTGAACATTTGATCCCAAACACCTTCTAGAAATCTGAGAAGGGTTAAAAATTGCATAGAAACTTAAACTGCAGTTGTGTAAAAGTATGAAAGATATGAAAAAGTTGAATTAATGTGAGAGATGTTGACAATGTGTGGGTTTTAAGGTTTTTCTAATTGCATTCCATTATAAATAACTTAAAATAAAGTTGAATATTTATATAAAGTATGATTAATATAAAGCTTCAATGGAATTTCAAAATGTGGAACTAGTTAAGTGCCAAAAAAAAGAATAATAATAATAAAGGGTGAGATTGACATAGGTTGTGAATGTTTCCAGCATCCACACCAACTGATATATATTGCAGCCTCTAGGAACTGCTTGCAGACTTTTAGCCTCATTAAAGGACAATGTTGCCCTCAGTCTAACCCCTAACCATACTATGACAGTGGTTTTCCATACATTACAATATGTACATCACAATCATAATGGAGCAATTCAGAGAAATAATCAGTCTCCTGAAGTCTGCTTCTTTTTCATCTCATATCTCCTTCCCTCTCTATCGTCCATCTCTATCTCTCACCCTCCTCCTCTCTCACTCTGTTTGTGTCCTTTGCCCACTGCGGTGGTCTCCGGTTTCCTTAATGGTTCCCAAGATGCATTGTGGCTTTGTGGGAGCGGTAAGGCGCAAGGGAATGCGTGCGTGAGAGAGTGTGTGTGTGGGCAGAGAGAGATGATGCGGTCATTTCGACACATGAGAGGTTTTCCATCAGCAGCTAGAGGCTAAGCGAGCCGCTTCAAAGGCACTTACACACACACACACACACACACACACACACACACACACACACACACACACACACACACACACTTCCATCACCCAAGAAAAACCAGACACACTGAGGAAATTCACACATTACTTACATTAGAGTTGGAGTGCTCCATGCTGTTACATTTAATTCAAAATCCATCACACTCCATTTGCTTTTTTGTTTTCTCTACTAATGTGAAAATATCTGATATTTAGTCAGGAGAACTTTACGTCCCTTTCAAAGAAATTCAATTTTGTGTTGGGGGCGACACTTGGGGAACACCTCCAGCGTGACCACATCTGAATCTCATATACAACCTAGCCCAATGTTGATTGGTGCAACGCCAACATGTGACGCACGCCAGTGGAAACGGAAGCTATAAAGGGAGCCGGCTTCACTGTTGTCATCAGATTTCTGATCTTCAGCAAGCGCTCTGTGTCTCTGTATGAAGATACCTAGACAAAAAATTGCGAGGGTGAAGTGGCAGCCCGTTTTGCTAAATGCACTCACTCCTGCCCATGCTTTATCCCCAGCGCCGACACACACGATATGTGTGTCAGCTGAAAACAGGAGACTCACCCCGCATGGTGTTGCCTCAGCCTGGCGGCTTCACTCGTGGGGATCGCAGATGGATCTAGCAGAAGAGGGCGAGACGGCTTCAGCCCTTTCTCAGCTCTCTTCCACTAGTTTCACCACCCGCTTTCGGGATCCGGAAGCCCGCTCAGCCACTTCTTCTGCCTCGAATGCGGGACCAATGATGGGCCTGTCTAGCTCCGAGGAGGTGGACGTTCTCAGCGTTGGAGGCGATGACGTGAGTGGCTTGTCAGCCCAGTCACTGCAATATGAGGAGTAACTGGAGGTGGTGAACCGCGCCGGGGTCAGGCTGAACATTGCCTGGCCAGCATAGAAGCAGGAAGCTCAGTTGCGCAGTAAGCTGGATGAGCGTTTTCTGCTAGCGGCACCACAGCACCCACTTTGGGAGCTCCCAGAACTGAGTCTGTTAAACCTGCCGCCTACAGTGCTGTGGGGCAGGGCAAGTTTCATGGGTCCCACGCCTCGCGGCCTGCACGGCGTTGCACTGTGGAGGTGGGGTTCCAGCTCTCTATGGAGGTCTGCCCTCCAAAATTTTGAGGGGTTTTTTGGAGACAAGAGTGGACTGAGCACTCTTTCTTTTGGAGAACCAGATCTGTTGGCCAGGGCACCTCTGAAGCACTACAGTACTTCATTGTAATGCTGCTAGTCACACATCTTACCTTCATCAAAAAACTGCAGCTTCTGTGATTTTGGTAATATTGTGATTATTTGTGCAGCCCTAATATTTTATATATTTATATAAATGAAACTTTAACTCACATAATGGAACTAAGCTGTTTTTACAGAAACTGCAAGTTGCATTCCAAAAACATAAATCAGTTGATCAGTTGATCAGATGAAGCATTTTCAAGAACAACAAAGTTGCAGTAATAGTATGAATTGTAGTTGAAATTTAGCCAGCAATGCATGGTGTCCAATTTAGTGGACAGATGTTTAAAAATAATTTCCCCCCAATCTAAAATAAATTCTTGGAAATTTTATCAAATTACTCCTTAGTTGTTACTTGAGGTTACCACATTTTATTTTACTTGCTAGGGTCTCCTACTACAGAAGGATTGGAGAGATATTTCTGAGCTGTGCTGTGTTTCTGGCCACTTGTCACCCATTTTGGTTTTGAGAATTTTATGTTGCACTTACAATGGCTGGCCAGTGGGTGACAGTGTATGGGAGGACACACTAGAGTCCACTGTGGTGGCTGATGTGCAACTATACCATCAAAACCTGTTTCCCACTGTTTCCAGTCTTTGTGTAAGCTCAACAGGTTGCTAGCTATAGCCTTGAAATTTCTGGACAGATATGAGAATGGTATCAATATGTTCATCTAACTCTAAGTAAGAAAGAAAATAAGTGTATTTACCAAAATGCTGAACTATTCCTTTAAGTGTTGTTCTCAAAAGCTTGGTAAGTAAAGGCCCAGGTCTAATTTAATTAGCTTATAGTATAAGCTGAAACACACAGACAGTTGTTAGGTCTGGGTAAAATGTTTGGCATATAAATCAGCAGTGTACATGATTCCAAAGCCTGTTACTGTAAACCTAATTTATACTTCAGTTAGTGTCTAATGACACAATGTTGCACAAAATGGCATCGTTTGAGTTCAGCAGAATTAGTTTTAATGGATTTACCAACACGTGTTTTTAACAGCTAGAAGCTTGAATTTCATCCCAGTTAACTGCTGACCTTAGCTGACCCTTGCCATAGACACTTTTTATTTTCCCGGCAGGCCCAGATTCTCCCAGAATGCAACACACATCAGCTCACTGTCAGTTTCTGTCTGACAAAGCACAGCAGTTTTGCACCTTAAATGTTTTATGAAAATTATACCAATTCACCACTAACGCAATGCAGACATCTTTACAGTTGAACGTGTTAGATAGTATGTGTGTGTTTGTGTGTGTATGAGACGACGCTCGATATGTTTGCTAAAACTAATTAAAGGTGAGTCGGCTGCGATGGCGTCGATGGATGTGTTTTTAATGATGTGAGTGAGGGTGAATATGCAAAACACCACCGGAGTGCAGATTTCATAGCGACAACTTGATTACCTCATTGATTTTTATCTAAAGTGGCGTCAAATATGAATAAATATTCACATATTAGTATGTGAGGGAGAAAATGTGTGATGTATGGTGGAAGTCAGAGAGATGCAAAGGTGTGTGCAATGATCCATGTGTTTATTGGAAGCTGCCATTTCTGAATTTTCTTATCTTATCTTTCAAATCTCTGTGAGAACCAGAAATTATGCTCAGGACAAGTTTTCTCAGCTTTCTGAGTCATATTTAACACTTTGTTGGCTAATTCATGTACCGTATTATCGCATTTGGTGTTTCCCTCCGAGAATAGCCTTCTGTGCACAATCAATCATCAGGCGCCTGGGTATTTAGAGCTTCGCTCCACACCCCGTCCCAGCCAGTTCATCCGTTTACCGTGCGATAACTTCGATAGTGCCTAAGTAATAAGTAGACTGAATTTTGCTGTACTTTGTGTATAAGATACTCACACCGGTCTCTGTGTCCAGGTTTGTTCCCGACGTCCAGCCACGCCATGCCCGTTCCACTGCAATCTCCATCCGCCATCCTCTGCTCCCCACCTGGCTTCCCTTCACCTCGTTTCGACCTCGAACACCATGGTGCCCCCACCGTGCCCGGTCCCCGGAGACCCGCTCCCTCGACCCCGTTCCCACACCCTCTGTCTTTCAATAAAGTCTGTTTGTCGTACTCCGCATCTGAGTCCATTACTCCAGTGGTCCGTAACAGAACGATCTGGCCAATAATATGAAATCCGCAGACGCAAACAAGGACACGCCCAACCTACCTGCGCTGCTCGCTAATCAGGAGACCCGGCTCGGACAACATGAGGAGCTCTTACGCAACTTGACCGAGCAAAGCCAGTATCTACTAACGCAGCTTGCGCAAGTGACGACCCAGCTCACCCAACTCACCTCTTGGGCTTTTCTTCCTGCGCCAGCACCGCAGCCCGCCATGCCGCCTTCACCACCCTCCGGCCGTTCTGCGTCTGCGCCACCCCACGAATCCCACACGATCCGACGCCCTTTTCCGGAGACTTGGAAGATTGCTGGGGATTTTTGCTGCAGTGTTCAGTGGTTTTTCAACAGCGGCCGTTGACATTTCCTGATGACCCCCGTAAGGTCTACTATGTGTTGGGACTGCTGAGAGGGCAGGCCTTGGCATGGGCAGAGGCGATCAACACCACTCAGCCTCTGTCCACGCTCTCCTATGAGAGATTTACCTCCATGCTCAGCCATGTCTTCGAACACCTGGAACCCGGAGTGTAGCGGAATATTCCGTTGAGTTCCACACTCTCGCGGCAGAAACAGGATGGAACGAGGAGGCCCTTATTAGCACCTTCATGAATGGGCTTAATGAGTCCGCGAGGAACCTCCACAATCTGAGTGCTCTCATGTCCTTAATGATTCGGGTGGACAACCAGTTGCGGGAGCGCTGCTGGGCGAAGGCTGGAGCAGCGTCCGTTCTTCCTTCTCCCGCTGACGAACCCATGCAGCTGGGTCGGACCCACCTTTCGGCCACCAAATGGGCCCAGTGCCAACTGGCTGGCAAGTGCTACTATTGCAGCAGCTCAGACCACCTCATCACCTCCTGCCCGGTGCGACCAAAAGGGGATGCTCGCCACTAATGGTGGGGATAGCGGCAAGCCGAACATGTCCGACCCCTTCCCCCCAGCAACGTACCTCGCTCCAAGCCATGCTGCGTTTCCGGCAATCTACGTCAACTCTCCCCGCACTGATTGATTTCGGGGCGGATGACAATTTTATGAACCTAGACTGCGCTGATTGACTTGCAGTCACCATAGAACCACTCGAGACCCCCCTGGTGGCCAATGCCCTTGACGGGCACCTTCAGGCCCATGTAACCCACCATACCGGACCAGTTTTGTTGGTGTTGGCAGGGAACCACCATGAGGACATCAGCTTCCACCTGATTCCATCTCCCCGGGCCCCTCTGGTCCTTGGGCACCCATGGCTAGTGCGACTGTCTCGTTGCCCCCTCATTGCCCATATGACTGTGCAATCGACCTGCTTCCGGGAGCTCTGTTGCCTGTAAGCCGTTTGTTCAGCTCGTCCAAGCCCAAATGAGAGGCGATGGAGAAATACATATCCGAGTCCTTGGCAGTGGGATTAATCCAACCATCCACATCCCCACTAGGTGCATTTTTTGTTGAATAATAAGATAAAACCCTGCAACCTTGTATTGACTTTCAGGGCCTGAACAGCATCGCGGTCAGGAATCGCTACCCACTCCCCCTCCTTAACTCCACGTTCGAGTTGCTCCACGGGGCCACAGTCTTCACAAAGCTAGATCTGCGCAACACATATCATCTGGTGTGGATCCGGGAAGGAGACGAGTGGAAAACAGCGTTTAACACCCCCCTGGGTGACCAATGCCCCTGCCACCTTCGAGGCCCTAATCAATGACATTCTCCGGGACTTCCTCAATAGATTTGTCTTCGTATCCAATCCAAGTGTAGATTTCATTTCCAGGTGCTCCCGTTCCTGGGTTTCATCCTAGAGAGCAGTCAGATGAAACCCGATCCCACTAAGATTAAGGCAGTAGAAGATTGGCCCATGCCGACTACACGGAAACAATTCCAACGCTTTCTAGGTTTTGCCAACTTCTACCGCCGGTTCATCCGTAATTACAGCCCCACTAACCAAGCTCACATCCCCACACCAGCTGTTACTGTGGTCCGCCGCCACCGCTGAGGCATTCCAGAAGCTTAAGAAGTTGTTCACATTGGCCAGCTGTTCGTGGTGGATGCTTCGGACTCAGGGGTGGGGGCAGTCCTATCCCAATAGGTGGGACCACAGCTCAGTCTCCATCCATGTTCATTATTTTCCTGATGGCTCACTGCAGCCGAGAGCAATTATGACGTGGGAAACCGAGAGTTGTTAGCCGTGAAGCTCGCCCTAGAAGAAAGGAGACAGATTGAAGGGGGCGGAACAGCCATTCGTGGTCTGGACCGACCATAAAAATCTTGCCTATATCCAGTCGGCCAAGACATTGAATTTGCGACAAGCTCAGTGGGCCTTGTTCTTCAATCGTTTCCACTTCACAATAACCTATCATCCTGGATCACGTAACGCTAAGCCAGATGCCTTTTCCCGAATCTATGGCTCCACCAACCTTCTATCTGCTCCAGAGACGATCCTTCCCCCTTGCACATTGTGGCAGCCCTGAGATCAAGTCCATCGTCAAGAGGGCCCAATGAGTCCAACCCAACCCGGGAAAGCGTACGGTCTCAGGTCCTGTGCTGGGTGCACTCATCCCACTTCTCGTGCCATCCCAGGGTCCATCGTACATTCAGCCTGCTGAGGAGGCGGTTTTGGTGGACCGGCATGAGGAAGGACACCCGGGAGTACGTGGCCGCCTGTACTGTCTGTGCCCGGGGAAAGAGCTTGCATTGCCCACTCTCAGGTCTGCTACACCTTCTCCCCATCCCCTGTCATCCTTGGTCGCATATCGCCCTGGACTTCGTGACCGGGCTTCCCCCGTCCCAGCGTAAGACGGTCATCCTCACGATAGTTGATAGGTTCTCCAAGGCAGCCCGCTTCATGGCCTTACCGAAGCTCCCTTCTGCCCGCGAGACAGCCGACGCCATGGTACATGGTACTCATGTATTCCGGTTATACGGAATACCCACGGACATTGTGACAGATTGGGGCCCCCAGTTCGTGTTGCATGTGTGGAAGGAATTGTGTAAGGCCATGTGGGCTACAGTCAGTCTCTCCTCCGGTAACAATCCCCAGTCCAATGGACAGGCCAAAAGGACCAACCAAGACCTCGAATCGGCCTTACGTTGTGTCGTGGCCACCAATCCGACAACCTGGAGCTCTTGTCTGTCATGGGTGGAATATGCCCACAACTCCCTCGTCAACGCCGCAACAGGGCGATCCCCATTCGACGCCTCCCTGGGGTACCAACCTCCCCTGTTCCCATCGCAAGAAAAGGAAATAGCCGTTCCTTCAGTTCACTCGCACCTCCAGCTATGGGACGCCCTCCTAAGATTGTCTGAGGCCAACTGCCAGATTGCCCACCGTCGCCGAGTTCCGGCTCCAGACTACCAACCGGGCCAGTGGGTGTTGCTCTCGACCAAGGATATCCCACTGATGTGTGATGTTCAGCGTACTTATATAATAGTCACATGATGTGATATGAATATTTTGATTAGCAAAATTAGGTCCAGAGCAAAAAGTAAAATTACAAGTTTTTACTATTGCTAACTCACATTTCTCTGAATCAGTTTTTCAAAAGTCTTGACACAGTTCTCTTTACTGACATGTAGCTCAGCACAACAGTTCATCTCACATGCAAAATACACTAATGCAGACAAAACAATTCATACACGATTCAGGATCAACTTGTGCACCAGAAGACTGATAACATCTGTCTGCCAAACACTCTGTCACTCATTATATATGGATGTTACTCCCTTATGTCAAAGAAATGAAACAGAAATGTTGCAATATGCTTGCCATGTGCCAACTAAATTAACTCCAATATCATACACCAGGGCGTAACCGTGGGGTTGAACATCGGAGAGGGGGTTGAGATCTCCACCCATGTAGGGACATGTCCCCCCCCAGGAGATTGTTTTGTAAATAGGCTTTTAAATGTCTGTTTTGCATTTATTGTAAGGGGAAGAGACATACCAAAACAACATGCTCTACATACATTTTCTGAGGCGGCTGAGGTCCTTCAACATCTGCCGGACAATGCTGAGTCTGTGGTGGCCAGTGCTATCCTGTATGCTGTTGCATGCTGGGGCAGCAGGTTGAGGGTAACGGATGCTAACAGACTCAATAAACTGATCCGTAAGGCCAGTGACATTGTTGGGGTGGAGCTGGACTCTCTGTTGGTGGTGTCAGAGAGGAGGATACTGGCCAAACTCCATACCATCTTGGACAGTGTCTCCCACCCACTCCATGACTTGCTGGTCAAGCAAAGGAGTACCTTCAGTGGAAGACTTATCCTCCCAAAGAGCACCACAGAGCCTTACAGGAAATCATTCCTGCCTGTGGCCATCAAACTCTATAACTCCTCCCTCTAAGTGTTAGTCGATATGACCATAAGTCACTAAACTGGACATAATATGGGAATATTCGGTGCTTAAACTACTGTGCAACACACCCTGTTTTAAATTTAATTTAATTTGTGATACTTATACTTCTAGTACGGCTGTGCAATATCCTCCGTCCCATTATATATTGTTAATAAGCTACACGTTACTTGACAGTTCATGCACTATTACTTTATACTGTAATATTAACCTCAACCTGTTAACCCACTTTGTATATTACACTTATTTAAATTTAAAATTTATACTTATACCCACTTTGTAGTTACCTGTATCATAGTGTATTAAATTATTGCTTTTTGCTTATTACTTCCATTCTTGTGTGCACTGATGTGATAGTGAGCTGCTGTTACAAATAGTTTCCCCTCGGGGATTAATAAAGTATTTATGATTCTGATGCTGATTCTGATCCCATCTAGTGCATCTGAATAGCATAAAACCATTTACTTTGTAACGTATAAATTTGTTGTTCCAGTATTAGTAAAATGGATATTTACCACTTCCTCAACATATCTTCAGCCATTGGATAATAATTAATTATAAAGTTTTGTTATTTTTGAAATAGTCTGTTTTATAGGAGTGTTTTTTGTTGGCGTCAGTTGTGGGTCATTTTAAGTTTGGTACGGGGTTTCTTATTTTGAAGATGTCTGTTTCAGGTTTTGGTCCTGTCAGTTCTTGTCTTATTTTGAAATTATCTGTTCGGTCTGTGTTTTGGGTTTTGGTTATGTTACTTCCTGTTTTATTGTGTAATTTGTCTTTTCCCTCCTGTGTCTGTCTGTTTTACTTCCTGGATCCCGATTGTCTGATTATGTTCACCTGTGTTATGCAGTTCACCTGTATCACATTGGTTCACCTCCCCTGATTGTATTAAGTTTGTGTGTTTCCCTGTCTTAATGTCAGATCGTCGTAGTATTTCCCCGTGATGTTTCCCTGAAGTGTTGGTTCAGTTTGCCTGTTGGTTTTTTGGACTTTGGTCTGCCTTTTGTTTTCTCGATTTTTGCCTGCCTCCTGGAATACTCAGATATTCCACTCCTCATCTAAGCTGTCTGCATCTGGGTCCTCCTTTCCTTTTTCCTGCGACCAACACTGCAAAACACAACACTTGCATTAACATGCATCGTGGGTGATCCAATCACAAGGACAGCTTTAAGTATATACACTCATCCGATCGTTCAGACCACATTCAAAAGTGATCTGCATTCTTTTAGCAGTGTGTAAGCAACTGTGTCCTGGGCCACACTGAAGGACCACATACTCAACTGAAATCCTCTGCCAGCAGACGTACGTACTCATTTGTGCACCAACGGCATCATATTAAAGTGTTAAATAACAAAAAGAAGCCATAACAACAGGCTAAATGGATTCTTGTCGATGGAGTACACACGGAACGTGCTGTCTGATGTCCTCCGGCTGCTCTGTCTAAACTCTCTGTGATTTACAAAGTTTCCGGATGGACAAAAAGCTTTACTTTTTGCTAAAGTAACTACTAACTGCTGTTAACTGTAGTTCCCTTTCAAGGGAACTTCAACGCTGCGTCAGCTGACGCTATGGGGAACGCTGCGTCAGCTGACGCTATGGGGAACGCCTCCAGCGTGACAGCCTCTGAATCTCTTGTAACAACTTAGACCAATCTTGATTGGGTCCGACGTCAACACGTGACGCACGCCGGCGGAACCGGAGGTATAAAGGGAGCCGGCTTCACTGTTGTCGTCAGCCTTCTGATCTTCAGCAAGCGCTCTGAGTCTCAAAATGGCGAGTGTGAAGCGGTTTCGGCAGTGTGTTTACCCATGCCCACGCTATATCCCGGACGGCGACACCCACGACGTGTGTGCGGCCTGTTTGGGTAGAGAGCATGCACTGGCAGCCCTCGAGGGGGCTGGCTGTGTGCATTGCGAGCGTCTCCCGGTTCGGAAGCTCCGCTCTCGGCTGGCGCTTTTCGAGGAAGGCGGCCAGCTCTGCTCCCCACGCGGTAAGGGACCGGCGGTTGCTGAGGCATCCCGGCGACTTCACTCCTGGGGATCGCAGATGGACCTCGGCGATGAAGGTGAGACGGCTTCGGCTCTTTCTTTCCCTTCATCCGCGGGGTCTTTCTCCCGCTTTCGGGATCCGGAAGCCCGCACCGGGTCGGCGGCTTCTTCCGTCCCGCAGCGGGAGCCCGCGGTCCGGGACTCCGGTTCTGAGGAACTGGATGTACTCGGAGCGGATGGCGGAGACATGGGTGGCTCGTCAGCCCATTCTCCGCAGTATGACGAGCTGCTGGAGGTGGTTTCCCGTGCGGTGGCTAGGCTCAATATCGCTTGGCCTGCGGAAGAGCAGGACGCTCGTCGCCGGAGTAAGCTCGACGAGCGTTTCCTTGTAGCCCCACCTCCTCGCCCGCGTCGGGAGTTACCGTTCTTTCCGGACCTCCATACTGAGGTATCGAGATCCTGGTCCCGGCCGTATTCTACACGGCTTTCTGGCCCGACTGGTCGCCAGTACGCTTCGATCAGCGGGCGCAAAGAGAACGGTTACGGCACCATGCCTAGCATTGAGGAGACGCTGGCGGCGTACTTATCGCCGGAGGCCGCGTCCTCCCTGAAAACCCCGACGTTGCCTACTAAGCCATGCCGTACTACCTCGGCTTTAGTCGGCAAGGCTTACATGGCGGCAGGTCAGGCCGGTGCGTGCCTTCACACCATGGCGGTCTTGCAGGCGTACCAGGCCGATCTGCTTGACGACCTCGATGACGGGGGGCCCCTCGCATCCGAGGATGTGAAGGAGCTTCGCCGAGCGACAGATTTATCGCTCAGGGCCACGAAGGATACGGCCAGAGCTATCGGGCGCTCCATGGCCCTGCTAGTGGCGACAGAGCGCCACCTATGGCTATCTCTGTCTGGTATCAAGGAGAGGGATAAGACCTTCCTTTTGGATGCCCCGCTTTCACCCGCCGGTCTCTTCGGGGAAGCGGTGGACTCAGTGGTCGAGCGCTTCAGGGAAGCGCGCCAACAGGCTGCAGCCTTTCAGCGATTTATCCCTCGTCGAAAGAGGTCGCGGGCCGGGGCTGAGGGTGGACCACCTCAGCCTTCGACGTCTCGCAGCTCGTACATGCTGGCCCAAAAAGCGAGCGTGGCTCAGCGTGCCCCTCCCCAGCGGTCGAGGGGTTCGCTCCCGCCTGCTCGACGGGGGCCTGATCGGGAGAAAGCGGACCTGAGGGCCGTGCTTCTCGCCCGACAGGCTTCCAAAAAGAGGCCCTGACGTGAGCGTCGGGCCTCTGAGGGCGCCCCCCACATGGGTCGAGCGAAAAGATGTCTCCCCATTGGGCCCTCAGGAACTCAGCCGCTTCACCCCGCCGTCAGGGACGCTTCGGGGCGTGGCAAGTTCCGTGCAACCGCCGCCTTTAGACCTGCACGGACGTGCAGCAGTCGGGGCAGAGTTGCGTCCTCTACAGAGGCCTGTAGACGTTCATTTCCGGTTGTCTCCCGCCGCTTTGTCGCTTCGGGACACCGTAGCTCTCACATCGCAGATACGGGGGGCGGTCACGCATGCACATGCCGATCCTCGGGTATTTCCCGCCGCTACAGCGCTTCGGGTAACCGAGGCCGCCACTCCGGGTCTCCCAGGCACCAGCCTCGAGCGGTTGGTCCCCCTGAGGGAATTTCTGCCTGCTTGGGAAGCATTGCCCGGCGTGTCGCACTGGGTTTTGCGCACCGTCCGACAAGGCTACACGCTTCAGTTTCGGTCTCGACCCCCCGGATTCCGAGGAATCCTGGAGACCAGGGTCAACCAAGTACAAGCACAAGTGATGGAGCAAGAAATTCACTTCCTCCTGTACAAAGGGGCCATAGAACAGATCCCCGACAGCGAGATGTTTTCCGGGTTCTACAGCCGGTACTTTATAGTCCCGAAGAGAGAAGGTGGTCTGCGCCCCATCTTGGATCTTCGTCACCTGAACCGGCCTCTGAGGAGGCTCCGGTTCCGGATGTTAACGATCCCTATGATTGTGAGTCAAATTCAGTCCGAGGACTGGTTTGTCACAATCGATCTGAAGGACGCATACTTCCATGTCTCTGTCATTCCGGGACACCGGAAGTTCCTGCGGTTCGCTTTCGGGGGCAAAGCTTACCAATATCGGGTGCTTCCTTTCGGCCTAGCACTCTCCCCCCGCACCTTTACAAAATGCATGGATTCCGCCCTGGCTCCTCTCAGACTCCAGGGGATCCGCATCCTCAATTACTTGGACGACTGGTTGATTCTAGCCCAGTCTCGTCTACTCGCGGTACAGCATCGAGATGTTGTACTTGCGCACTTAAGGTGCTTGGGGTTGAGGCTCAACACGAGCAAGAGCACGCTCACTCCAACACAAAGGATCACGTTCCTAGGAGTAGTGTGGGACTCAGTCACGTTGCGGGCACAATTGTCTCCCGCACGTGTCGAGTCGATCCTGACTATGGTACTCAGGGTGCAGCTAGGCCGACATCTCACTGCAAATCAGTTTCAGAGACTGTTGGGCCTCATGGCTGCTGCATCCACCGTGATTCCGCTTGGATTGCTGCGCATGAGGCAACTGCAGTGGTGGCTCAGGGACGCCGGGTTTTCCCCGAGGGGCAATCCTTTTCGCCTGATCAAGGTTACGCCCAGATGCATGCGTGCCTTAGACAGGTGGAGACAACGGACGTTCCTGACCCAAGGCCCAGTGCTGGGCATGGTGTACCACCGTCGCACACTATCGACGGACGCCTCCAGCACCGGATGGGGCGCGGTTCTGGAAGGCCGCACAGCCCGAGGTCTGTGGCTGACCCCGCATCTAGGGCACATAAATTGCCTGGAGATGCGAGCGGTCTTGTTGGCCTTACGGCACTTTCTGCCAGACCTCAGGAACCACCACGTGCTTGTCCGTTCCGACAACATGGCGGTGGTTTCCTACATAAATCGTCAAGGCGGTCTGGGGTCGCGCCCTCTTTGCAGACTGGCGCGCCAGATCCTCTTGTGGTCCCAGAGAAGGTTGCTCTCTCTCAGAGCACTCTTCATACCTGGGTACCTCAACGTGGGAGCAGACATCCTGTCGAGGCAGGGGCCGAGGCCCGGGGAATGGAGACTGCACCCCGAGACGGTGCAGATGATATGGAGGCGATTCGGCAGAGCACAAGTGGACCTGTTCGCGTCCCCGGACAACGCTCACTGCCCCCTCTGGTTCTCCCTTGTATATCCAGCGCCCCTGGGGCTGGATGCCATGGCACAGCCGTGGCCGAGGCTGCGGCTGTATGCTTTTCCCCCGATTGCTCTGCTCCCGGGGGTTCTAGAGAAAGTTCGCCGAACGAGGGCCCAGCTGTTGCTCGTGGCCCCGTTCTGGCCCGCCAGAATCTGGTTTTTGGGCCTGGTAGCCCTCCTGGATGGCCCCCCATGGGAGATTCCCGTCAGGAGGGACCTGCTTTCGCAGGGCCGAGGCGAAATCTTTCATCCCCACCCGGGGAAGTTGAAGCTGTGGGTTTGGCCCCTGAGGGGGACCACCTCCGAGCTGCTGGTCTCTCTACCGAGGTAGTGGAAACCATTTTACACTCTAGAGCCCCCTCCACGAGGAAACTGTATGCGGGCAAGTGGAAAGTTTTCACTAAATGGTGCCTGGAGCGCCATCTTGACCCAGTTCACTGCCCGATGGCTTCAGTGCTGGAGTTCCTCCAAAGCCGGTTTTCGGCTGGACTCTCCCCCGCTACACTTAAGGTGTATGTGGCTGCGATTGCAGCATTCCACAGCTTGGTGGATGGCTGCTCGCTGGGGAAACACCGCTTTGTTACCAGTTTCCTTCGTGGCACCTTGAGGAGGAGGCCTCCGGTTCGAGTCAGAGTCCCTCCGTGGGATCTGACTGTGGTGCTGGATGGGTTGACCACAGCACCATTCGAGCCATTGGACAATGCATCGGACAGGTGTCTGGCCTTAAAAATGGTATTTTTGCTGGCCATGACCTCTCTTAAAAGAGTTGGAGATCTACAGTCCCTGTCGGTGGCTCCTGCTAACCTGGAGATCGTTCCAGGCGCGGTTAGAGCCATCCTGCATCCTAGGCCGGGATATGTACCTAAAGTACCCACTGAGGTGGCCCGGCCGGTTGTCCTGCAGGCGTTCCATCCTCCAGTATCGGCGGAACAGGAAGGTGAAAGGCTGCAACTGCTTTGTCCAGTCAGAGCCCTGGAAGTTTATGTCCGGAGGACATCCCAGTGGCGTAAATCGGACCAATTGCTGGTATGCTTCGGGCCCCCTCGTAAGGGCTGCCCGGCTACCAAGAGCACTATTAGCAGGTGGATAGTTGAGGCTATCGTTTCGGCGTACGAGGTGCGCGGTTTGCCTTCACCTCTGTCGATCAAGGCTCACTCCACACGGAGTATGGCGTCCTCCAGAGCTTGGTGGTCGGGAACCCCCCTCTCCGATATATGCGATGCTGCGGGATGGTCCTCACCTCACACCTTTGTGAGATTTTATAGCCTAGACCGCCTACACAATCCGGGGTCTGTGGCTCTTTTGTCTTGAAGTGTGCCCTGATGGCTTCACACTCGTGGCAGGCATCCCTTCAGCATGGCGGAGTTGGTACTGCGTTCCCCATAGCGTCAGCTGACGCAGCGTTGAAGTTCCCTTGAAAGGGAACGTCCCAGGTTACGTAGGTAACCATGGTTCCCTGATAGGGAACGAGACGCTGCGTCTCGCTGCCATACTTCCGGCATGCCTGTGAGCGGCTTGCTTCAGTCGATCAGAAGGCTGACGACAACAGTGAAGCCGGCTCCCTTTATACCTCCGGTTCCGCCGGCGTGCGTCACGTGTTGACGTCGGACCCAATCAAGATTGGTCTAAGTTGTTACAAGAGATTCAGAGGCTGTCACGCTGGAGGCGTTCCCCATAGCGTCAGCTGACGCAGCGTTCCCCATAGCGTCAGCTGACGCAGCGTCTCGTTCCCTATCAGGGAACCATGGTTACCTACGTAACCTGGGACGCTTCTGGGCAATTGTGCACCGTTATGTTACGCCCCCTAAAAGTGATTGTTTTGGCTACTGATTAGTATTCAAAGTGTCTGATAACATTATGGAAAGGACCCTACAGAGATAGACCTTTTAGTTGAGGCAGCCAGGGGACATCAGAGGGATAACAAGAAAATATTTTCTCCATAAAATATGATCCAGTAATTAGTGATGCCCAGCCCCCAGAAACACTCCGCTCTGCAAATGTACATTAGTCTGGAACCTCTCAGTTCATTTTCTATTAAAAGGGGCTTTATCAATAGGCACAGACCAAAATACCTTTGGGAGCAATTGGAAAGATGTACAAACAATCCAAATAACACAACATGCTGTGCAACATGTGCAAATTGGGGTGGTGCCTGGTCTGTTTTCAAGCAGGAAAAATAATGGCGCCCTGGTCACAAACTTTCTTAAATTAAAGCAAACAGTATATAAAAATGTGTTTCTGAAAACATTAGAAAATTAGAAAAGGATGGATGGACATCTTTCTGAATGGCAGAGGGGCCAGACTATATGCTGAATCAAATGAAACATGAGCTTGGCAGAATCGTCTGGCTACCAGACTACTGATAAGCAGTAAATTCATCAAATTCAGGTTAAAAACAATGCACTTGGTCTTTGTAAATGCAAATGGTGTACGTTTTTATTTGCATATAGAGTGGGGGAAGTGAGATCTGATCACAAGTGGTCACTCAAGATGTGTGAACTGGTCTAGTTGGAGCTGTCCACTTGTGATCGGATCACGCATGGGTTGTGACTAAATGGTAAATGGATTGTACTTGTATAGCGCCTTTCTAGTCTTCCAACTACTCGATATACTAAGCTCATACCTCTCCAACAGAACATTCTGTGTAACTCTACTTCCTCAACAGCACGTTTGAGTTGTGGTGTCCCTCAAGGCTCGGTTCTTGGCCCCCTGCTGTTTTCTGTATATCTGCTGTCCCTGGCCCAGGTTATTCAAAATTATGATGTAAATTACCATTTTATGCCGCTGACATTCAGCTATACATGCCATTGAAACCCACAGATTCGAGCATCCTTGCTAACTTCACAATGTGCCTCTTGGATATTAATTCCTGGATGTCCCAAAACTTTAATAAATTTAATGACAATAAGTCTGAGGTAATTTTGTTCGGTCACTCACATTCCATCATCTCTCTTGCTACATTAGTAGCATAAATATGATTAATGTAACAGGTAGCTTTATGTGCATGAGGTAGTTTGATATGACAGTATATACAGTATATATCTAGTATGTACAGCATGCGTAGATTTGACAGTTTTAATATTTACATAAACCATGAGAGAAATGTACAGGCACAGTGGATGTTAATGTCATTGGCGTTGACTGTTCATCAGAGTGATGGCCTGTGGGTAGAAAGTGTTCTTGTGTCTGGTTGTTTTAGACTACAGTTCTCTGTAGTGCGTACCAGATGGGAGAAGGTGGAGCAGGTTGTGTGCAGGGTGTGACGGATCTGTAGTGATGTTTCCTGCCCATTTTCTGACTCTGGATGTGTATGAATGGAGTCCTGAATGGAGGGCAGGTCGGCACCAAAGATTTTTATGCAGCCCTGACTGTGCGTTGTAGTATGGTTACACTTTCATTCGTTTGAAAAGCACTTTGTAACATTTTTTAGAAAAGTGCTATATAAATAAAGTTCATTATTATTACTCTTTCACGCACTGATGGCAGGAGCTAACTGCCTATCAGTACAAAGGAACAAATCATTCACTCACACACAACAGCTCGGGAGTAATTTGGGTTTTATTATCTTGCTCAAGGACACCTCGACATGTGGGCAGGGTGAAGCCGGGATCAAACCGCCAACCTTTCGATTGGTAGACGACCCGCTCTTCCACCAAGCCACAGCCGCACACATGGTCACATGCCGCATTGTACCATAAGATTACACAACGTTCTGGCTCCTGCCTCACCTGGTAAGACTTTTATAAAGGTCATCAAGGAATGATAACAGGTGCTCAGTGTCCCATTAGGAGTATATGCATTTTTAGTATTATATCTTTTCAGTTGTTAGATTTTTTACGTAAATTTACAGATTTTTGCATTTGCGAAGACACAAAAACTGATACTTGCGGTCCAGTTATTGAAACCACTAACTCACGTGGCTTATCTATTGAATAGCTATGCTAAACCATGAGCACATTGTTTTATTTTTGGAAATAACTACACAGAGTTATCTACATTAGACACATCATTCAAAACTAAAAGCCTGTGTGTGTTGTTTGCTTAACACTGAAATTAACATTGAAATACCACACTCAATTATCAATCACCTGCACCCAGCATGCCCATGTGAAAACACCTAGATCACTTCGAAATCAGAGCTTGAACACTATAAATAGGTTTCAGGTTTTCTCTTTGCTGTGCACAACAATGTAGGCCAATTTTGGAACGAGAGGAAGAGGTGTTAGAGTAAGAGAAGGATGAGGAAGGAAAGGAAGAGGAGCAAGAGGAGGAGAAAAAGGACGAGGAGTGGCGAGAGGACAAGTTTGAAGAAATAGGAGAACTGTCTCAGATGATCCGGGCCACTGGACATTGGGAGGATGGCCCGTGGGGAGGACAGAACCGGGGACATTGGGCGTAAAACCCAGAGGCAGGACAGAACCAGGGCTGGGGACAGGACAGGACTTCTTTGCCAAATGGCCCTTGGGCCATCTGCCCGAGGTAGGAGACCTGTGGAGGCATGGCAAGACGCCGGCAGCAGTGTAGACAGGAGACCTCTGGAGGCCGGACGGGTTGCCAACGGCAGCAAACTAGACTAGGTGCTGGCAGCTGGAGTTTAGGACTAGGCTGCAGAGCAGACAGCCCAGAGGATTGTTGCAGTTCAGAGAGTTCAGGAGGCCATTTAGGCCTGATGGAGACTTCAGGGGTTGGCTGCAGCTCCGGAGGTTCCGGGGATGGTTTCAACAACTCAGGAGGTTCCCGGGGATGGCTACAGCAGCTCAGATGGTTCAGGAGGCATTTCAGGCCAGACTGAGAGTTCAAGGGCTGGCTGCAGCGGCAGAGGGGATTCTGGGTCTAGCTGCGGTGGCTCAGGGAGTTCTGCTGGCCGGGACGGCCAAGCAAAGAGATCAGGGGGTTGCTGCCGCCATTCAGGGGGTTGCGACAACAGCGCAGAGAGAGTTTAGGAGGTTGCTGCAGCCTCTCTGGGGCCGGACAGGGGATTCGTAAGGCCATTCAGGAAGGTCAGAAGGGCGGACAGATCTAATCGGAGCAGGGGATGGTTGTTGCAGCCAAAATGGAGCAAGAGCAGGCGGCGGCAGACAGATGAGGTGAGGTGATTACAATGGAATGGAGCTCTTTATTGTCTGACTGGCAGTTAGACAATTAGACAGGCGGAAAAAAGGTACAAGCAGATAAACCAGCTGCCTAGCAGGGTGGCAGGTAGACAGGCAGGCAGAGAACAGGTAACAAGCAGGCAAAAAATTCACAACAAGAACAGGCAGACAGATCCAACACAGTAATGAAGATGATGAGTTGTCACAGACACAGTCTATTGTTCTTTTTATTTTATTTTTTTGCTGTCTGTTATTGTGAGCATTGCCTTCTGACCGAGGAGCCAGTCAATAATACAAATCTGTCCGTTCATCTAGTGATCTGACCATAACCTACCTGCTCACCTTTACCCACTCGCATTACTCTTGCCCTGTCTCTACCCATGAACAGTTTCAGTCAGGAACAAAGTTTTGTAGGGGCTAGATTATGTAAGACCTGAGGTTACTGGTTCTTTAAGCAACAACTGTCATGACCCGGCTCTTTGGGCATGACAAAAGGAGGGAAATGCACACAGTTATACTGGAAAGAACAAGCAATCATATTTATTTATAGAAGGTTCAACAGCAAACAGTTACTAAATGTATGAAATAGGTATATTGGGTAAATCGGTACATCAGTAGTGTTAGTGAATTGATGTGTGAAAGTGCAGTGGTGTATGTGTTATATGTCAAGCAGGAATACAAAGTTTTGGACCCATAATGCAGAGGAAGTGCAGGTGCAGTTTGGAGATGCACACAAAAAACCTTACAGCGGGAAGAGGCAGGCAGTAGTCCAAAAACCAGGTAGGCAGTCTAACTAATGCACTCCAGTCAGTCAGTCATTTTCTACCGCTTTTTCTCGTTAGGGGTCGCGAGTGACTGGAGACTATCCCAATGACTTTGGGCCTTAGGCGGGGTAAGGCAATCAGTAAAGGGAACACTGGACACGGAAGCACACAGACTACATACACACAGGTGAGGGGAGACAATGAGACACAGGTCAGTCAAAGCAGGGCAAACAATCAAACGTGAAAGGAAAATCACAAAAGAATATTTCAAACTAAAAACAGGAAAAACCCTCAAACCATGAAAGTATGGTGTAAAATACATACTAGTACAACTAAACGAGACCAAACCAAGGAAAAGAAACCATGTGGTGCAAGGGGGAGAGGCCAGCGATGGCGTAAGAGAGCGAAGAATGGGGATGGCTTTTTCTTTTTACTTCTAGTACGTACTGCAGCTGCCCTCGCCTTCAATACGAACGCTCCCTTTAAAGGGGGCTGTACACAGTCCAGTCCAGTCCTGGACAGTCCAAATGAACAGTACACAGGCTAGGAAGCACCAATCCTAACATCCTACACACCAACATAAAGGGCAGGAACTCCGCTAAAAGCCAGTTCCAAGCATCCACAGCCAGAACAAAACACAATTACAACCTACGCAATTATACTCATTATGATCAAAAACATGAAAATATGCAAATCACAATTCCATGATTTCATTATTTTTACCACTTCCAGCAACCCACACAAGCTTTACACCATCTGAAAGGGCAGACGCGGCAGAAAACAACAATGGCGGCTGACAGTAGGAATTTTGAATGTTGGAACTATGACAGGGAAGGCTAGAGAGTTGATTGACATGATGCAGAGAAGGAAGATGGACATACTGTGTGTCCAGGAGACCAGGTGGAAAGGTAGCAAGGCTAGAAGCTTAGGAGCAGGGTTCAAGTTGTTCTACCATGGGTCGGATGGGAAGAGAAACGGAGTAGGAGTTATCCTGAGGAGTTTGTGAGGAATGTTTTAGATGTACAATTTTGTGAGTGGTTATGCCCCACAGGTAGGATGTGAGTTAGAAGAGAAGGAGAAACTCTGGAGTGAGTTAGATGAAGTGATGCAGAGCATCCCCAGAGGTGAGAGAGTGGTGATTGGTGCAGATTTCAACGGGCATGTAGGTGAAGGGAACAGAGGTGATGAGAATGTGATGGGCAGGTTTGGTCTTCAGGACAGGAACGCAGAAGGACAGATGGTGGTAGACTTTGCAAAGAGGATGGAAATGGCTGTAGTGAACACTTTCTTCCAGAAGAGGCAGGAACATAGGGTGACATATAAGAGCGGAGGTAGAAGCACTCAGGTGGACTACATCTTGTGTAGACGTTGTAATCTGAAAGAGACCAGTGACTGTAAAGTAGTGGTAGGGGAGAGTGTAGCCAGACAACACAGGATGCTATTATGTAAAATGACTCTGGTGGTGAGGAAGATGAAGAGGACAAAGGCAGAGCAGAGGACGAAGTGGTGGAAGCTGAAAAAGGAAGAATGTCGTGTAGTTTTCAGGGAGGAGCTGAGACAGACTTTGGGTGGTCAGGAAGTGCTCCCAGATGACTGGACCACTACAGCTAATGTGATCAGCGAGACAGGTAGGAGGGTACTCGGCGTGTCATCTGGAAAGAGGAAAGTGGACAAGGAGACTTGGTGGTGGAACCAGGAAGTTCAGGAGTGTATACAGAGAAAGAGGTTAGCAAAGAAGAAGTGGGACACTGAGAGGACTGAAGAGAGTAGACAAGAGTACAGGGAGATGCAGCGTAAGGTGAAGGTAGAGGTGGCAAAGGCCAAACAAAGAGCATATGAGGACCTGTATGCTAGGTTGGACACTAAAGAGGGAGGGGCGGATTTGTACAGGTTGGCCAGACAAAGAGATAGAGATGGGAAGGATGTGCAGCAGGTTAGGGTGATTAAAGATAAGGATGGAAATGTATTGACAGGTGCCAGGAGTGTGATGGGAAGATGGAAGGAGTACTTTGAAGAGATGATGAATGAGGAAAATGAAAGGGAACGAAGAGTAGAAGAGGTGACTGGTGTGCAGCAGGAAGTAGCAAAGATTAGCAAGAGTGAAGTGAGGAGGATGTTGAAGAGGATGAAGAGTGGAAAGGCAGTTGGTCCTGATGACATACCTGTGGAGGTATGGAAGTGTCTAGGAGAGGTGGCAGTTGAGTTTCTGACTAGTTTGTTTAATAAGATCTTGGAGAGTGAGAGGATGCCGGAGGAATGGAGGAGAAGTGTACTGGTGCCAATTTTCAAGAACAAGGGAGATGTGCAGAGCTGTGGCAACTACAGAGGAATAAAGCTGATGAGTCATACAATGAAGTTGTGGGAAAGAGAAGTGGAAGCTAGGCTAAGGGCAGAGGTGAGCATTTGTGAGCAGCAATATGGTTTCATGCCTAGAAAGAGCACAACAGATGCAGTGTTTGCTTTGAGGATGCTGATGGAGAAGTACAGAGAAGGTCACAGGGAGTTGCATTGTGTCTTCGTAGATTTAGAGAAAGCGTATGACAGGTTGCCGAGAGAGGAGCTGTGGTATTGTATGAGGAAGGCTGGAGTGGCAGAGAAGTATGTTAGAGTGGTGCAGGACATGTACGAGAGCTGTAAGACCGTGGTGAGGTGTGCTGTAGGTGCGACAGAGGAGTTCAAGGTGGAGGTGGGTCTGCATCAAGGATCGGCTCTGAGCCCCTTCTTGTTTGCTCTGGTGATGGACAGGCTGACAGATGAGGTTAGACAGGAATCTCCATGGACTATGATGTTTGCGGATGACATTGTGATTTGTAGTGAGAGCAGGGAGCAGGTGGAGGAGAATCTAGAGAGATGGAGGTCTGCTCTGGAAAACAGGGTGAAGAGGCGAGTGCAAGCAGGTTGGAACGGGTGAAGAAAAGTGTCAGGTGTGTTGTGTGATAAAAGAGTATCAGCAAGAATGAAAGGAAAGGTGTTCAAGATGGTGGTGAGACCAGTGATGTTGTACAGCTTAGAGAGAGTGGCACTGAAGAAAAGACAAGGGGCAGAGCTGGAGGTAGCAGAGCTTAAGATGTTGAGGTTCTCTTTGGGAGTGACGAGGATGGACAGGATCAGGAACGAGTACATCAGAGGGACAGCTCATGTTAGATGTTTTGGAGATAAAGCCAGAGAGGCCAGATTGAGGTGGTTTGGACATGTTCAGAGGAGAGACTGTGAATATATTGGTAGAAGGATGCTGAGGTTGGAGCTGGCAGGCAGGAGGTCTAGAGGAAGACCAAAGAGGAGATTTATGGATGTAGTGAGAGAGGACATGAAGTTAATTGGTGTGAGTGAAGAGGATGCAGAGGACAGGGTTAGATGGGGGCACATGATTCGCTGTGGCGACCCTTGAAAGGGAACAGCCCAAAGGAAAAGAAAAAGAAGATCATAAAGTATGTCTTACCTTTGCTGTTGTCTGGTCAGAAGTTATATTCCGATTAAAAAAAGACAGTTCTACTGTGTCTTCTCGTGTCTTACTGTCCCTTTGAAATCAACCGCGGCAGCCATGGCTGTTTCCATAAGCACAAACAGTCGGCTCAGAGGGGGGAGGGACTTCACACCAGAATACAATGGCTTTGGCCTGACTGCCTTCTGGATGGTGACTGGTGTTGCTAACCCAACCGTTGTGTCAATCGATTCTATTGGCTCTAACGGTCACAAAGAGGTGTAATTTATGCAGATCGGCCAATGGGCTGCTGAACTGTGGCCTAATAAAAGGAGCCAGCTCCAGATGCATACAGTATGTACAGAGAGAGTGCCTAGGTGAATCTGAGCCAGATTATAAGCTCTAAAATGACTCAAAAACAGTTGTATTTGATGGAATGAGTTACCATAATGATCTATTAGTGAAATCTAATTAGTTTTCCTGCCTGGTACCTCAGACAGGTCAATGGCACATCTGGATCCAAATGGGCCCAAATGGCACATTTGCTGGTTCCGCCTTGAAATATCTGTGATAAAATGTGTGTTAAACTGTTCAGGTTCACTTTTTTAGCATCTACTTTTGCACAGTTACTTATCAGATATTATTTTAATAATTCCTACAAAGCTTAGGCTTATTCCTTTATGATTCAAATGTGTCTTCACTATAAATGAGGTGGGGTTTTTTAGGCGAAGGTGGAAATTTCAATGTTCTACTGTGTTCCAGATGCATTTGATCTGACAGAGTAATCGCACAGGTCTTAGCTTTCTTTTGAGACCAAGATTATGCATATAGCCTTTGTTGTTGTTAAGATATACTCCATTTATTAGGGTATGTCATTTCGGACAAGAGTTAGGAAAAAATGGGCTTAGTACTGAAGAGTACATACATGCAGTGTGCATACAGTTGGGACATACTACTTCGTGATAACATTGTGCCTTGAACTTTGACCCTCTTCCTCATACATCCGTTCCAGGCTCCATTACAAAATGTTACTTAGGAGATAACATAACATTCTTTGACAGAGGTCAACCCGGACAGCTGATTTTCTTTATAATTATTTTGTTCACTTATTAAACCATTCCTTTTCCTATTATTACGATCTATTGGACTGGTCACCTGTAGGCATGTTAGCCAGTTCCACACACAGCTCTCTTTTGTTGGCTGATGTTATTTTGTTGTTGAATATATGTTCATGCAGAGATGCACCTGCTGGCACTATGTTCTGTCTGCACGTCAAGCAGACGTACATTTAACTTTATTTGTAATGTAACATACTTGCCTATTCTGTTGTGTAACGGTGTACATTTTTTTTTCCAACTTTATGACATGTGACAGTGTATAATCACATCATTACAGTCCTAATATCTCAAATAAACATATGAAATGAAGTGTAGCTGCTCCAGCAACATGGCTCTCGGAGAGGAAAGGAGCCATGAGATCTGGCTCGCTTCAAAGAGACCGTAATTCCCATCTCTACTAACACTGTTGGCATAACTGAGAATAGTTATGAAATATAAAACAGTTGCACCAATATAAAACAGATGACAGGCAGAAGAGGATTTTACAGGAGGCAGAATATTGGATCCCTTTCTTTGTCATCTGTCAATCAGCTGTCATCTGTCTGCGCTCTCTCTGAGGTTCAGTCGATTTTACGTATCTTCCGCTGCGCAGAGGATTGTGGGTCAGAATAGCCAGAAAAGCATGCTGGCTGCATCCTGCAAAAAGCAGTCAGACATCCTGGTATTTTTGGCATACTGCATTTGACATACTGTATTGGGACATACTAAGTATTTTACTGGCATACAAAATAGTATCGTAGCATGGGTATTGGAACACATAGATTGCCTTGAACTGCTGGCCTAAATTGACAAGCAGCAGCCAAGGGGAGGACACAACCCTAGGGAGCGTGACAAAGCCCGAGGGCCGTGACACAATCTATTTGTTTGATCGGTGTACTGAGATTAATATAATCTCATCATTAAGGCGTTACTGGTCCTAAAGTATAAAGTATCAGTTAGGGAAATGAAGGTTCTGTTTTTATTGGTGCAAAAACAAAACACGGAATAAACTTCAAATGCCTTTTTTATTTATCAGAGAAAGATGTAGCTATTGTTCCTGATTCACACTCCACTTTTCTCAGGGCTGGGAGGAAGTGTGTGTGTGTGTGTGTGTGTTATGGTTCGTTTTGCGGTTGTGGTGAGCAGCAGCCGTTTTGTGTAAAACTTGAACTTCTGCAAATTGTGTGAAGAAGTGTGCCATACTAGTGATGACGCAAATGTGTGTGTGCGAGTGTGTGCGTACTAAAGACTGTAGAGGATGTATGCTTCAAAACCTACTAGATTATGGTTACATTTCTGATGGGCCATTGACGAACGTAAATAACTGAGCCAATGATTGGGCAAATACCAATAGAAAGGCAAATACTCCCAACAAATCAGTATAATAGAAAACATTCTCTACACACTGAAAAGGTGTACACTGATGCTACAGTCCATGACCAAGTCACAACGAAGGGAATGCCAACATGTTATTTCTGACATTTTTTCTTTGTTCATTAAATAAATAGTTCATTAAAGGCTTGGTGCTTCACTAAAGCTAGTTTTTCCCCTTGAATGCCATCTTTCATCATTTTGAATTTTTTGTTTGAATGAGAATTATTGAAGTAACTATGGAAACGAAAGTGTAACACAACAATCTTAAAATCCCTGATACACGCAGCAAGACACCCAAAGCTAACCCGACAACGTAGGCACGACTGAAAACAAGCTAGCAGAGACTGGTCGAGAGGCCTCTTTTGCAGAAACCCTTCAACCCTTCAAAGCTCACTAGCTTCACTGGCGCTGTGGAAGCTATTGGCAAATAGCAATCTGTAAAGGTATCATTAATTTCTAACTTTGTGATTTTTAGAATGTCTCCTCATCTTCGGCTACCCCGTGAACTGACTTTTGAAAATACAGGTCAGACTGAAACAGCTTTCCTGTAACAAACCGTGTAGTTCGTATCTGAAGGCTAAAACTCCACCCAGTTTGATCTCAGCGTGATGATGAGTGGTTATTACATTAACATTAACAATTATTACATTTCTTATTCATTTCTTCTCCATCTTTAATCTCAGCACTAGCGGTAGCCGTTACCAAATGGCTACATTCACACATGCAACTCAGCTCAGGCCACGAACATCAGCGTCTATTGCAACACGCCACGTACACAACAATGGAGGGGACGGGTGTAAAGCTGTTATGTGAATATGGCTTCGTTTGTCTTCGATTGAAGTGGCAGAAATGCTGATGTCATTACCACCTTGCAACAGGAGGTTAAGAAACTCAGCTGGAACTACCAGATTTGGAAGTCATATCTCAATGGTGTAATCTGCACATTGTTCGTAAAATTTCTCAAAATCGTGGAACACATTCATGTTCCCCTCGGGATGAATTGTATTCTCTTTGGTGATTCTCAGACTGTCATGGTTTTGGGTTATGTTTAGTTATTTCCTGTTTTATTTTGAAACATTCTCCTTTCCTCATGTGCCTTGTGGTTTTGCTTCCTTCCCTTTGAGTGTTTTCACCTGTATTGATTCAGTTCACCTGTGTCTCGTTGTCGCCCCTTCCTCAGTGTAAGTAGTCTGTGTGTTTCCCTGCCTCTTTGTCAGATCGTCTGTTGTCTTATGTCAAGCTTCCTGGGGCCTATTGCACAAAACTAGGATAAGGGATTAAGCCGGGATATCTTGGTGATACTGGCTCAATTTATCCGTGATCTGGTTGCACTAAAGATGTATAGGGGGGCTGTAGGATGTTATGGTAAATATAAAATTATATTTATATAAATTAGCATGGAGATTTATTCCGTGGAGAATGCAAAAGCAGGGGGCACAAGCCAGTGTCTTCATGTGCAAGTCCCAAGTCTGGATAAATGCAGAGGGTTGTGTCAGGAAGGGCATCCGACGTAAAACACATGCCAAACTAAAAATGCTAATCATGACAATGACTTCCATACCGGATCGGTCGGGGCCCGGGTTAACAACGACCGCCACCGGTGCTGTTGACCTACAGGGTACCGGTGGAAATTGGACTACTGTTGGTCGAAGACAAAGAAGGAGAGGAGGAAGGTGTGTCGTAGACAGAGAGAGAAGAGGAAAGCTAAGAATGTAGGACTGACAGTAGGGACTTTGAACGTTGGGACTATGACAGGGAAGGCTAGAGAGTTGATTGACATGATGCAGAGAAGGAAGGTAGACATACTGTGTGTCCAGGAGACCAGGTGGAAAGGTAGCAAGGCTAGAAGCTTAGGAGCAGGGTTCAAGTTGTTCTACCATGGGTCGGATAGGAAGAGAAACGGAGTAGGAGTTATCCTGAGGAGTTTGTGAGGAATGTTTTAGAGGTGAAAAGAGTGTCAGACAGGTTGATGAGCCTGAAGCTGGAAATTGAAGGGGTGATGTACAATGTTGTGAGTGGTTATGCCCCACAGGTAGGATGTGAGTTAGAAGAGAAGGAGAAACTCTGGAGTGAGTTAGATGAAGTGATGCAGAGCATCCCCAGAGGTGAGAGAGTGGTGATTGGTGCAGATTTCAACGGGCATGTAGGTGAAGGGAACAGAGGTGATGAGAATGTGATGGGCAGGTTTGGTCTTCAGGACAGGAACGCAGAAGGACAGATGGTGGTAGACTTTGCAAAGAGGATGGAAATGGCTGTAGTGAACACTTTCTTCCAGAAGAGGCAGCAACATAGGGTGACATATAAGAGCGGAGGTAGAAGCACTCAGGTGGACTACATCTTGTGTAGACGTTGTAATCTGAAAGAGACCAGTGACTGTAAAGTAGTGGTAGGGCAGAGTGTAGCCAGACAACACAGGATGCTATTATGTAAAATGACTCTGGTGGTGAGGAATATGAAGAGGACAAAGGCAGAGCAGAGGACGAAGTGGTGGAAGCTGAAAAAGGAAGAATGTCGTGTTGTCAGGGTTTTGGGAGTATCTTCCCTCTGCTTCCTCATGTTTCCCAGTGTTTTTCCCTGCCTTGTGTTTCCTGTCTTGTTTTGTTTGTCTGGAGCCTTCCACGGAGCAGACCAGTCTCTCTCTCCTCCACACCTGCAATCACTCACCTGCGCCCCGCCTACCTGCACACCTGCAACTCATCCCGGTTCATCACCATCTCCTGCAGTATTTAAACACCGGTTCAACCACCCAGTCTTCGCCAGATCGTACTATCCCTACCGTGGTATTTACGTCGGGCTCTTCCCTCTACAACTTCCTATGAAGATTGTTCTAGTGTTTTGTCTCAGCAATTTATTGTTTCCCTCTGTCTCCACAGCCAGAGATCCTCCCGTCTGCCTGTCTCGCTCCGTGGATCCTCCAACCACCTCTTGCCTGCCTGCCTCGTTCCTCCCCGCTCCTGCAACTCCTCCAGGAACTCTCAGCCTACCAGCCAACACCCTTCATCCCCTGGTTATGCGGACACGCTACCTCCACCTACCTGTCTATCTGGCTTCCAGCCGTTCCCGCTCTCACCTCTCTGGAAAAGTAACAAATAAACCTTATTTGTTCCCCTACCGCCGACGTTGTGTCCTGCCTTGTATTCTGGGTTCAACCAAACAAACTACCTTAACCGTAACACGTGTAGTTTTCAGGGAGGAGCTGAGACAGACTTTGGGTGGTCAGGAAGTGCTCCCAGATGACTGGACCACTACAGCTAATGTGATCAGGGAGACAGGTAGGAGGGTACTCGGCGTGTCATCTGGAAAGAGGAAAGTGGACAAGGAGACTTGGTGGTGGAACCAGGAAGTTCAGGAGTGTATACAGAGAAAGAGGTTAGCAAAGAAGAAGTGGGACACTGAGAGGACTGAAGAGAGTAGACAGGAGTACAGGTAGAGGTGGCAAAGGCCAAACATAGAGCATATGAGGACTTGTATGCTAGGTTGGACACTAAAGAGGGAGGGGCGGATTTGTACCGGTTGGCCAGACAAAGAGATAGAGATGGGAAGGATGTGCAGCAGGTTAGGGTGATTAAAGATAAGGATGGAAATGTATTGACAGGTGCCAGGAGTGTGATGGGAAGATGGAAGGAGTACTTTGAAGAGTTGATGAATGAGGAAAATGAAAGGGAACGAAGAGTAGAAGAGGTGACTGGTGTGGAGCAGGAAGTAGCAAAGATTAGCAAGAGTGAAGTGAAGAGGACGTTGAAGAGGATGAAGAGTGGAAAGGCAGTTGGTCCTGATGACATACCTGTGGAGGTATGGAAGTGTCTAGGAGAGGTGGCAGTAGAGTTTCTGACTAGTTTGTTTAACAAGATCTTGGAGAGTGAGAGGATGCCCGAGGAATGGAGGAGAAGTGTACTGGTGCCAATTTTCAAGAAAAAGGGAGATGTGCAGAGCTGTGGCAACTACAGAGGAATAAAGCTGATGAGCCATACAATGAAGTTGTGGGAAAGAGTAGTGGAAGCTAGGCTAAGGGCAGAGGTGAGCATTTGTGAGCAGCAATATGGTTTCATGCCTAGAAAGAGCACAACAGATGCAGTGTTTGCTTTGAGGATGCTGATGGAGAAGTACAGAGAAGGTCATAAGGAGTTGCATTGTGTCTTTGTAGATTTAGAGAAAGCGTATGACAGGGTGCCGAGAGAGGAGCTGTGGTATTGTATGAGGAAGTCTGGAGTGGCAGAGAAGTATGTTAGAGTGGTGCAGGACATGTACGAGAGCTGTAAGACCGTGGTGAGGTGTGCTGTAGGTGTGACAGAGGAGTTCAAGGTGGAGGTGGGTCTGCATCAAGGATCGGCTCTGAGCCCCTTCTTGTTTGCTCTGGTGATGGACAGGCTGACAGATGAGGTTAGACAGGAATCTCCATGGACTATGATGTTTGTGAATGACATTGTGATTTGTAGTGAGAGCAGGGAGCAGGTGGAGGAGAACCTAGAGAGATGGAGGTCTGCTCTGGAAAACAGAGGAATGAAGCTTAGCCGCAGTAAGACAGAATACATGTGTGTCAATGAGAGGGACCCAGGTGGAACGGTGAGGTTACAGGGAGCAGAGGTGAAGAAGGTGCAGGACTTTAAGTACTTAGGGTCAACGGTTCAGAGCAATGGAGACTGTGGAAAAGAGGTGAAGAGGCGAGTGCAAGCAGGTTGGAACGGGTGGAGAAAAGTGTCAGGTGTGTTGTGTGATAAAAGAGTATCAGCCAGAATGAAAGGAAAGGTGTTCAAGACGGTGGTGAGAGCAGCGATGTTGTACAGCTTAGAGACAGTGGCACTGAAGAAAAGACAAGAGGCAGAGCTGGAGGTGGCAGAGCTTAAGATGCTGAGGTTCTCTTTGGGAGTGACGAGGATGGACAGGATCAGGAACGAGTCCATCAGAGGGACAGCTCATGTTAGATGTTTCGGAGATAAAGCCAGAGAGGCCAGATTGAGGTGGTTTGGACACGTTCAGAGGAGAGACTGTGAATATATTGGTAAAAGGATGGTGAGGTTGGAGCTGCCAGGCAGGAGGTCTAGAGGAAGACCAAAGAGGAGATTTATGGATGTAGTGAGAGAGGACATGAAGTTAATTGGTGTGAGTGAAGAGGATGCAGAGGACAGGGTTAGATGGAGGCGCATGATTCGCTGTGGCGACCCCTGAAAGGGAGCAGCCCAAAGGAAAAGAAGATTTTTTCTGTGGAGCTAGCCTGCTCCAGACCAGGCTAAATTCTCTGTTTAATCTCATCCCTTATGTCAGTCAGCAGTCACCACAAACGGAAACCAATAGTTATTCCACTGCCCACTATACATTGTTAATCACATATAACTAGACCCACTGTCATTATTAAAACGTTTGTGATCATTAATTTAAAACATTTTGGATAAATGATGATTTTTATATTATGTTGCTATCATTAGATAATTTCCAGTTTCCCATAGACTATAAGGTTGTATATAAAATTATAGAATATTAGGGGCATAGAGGAAAAAAAAGAAAATTCACAGACTTCGAGAATGAAGTCATAATATTGTAACACGTTGTTTTAGAGGACAGCACATTGTAACAATGGCAGCTGTGGGGCATTTTGTGGAATTGTTCTTCTTTTTCACAAACAAGGACATAGTTAATCTTTTGGCACATCAGCATCCCATTGTCACAAGTATCAGAACTGTAAAAAGAATATGCATCTTTTCCACAAAAAGAACCAGCCTCATAAATGTATGACTTTTTCCTTCTTCCTCAGTGTGGCCCTAATACGCTGTCGTATAAAATACACATTCCATGTACATATAAAAACAAAGTGTAACATCATGTTCCTTTACTGAATAAGGATCAAACAAAGCAGGTAAACCATCAGCTCCTTTCCAAACTGAAGTCAGTGACTCTACAAGATGGAAAGCACGGAATCAAAGCATATTATACAACAAAAGGATAAATACACATTCAAAGGTCTGTATATAACACACCCTGCATGTCTGCACACTGAAATAAATGCAGGCCAAATCCATACACATCAACTGAACAGACAAATGAATGGATGCAGTAGCCTCCCTGCAAGCTTGTATTACACACAGTATACAGCAAAAAACATCATTAGAGGCCAAATTAATAAAAAAAAAACCTAAACAAATTGAACACAAAAAACCCCAAATTCCTCTGCCACCGCAGGACATATTTAACCAAAATTGAAAGCACATATACTAACTAAAATTATTCAACACATATTGGTCCCTCAGCAGCCGACCACTGTCGTCATCAGGGAAGATTGCCGGATTGTCCCAGTCCATGGCTGGTGGCACTCTGGGGGCCCTCTCCTTCCTCAGGCAGGCCACATTGTGGAGAACAAGCCACAGTAATGTCACATGCCCTTCGAGAGGTCAAAGGTCATTTCAACTCTGGCCCTGGTCTTGGCATGGGCATGGTTGTAGGCCTGCTGTGCTTCCTGGGGGTCTGTGAAAGGTGTCAGGAGAAAAGGCTGGCAGCCATACCCCCTGTCTCCCAGCAACACACCAGAAATGTCACCTTTCAACACAAAATCTCATCATTACTACCTCATAAACAGTGATATTCTTGACGAAGCCATGATGTAAAAAGTGGTTATTAGGGGTTGTGTGGCTCACCTTGTGATAGGCGCTGATAGATTTCAGAGGCCCAAAAGATTCTGGAGTCATGGACTGAGCCAGGCCATTTTGTCACAACATTGCTGATCACACAGTCAGCATTGCAGATCATCTGAAATCATAAGATGAGGAATATTAAACCAATCAATGCACATCACTGGCAATGCATGGTGTTCATCAAAGGACAATATCAAAAGTTATGTTCATCTGAACATTAATTCTGTGAAAGGATTTCCTATTCACAAAATCCACCTCATGGGCACCTGAGGGGCCTTTTATCCTTATGTGTGAGCAGTCCAGTGCACCGATGACATTGGGGAAACCTGACACACAAAGTAATGAGTATCCTACTATGAGTGTTAACAGTTGTCCTGTAATTTGTAGAGCCTCTTACCTGCAATCCTATAGAACTCCCTTTTTTGATGTCACAGAGTCTTCTGTGGCCAGGGAAGGAGATGAAGACATCTGCTAATGCTTCGATAGCCAGACACGCACTTCCTATTGTGCGACAAACTGTGGCCTTGTTCAGCTGTTCTGCACCTCCCACTGAGCACAGGAAGGCTCCACTAGCAAAAAAAGCGCAAGGTCACACAAACCATTTGCTCCACACTCAGTGCATGGCTCCGTGCTGTGCGGTGCTTAATCCTGGGACCCAGCAGTCTGTACAGATACCTGATGCCATCTGCAGAAAACCTGTATCTTTCATATAGATGGTCATCAGGGAAGGCCAGTGGGTCCAACCGGTCCCTGAAGACCCTCTCTCGCCTGAAGGCTCTCCTGATCACAAGTGCTTCTTCACCCACCACATCTTGTAAGAATGGGCACGCCATTGTCAGAGCAGAAAGGGACACACCATTTTGGGCCTTCATATAGGCTAGTGGGCACACCTGGCACTGGGGGGGTGGGCAAAAGGGGACGGTTCCTTATAATGATTCTTATTTGTACTGATTGCTGGGGAAAAAAAAAAAAAAACCTTCTAAAGATGCC
>CM022483.1:16889155-16906110 GCA_011952105.1 Coreoperca whiteheadi
TAAAAGAGACAGTCAAAAAGGCAAGTGGGAAAACCGGGCACGGGGGGGGGGGGAAAAAGGGGAGGGTTCCTTATAATGATTCTTATTTGTACTGATTGCTGGGAAAAAAAAAAAAAAAAACCTTCTAAAGATGCCGCTGGTCCTGTGCGCTCACAATGGGAGCTCATGTGTCATAGCTCACTTGACTTTACGAGAATTTACCTTATATTTTTTATTTTAAGATGTGTCATCATCTTGGAGCTGGGGGAGGAAAGGAGAATAATGATTAATACATTTGTGTTACAGTTAGCATATAGTGTACATTGAAGATATAACTCACCTCCTGCTCAAGTTTTTTTATTTCAAGGTCCAGTTTCCTATTTGTCCTCTGTTTTATTTCGGACCCCAGTGCAAGATTATCCATCTTTTTCTTCTTGTACTGCATGCCAGTTCTATTTGGCACCAGCGGTGGTTGCCATACAACTGTCTGATAGCTTGTGAGCTCTGTGAACACAATCCAATTAGTGCAGCGGGAATTTGGCATGATGTAGTGTCCTTCGATTAATACGCACTAAGTTGCCAGGCTGGCTTTCCCACTGTACAGCATCTGGGTTACAGAAATGAGAATATGTGATTTTGTGTGGGCTCCAAATGATGACTCCTCACCATTGTAGACTGAATAGTATTTTCACAGGCTTGACATGATACCTCATGCTTTCTGGAATCCACAGAGATGGTCTCCTCATCATCATCATCGCCGTCATGTGCTGTTGCAGCTGCACTGGTGCCTACACCCTATCACATTTAATCGGATTCATATTGAAGCTAGTAGACAAGACATACCAGGCCAGTATGCCTTTGATGGAGTACTCAATGGATCAGCATCGTCTGGTGCTTTTGCTGGTGGCTCTAACAGTAACAGTGCGTCCAAACACTGAGAGGGGGTTGTAGCCAAATCCGTGGTCTGGTCTCTGTAACCGAGACCAATGGTCTCTTCCACTAGGGGAGCTATAGAGACCATGGTCTCTGCACACAGACCAGTGGTCTCTGCACACAGACCAGTGGTCTTTTTAGTGGTAGAAACCAGTCATCTGTCTTTGGTCCTTGTGGTCGGGACCAGCAGCTCAGTGGTCCGTCGTGTGGTACTTGTCTACCACACCTCTCCTGTCTAATCTTTTCTTCTCTCTCCTGAGTCCGTGTGGTACTTTATTTTACTGTACTCCTAAGCACTCCACTTTCATTCATATTTTGTACTAGTGCGTACTGTATTTTACTGTATTTGTTATTTGCATTCGACCATACATCTAGGGATGCAGGTAATGGGGTGGGGGTTATGTTATGTGATCTTCTTCTTATTATGTGTTATGCTGATTGGATGTTGTAGAGTCATGAACACACTTAAGGACATTCCTAACAACTAAGTTGTTTGGCGATAAAGACTTGAATCTTGAATCTTTTGTTAGCTATTAATGCATTACTTAAGTTTAAGAGAAAAATAGTTAGATGACAAATCACAATTCTTTTTCTATGAATCAGCTACATTTTGTTGCTGATAGGCCTCGATTGTGTTATTATTGTAGTGTATTTTGAAGATTAGGAGAACTAGATGATTGATAATATAGTTTATTTAATAGACAAAGTATTATGATCTAGATAGATGGATGTATTACTGTAGGTATAACCACAAAATCTTTGAAATATAGTGCAACAATAAGAATATATGCATAATTGATGATATAGTTTATTTACTTGACAAAGTATTTTGATCTCTGACATTTATTCTTCTAACCGTGTTGCCAAAACAGCCATGGGCCCACAATGAACCTTCCACGGACCCCTGCCTTCAGTGTCCCTGGTGGCAGAGACTATGGTTTCTATAGCGCCCCTAGTGGCAGAGACCACTGGTCTGTGTGCAGAGACCACAGTCTCTATAGCGCTCCTAGTGGTAGAGCCCACTGGTCTGTGTGCAGAGACCACGATCTCTATAGCGCCCCTCGTGGCAGAGACCACTGGTCTGTGTTACAGAGACCAGACCACGGATTTGGCTACAACCCCTGCTGCAAACACTGCAAGGCAATAGGCAAACCAAAGTCAGACAGTCCAAATGGATTCAATATGAATGTGGTTGTGTCCCATGTAGAGATGGAAGGACATACCGTGTATGAAGTGGGTGGGGACCTATGCTTGTCTCTTTCCCCCCAGGGATCCCCTCCAACACGGGCCTGCCTTTATTTAGCTCCAAGGCTATAGGACATAGCCTGCTGAGAGGTCAGCTTTTGGTGGCCCACCACTCGTGCCTTGTCTGTGGGTATTCTTTTTCACTGCTAAAACAGTACAGACAATGTGTGAGCAGGCACCTTCTGAGTACAGTATATGCTTGTGCATTGTTAAGTCTTAGTCAGGGCCCTTACCATTCTGCAGAATGTTCTTGTATTTGATTTTGACTTGCTGCCATTTCCATTTTGGCCCGTTCATGTTTAATCTACATTACACATTCAATGGAGTCAGCAAGCGACCTTGGGTCCTTTGAAAGGCGCTATATAAATTAAAGTGATTATTATTACTATTAGCTCATCTATTTATTTAATTCAATTGTATTTAATTATATAGCGTTTTTTCACAATTGTTGCATTGTTTCAAAGCAGCTTTACATTAATAACAGCAGGAGAACACACAGAAAAATCGGTGGACAACATAAGAAACAGAGTACAACGGCTAAGATTAAACTGTATTACTGAGTGTAGTAATAATGTAAGGCTTTGATAATAATTTATCAAAACCTTATACATATCTGCAATCCATTTCAATAAAAAATTCAACTGTTTCATAATCAGAGTACAACTGCGTTTTTGGAGATGTGAATTAACTATTTGGATTGTAATTGTGATGTTTCAGAGGAGCGGTGAGTGTGTAATTGTGCACTACTTATGCATTCAGGCGGTCTGCAATACTTTGCCACGCTTTTTCTCTTTGGCGACACTGTGGCGGTGTTGCCTTTCTTCTTAATTATGTCTTTTACCTCCTCGAATGCCTCTATGAGGATTTGTGGCTCCGACGGGGAACAGTACGCCGCTCTAGTTGCCATGGTGAATCAGTGAATCTGTGATCGGTGGCGGGTCTATTTGAGTGAGCCATGAGCGCGCATCTATCCAGGATTGGTTTCACCTGGGTTGATGCATCCGTGACTGCTCATCCTGACTTGGTCTTTGTGCAACCAACTAAGCTGGAACACACTTGTTTTGGCTTCAATGAGCTCAGCTCAGTCATTTATCCAGGATGTCTTAATTCTACTTTTGTGTAACAGCCCTCTGGTCTTGGTTCCTGTGTTTCCCGCTGTGGACTTGGAGTATTTTTTCAGTTTCATTTGTTTCTGTTATGGCTGCTTGGACTTTCATTATGGTTTTCTGTTTTGGATCTTTTGCCTGAGGTGGATTTCTTACCTAATATGTTGCACTCCTGTCTGCCTGAAAGCCTTTTGTTTTTCATTAAAATATTGTTGAACTGCTTCAGCTCTCCCAGTGTGTCTGTGCTGGGTTCTACCCTGCTTGACACCCCACATCACACAGACCTTCATCGCCATCATCAAATCACAAAAAACTATCTAGAGCCTGTGTTTTGTTTGTCCGTTCTGGGCTACTGTAGGAACATGACGTCCTCCGTTGAAGGGGACCCGCTCCCTCTGTAGATATAAAGGTCTTATTCTCAGGCGATTATACACAATGAAAACAGACCAAATATTGTATTACATTTCTGCCAACAGCTCCTCCCGAATGCAACACATTGAACCTTTAACTTTCATAAAATGCATCACGTCCATCAAAAAACCTGATAATCTACATTGCAGATAATTAAACAAATTTAAAATAAATTTGGAGAAATGTACTTTTTTTTTTTACAATATTTAATTGGATTATGTGTAAATTATCTATATTTCTTTTTTGTTATTTAAGTAATTTTATGACATTATTGCTCATAATAAATGTAAATCTTTTGTTTGTTTAATGTAAGACAAAATTTTTCATTGAAATCTCACTGTAAAATAGTTACTGACACAGCTGTCAACTAGTTGTGCCCCCCCCCATGTTGAAATATGTATCTAAGAATATTTAATAAATTATGTATCTGTTATTTACTAATGGCCCTATCGACTGCAGAGCCTGCCCTGCCTGATAGGGTGACGCGGGGGGCTGAGAAACCTGGAGAAAAGGATGAGGGAGGGACAGAGAGAGACAGAGAAGCCTTAAAAGGGTTTCAGTTGTCCCTCAGGGAGGACAGTGATGCCATCAGTCTCTCTCTACTCTCTCTATCCTGCATGTGGAGACTGCTTTTTGTCACATTTCACGACAAATAGTGATGCATTCAGAAATACTGCTGCCAGCTACTTCAGCTTATTAGGTTGTCAGGTCAGGGGGGAATTAGTACAGCAGTGGTAAGACAGGTGACATATTCAAAGCAAGTGGGAGATTGGTATACTGAGGATTTTAGAAATGTAAACATGATAGTCAGATAGAAAAGTGTGTTGATCCTCTGCAAGGCTGTTTCTAGCTTAACCAGTCAATGGAACTGGTGCATACCCGTTTAGTGTCATAGTAACAACATGAAGCTAATGGAATAGAATATACACATATACACATATATAAACTCAGAAGGCAGGGAGCGGCAACAGTTAAAATGACACAATTTTAAATGTTTAGACTAGTGTTGTCTAACTATGGTCAAGTGCCCACTGACTATATTAAAATGCACTTCCTGTGAGCGCTAGGTGTCACTTTCATTAGTATTATCTCGTTCTATACCAAGGAGGCTTTGCCTGTCACAGACACCAGACATGGCAGCAGTACCAAGAAAGATAGAGGTGGACAGTGACCGCAGGAGATTCTAGATACAATGGGAAATGGAGCATTTGTGTTTATGGATGGTTCTTCAGCCATGACAGCTGAGTGGAATGGAATGGCATTCCTGGTGCGCAGTAAAGCCGTGAAATTTCATTATATTATACATCAGGCCGTTGGCCAGGGAAGAAGTTGGACAGACTTGGCAGACCCAAACGTACTGTGAGGGTCTTCTGGGATTGTTTGGCTGAGTCTCCAGTCAGAGAGATCTTCAACTCCTATCTACGGCAGAGCTTCAACCAGGGAGGTTGCAGACATTGAGTCCGAGTGGACCATGTTCTCCACCTCCAATGTCGACACGGCCGCTCAGAGCGCTGGCCCTAAGGTCTCCGGTGTGTGTCGTCACGGCAACCGCCGAACCCGGTGGTCGACTCCGGAAGTAAGGGATGCCATCAAGCTGAAGAAGGAGTCCTATTGAGCCTGGTTGGCTCATGGGACTCCTGAGGCAGCTGATGTGTACTGGAAGGCCAAGTGAGCTTCAGCCCAGGTGGTTGTGGAGACAAAAACCCGGGTCTGGATGGAGTTTGGTGAAGCCATGGAGAAGGACTATCGGTCGGCCTCAGGAGGAGAAAGCAGTTCCCTGCACACACTGTTTACAGTGGGGGCAGGAATCTGCTGACTTCGACTGGGGACATCCTTGGACGGTAGAAGGAGTACTTCGAGAAGCTCCTCAACCCCACCGACACGTCTTCCACTGAGGAAGCAGAGGTCGAGGGCCCAGGTGTGGACTCGTCAATCCCCCAATCCGAGGTCATCGAGGTTGTGGAGAAGCTCCTCGGTGGCAGGGCACCGGGCGTGGATGAGATCCGCCCTGATTACCTCAAGTCTCTGGATGTTGGGGGGCTGTCTTGGTTGACATTCCTCTGCAACATCACATGGCGGTTGGGGACAGTGCCTCTGGACTGGCAGACTGGGGTGGTGGTCCCTCTGTTTAATAAAGGGGACCAGAGGGTGTGTTCCAACTATAGGGGGATCACGCTCCTCAGCCTCCCCACAAAAGTTTATGCCAGGGTACTGGAGAGGAGAATTCGGCCGATAGTCGAACCTCGGATTCAGGAGGAACAATGTGGTTTTAGTCCGAGTCGTGGAACACTGGACCATCTCTAAACCCTCTCCAGGTTGCTGGAGGGTTCATGGGAGTTTGCCCAACCAGTCCACATGTCCTTTGCGGATCTGGAGATGGCATTCGACTGTGTCCCTCGCGGTGACCTGTGGGTGGTGCTCTAGGAGTATGGGGTCCGGGCTCCTCTGCTAAGGGTTGTCTGGTCCCTATATCAATGGAGCAGGAGTTTGGTTTGCATTGCCGGCAGTAAGTCAGACTTGTTCCTGGTGCACTGGTGTGGTTCCAACAGGGCTTCCCTTTGTCACTGGTCATGTTCATTATTTATATGGACAGGATTTTCGGAGGGAGTCCAGTTTGGGGACCACATGATCTTTTCTCTGCTTTTGCAGCTGTCCTGTTGGCTTCATCAAACCAGGACCTTCAACGTGCACTAGGATGCTTTGCAGCCGAGTGTGAAGCGGCTGGGATTAGAATCAGCACCTCTAAGTCTGAGACCATGGTTCTCAGTTGGAAAAGGGTGGCTTGCCCCCTCCAGGTTGGTGGAGAACTCCTGCCTCAAGTGGAGGAGTTTAAGTATCTAGGGGTCTTGTTCATGAGTGAGGGAAGGATGGAGCGGGAGATCGACAGGCGGATCGGTGTATCTTCCGCAGTGATGTGGTCTATATACTGGTCCATTGTGGTGAAGAAAGAGCTGAGCTGCAAGGTGAAGCTCTCTCCGGTCGATCTACGTTCCTACTCTCACCTATGGTCACCCGGATACAGGCGGCTGAAATGAGTTTCCTCTGTAGGGTGGCTGGGCGGGAGCTGAGTAGAGCCGCTGCTCCTCCACATCGGGAGGAGTCAGCTGAGGTGGCTCGGGCATCTGTTCCGGATGCCTCCTGGACGCCTCCCTGGGGAGGTTTTCCAGGCATGCCAAACCGGAAGGAGGCCCCGGGGAAGACCTAGGACACGCTGGAGGGACTTTGTTTCTCAGCTGGCCTGGGAACGCCTGCACACATTCACACATAAAATATTTGTAGTGAAGCTTCGACTTTTTGAGAGGCAAATCAATGATGGCAATGTTGCACACTTGCCAAATAGGGAAATTATCTTTCTATGAAAATGTCACTGTTCTCATATCACTGATCATGGAATTTAACCAGCGCTTTCAAGATATGGCTGCCATTGACAAGAACATGAACCTGTTCTTTATACCTTTCTTGTTGGTGTGGAAGGAGTCCAGGAGGACGTGCAGTTGGAGCTTATTGAAATGCAATGTCTGAAGTCTCCACCCACAGATCTCCCACAGATCTACAGGGGTTTGGAAAAGTCCAGCTTTCCAAAAACCAAAGGTATGCTAAGTTTATTTGGCCCATATATATGTGAGCAACCATTTTCTCTGACACTGAAAAAGAGCAGACTGAGGTCCAAGATGACTGACCATCACTTCCAAGATGTAGGCCTACTTTGAATCCCTACTACTTTGGACACGCTGCAAAGCGCCGCAATACGTAAATTCTTGAGTGAGCAGTAGCGTGGGTGTTTACACAAGAAGTGCATTTCTCCACACTGGTCAACAAGCATTTACAGTAAAGAGCTGATCTTGATAATAACCTCAGGAATTTATAACTTAAACCTTTCCATGTGTTTCTGTGGGTGTCGCTTCACTGCAACACTGAAGGTGAAAGGATCGCCTGATGATCTGTGGGGAGGGGCACAGTCTGCTTGTCTCTCGCTCTCTGTTTGGACAAACTGTGTGGAATAAGGACGTAGTTAAAAAAACACAATCACAAATGCCAGTGATACTATTTCTAATAAATATAGCGGATAGTGGCAGCTCTTGATATTTTATGTGGGGGGAAAATCTTGGGGAAATGGAACTCCAGGGAGAGGGGCAGGAAAATCAAAAGGGTTTGCAAGCATGGGATGCTTGGGATATCATATATATTATATAATTTATATAGTATAATCTTTTTGTTTACTAGCCAGAAAATAGACCATGTTGAAACTATCACTGCAGATCACTGCGGAGCTCCGTGCTCTGTCAGACAGCCCAGTTGGTTAAGATGGGCAAAAGGAAGTGGGCAGCACTTAGCAGTGCTCCTGCCTCCCATGTGACAGCAGGTCTCCAAGGCCCAGCATCACTGTTCCCATTAGGGGGGATTTTTACTGCTGATAAGCTGGCAGTATATTTTATCACAATAAAATCATCTATACTGCAGATTCAAGTGTACAACAAAAAATGCTTAAATTGATTCATTGAGATAGTCTCTTAAATTAAATGTTAAATGTTGCCCTTGGCATGAAATGTTTAGTCACCCCTGTTTTAGACCAATCTCTTTTAGGAGGAAGTAAACACTTGTAAACCCACAAAGCAACCCTGATGTATGTCAAAGTATTTCACTTTTTAATAGCTTTTGCCAAGAAATAATAAGGTTATAATATAAAGAATTTCAAGTTTTAAGGTTAGCAAAAAAACTCAGCAAAAAAATGCCAAGTTTCGCTAGCTAGCAAGCTTGCTATAAGTTAGCAGTTAGCAAACTCATTATCACAGCATGTAAGCTATGATAGCTCCCTCAGAAGTAAGCGCTGTTAAGATGGCTAGCTAGTGGTCAACAGAGACAAGAGCTGAGCAGAAATCAATGTCAATGTCGTCTATCATTCTTGAGTACATTGTGGCCAAACATTGGTAAATAGAATAAAATCAGGGCTGCCAACTCTCACGCGCTCACTCCACATGTCCTTTTTGTCACACAGTGGAAAACAATGTCTAACTGGTAACTGAATCCACTCCACCCAGCTGATGTGACACCAGCGTACGCAGGGATCATAATCAAGTGGACCCACCCTTGTGCTGTGAGTTGCAGAACGTTTGAAAAAGTGGTAACATTACTGGTAGTTTTGTGATAGAAAATGTTAATAATGAAGCATTGCCAGCAACAGCAGTTTGATGAATTGATATTCATTAATTGATGTATTTTACCATCTTTACATGTGAAAGTTAGATTGCAAATAGAACATTATCTGTTGATAGAGTCACACATAATGTGCCATAGATCTTCCAGTCCTATTGTTCAAAGTATAGCTTATTTTCATGATTGAATACTGGCAGCATTATTAAACAGAGCATGATAGCCATCTTAATCATAATGTACATTTAGTCATTTAGCAGACGCTTTTATCCAAAGCGACTTACATATGAGAACATTCACAAACCGAAGGCGCAGCTTCGGGAGCATTTTGGGGTTCAGTATCTTGCTCAAGGACACTTCGACGCATGGCTGGGGGATCGAACCGCTGACCTTCCGATTGGCAGGCGACCGCTCTGCCACCAAGCCACAGCCGTGTTGCTTTCACGTAGCTACGAATATGACAAAACATGTAGAAATGCAGAAAATGGTATTCAGATCCTCCCAACCCATACACTAAAGTGTTACAACTTTACAATAAACCTATGGTCACCACAAAAGGAATACTGAAACAAGATCAGTGCTTTCTGTAAACTGGAAAAAGAAGCTCTGGTCAAAGAATAAATCTTCTTTGGTAAACTTCTATTTTTTTATATTTCAATATTATCCAGTAATTTCATAACTGTACAAAGGCTCTATAGTATAGTTAGCTCAGTAAAAGAGTTAAAGAGTTGTACATTCCACTGCAACAGATATTCACAGTGACAAGAGACACAGAGATGTAAGACTTATGTTTACAATGGCACATTTTTGAATGGAGTTTGGCAATACAGTATCAGAGCTTCAGACTATAAACGATTGAAAAATGCAACTACAGCTGTTGCTGGAGTCTATGTGTCTGTCCTGTGCGTGTATTTGTGTGTATTTCTTATCAGCATTGGATTCAAAGCTCCGTGGCACCAAACCTGGAATCAATGGGCCTAGACCAGCAGACGCAGAGTTTGTGCGAGTGTGTAGGCTACTCTATGTCTGCGTGTGTGTGTTTGAATCCATAAGTGTATATCAAAGTGTGTGTCTGTACGTCAATGTTACTCTTTAAATTTGAATTTGAGTGTGTATCCATAGTGGAGCCAGTATGTGACCAGATTATGTTGCATATAGGACCAGATGTAGGGAACTCAACCAAGTGCATGACAAGACTTATCTGTGTGTGTGTGTGTGTGTGGGTCAATATATGTGATTGTTCCAGTAGTTGTATTAGTGGAAAAACAGCAGCGCAGAATGTATTTGAGGGGCAGCAGACAAGGAGACGTGCTGTCTGTGGCTGCACGCACACACACACACACACACACACACACACACACACACACAGACACACACACACTCATGCATTTCTTTCTGTTGTTTCTCGTTTTGCCTTTCAGCCTGCATCATATAACTGTCAGTGCTCACAATAGGCACAGAGTCACACATCCTCACTGTTTGCTGCTCTGAGTTATTTTCTTCTTCCTGTGTGAACTGAGAATCTGCGTGCACACAGCACTCTCCATCTGGCTGGTCGACTACAGAGTGCAAACATATGACTAATATAAAAAGATAAGCATCCTCAGGCACCGTTTTGAGCAGAAGTCTTTTAAATTCATGCAAGAGTTCAATCTGATAACTTTAAGACAAGCAATATGAACACAGAGACAACATCACTTTATTTAATTTAAATAAAGAAAGCTCAGGTCACCAAACAGTATCAACATACTGTGTGTGGCCAGAAACAGCAAAGCTTGACATACAGATTGCAAAGTCTATAACACTGCAAAAGTCAATAAAATTAGAGAATAAAAATACTTCAAGCAGCCTGCTGCATCAGCTGAACGTAAGTTTGATTATAAGTTTGAGTGTAAGGTCCTGAGGAACAGTCATTAGGATTCCTCCTCTGTAAGAAAATGCCATGGCAATCCATCCCATAATTATTGCGATATTTCAGCGTGGCCCAAAGTGGTGGACCGGTCAATAAACCAACAGACTAGAGCCATGCACAGCTACATAACATCAACTCAAGTTTCTGGAAAAGTTCCATCTTAAAAAAAGATTCTGCCAAAGTAAACACCGATGAAGTTTCTGTAACAAGCAACCAAATGGGGCAAGCAACAATTCCACAAGTGAACGCAACATAAAACACACTGTCTTGTGTCCTCAGTTGTTCCAAGTAACAGTAACGGTACAGCACAAACCCAGCGTCCATATCAGTGAAGCCAGTATTACAAAGGAAATGTACTCCTGGTGTAATCCCCTCTGGCTTTGCTATCATTAGTTCACAATGTCATGGTTTTGGTTTCTGTTTAGTTATTTCCTACTTTATTTTGTACGGTTCTCCTTCCCTCATATGTGTTGTATGGTTTGGCTTCCTGTCTTTTGTTTCTTGTGCCCCGCAATAACCCCCCTCCCCATCTTCTGACTGCTCCACCACCCACACACCTGTCTCCAGTCCTTGTCATCACCTGGCAGTGAGTTGGTCCTCACCTGCACTTCATTCCCTCTCTACATAAACTGGTTCACTTCCTTTGTCAGCTCATTCCAGTTGTGGTGTTGGTTCTGTCTTACCAGTCATTTGGAGTTCTGCCTGTGTGTTACCTGTATGGTAATTGTCTAACAACTAATTTGACATTAAATGCTCTGTATTCAAGTCATTTGTCTGCCTCCTCAGTCTGTGTTTTGGTCTGCTTTCTGTTCTGTTTGCCAGCACATAATACATGATGAATGACTTACATGTGCTTTGGGGAGGTTACATTGTGCTTAACCTGGATGGTGTAACTCCCACCATACATCCAAACAAAGCTCAGTTTTCAACTTTAGCCATAGTTGGTGCAACAGGCTGCAGTACTGTACATTTTTGATATGCAACTTCTTCAGTTTCTCTGTGTGTTTCCACATGATGCCAAAAAATGACCAACACAACAGCAGGCATATTATCAAAAGGAGACGAATTGACAGGACAACAAAGCTCAGATGCATCTGATTATTAACTTATGTCTGGATGCAAGTATGTAGGCGTACACTCAGAATGTTGTCTGAAATTGGACACATTACTGTACTCTTGCCTCCCCCCCTAAAAAACAAATCTTCCTCATCAGATCAGCAGGAATATACTAGATGACCTATTTAGGATTGAAAATGCCAAATTTTGCCAAAAGGTGACAAGTTTGCATGCCTGAAACATTCAAGGAGGCTAACATGCACACGCACACACACACACCTCACGGGCCATACCCGGACACCTTAAGTGCCAAAAGTGTCTCAGCGGCCGCAGTCTCTGTAGCACTGGGTCCTGGTATTACATTTAAAGTGCTTTGCTTAGCTGTAGCAACCATGCTCTGGCTGGAGGCACACCCTGGTCCACTTGCTGGTCTTGCCGTGGTTTTTGCTTGAATTGGTAAGCCATCTCTCATGGTCTTCTCATGTTACCTGTGCTTCGTTCCCTTAGCATGATTTGGGACCTCCCCATACTGCTAATATCAAAGCTTACATCTCGCACATTGTTCTGTTGTTCGGTTCCTAACCAAAGTTTGTTGCGATCATTAGCCATGAAATATTAAATTACACTTGCCCAGCATTATTCAGACATATCAGATTCAAACAGTATTCAAGCATTTCATTTCAGCTAGCTGGCGTACATGGAGGGAGAGACGGATCACAGGGAGACGTTACGTCAGCTAAAGAAAATCCATGGAACAAAATTCCATGACTTTTCCAGGCCTGGAAAACTAGATTTTGAAATTCAGTGACTTTTCTAGGTTTTCCATGACCATGGGAAGACTGGAAAACAGTAAAAAATGCTTATCATAGGTTCCCACAGCCCAAGGCGACAACTTCTGATTACTTGCTTTGCTTTTACAAACAAACCAAAACCAAAAGATATTAAATTTAGTGTTGTCAACAAATGTTGACATGAGCTAGAACCAGACAGTATGTTGTAATATTGCTTAATAAATAACTTTTTAACCATTAATTGATGATCAACACAGTTTCAGATTGTTTCTGACTATCGACTAACCAATGAATCGAATAATTGTTGCAGCTCTAATTTTGTCAGTAAAGTTTGTCTGTCACTATTTTCAGCATCCTTAAAATAAACATACACATTTTACCAGCTTGTATTAATTTCAAACACTGATGGAGATATTATCAGGTTGCGCAGCAGAGCAACACACAGTCCAGAAGTAGTCACTAAATTAATAAAAGCATCATAATTAGTTTCCAAGGGTGAGAATGTGCTCCCAAAATCAACATTAAGTCAGCATGGCGAGAAGTCCTAGAGATACTCAGGAACATGGGAGTCTGCAGTACATGGTTAGTGAGCAAACAGTCTGTGTGATGCAGCCACAAACTCCAGAACAAGCTAGTAAGTGGAGCTTGAGTCATAAATATCTATAATATCTCAAGAAAATGAGTTATTTTCCCATGATCTTGAGATATGAGATATTTGTCATAATGTCATATGTTTCTTTAATGTAGTTAGATATGAATTAATTCATATATCATAAGAATGAAAGGACTTCTGTACATATCCTATGCTGCCAGTGGACATTGGGACACTATTTTTCCCTTAAAAGGAATAATTATGGATTCTTGACTCCAGCAGATCTGTTTGTTTGTTTGTTTGATGTGTATTTTTTTGTCTGCTGTCTGCTTTTTGCCACAAGCTTCCATAATGTTTATAATATTAGCTATTAAAGCCTTTTCATGGTATCATGGTGAAACTTTATGTTGTTATACCTTCTCTGACCTGTAGGGGTCACTAGAAACCCAATTCATGCTGCGGAGGTAAGTCACATAGTCACATGAATCACATAGTACAATAGCTGTTACCCCACATTGTGATGCTTCCAGCATGAGTCAACAGACATACAGGCCGTGTGAATTACATATGTTTTCCGAACCCAAATCAGTGTGTTTAGTGAAGTCAGTGTTGAGTCAGAATTTACAAGAAGGTGAACAGGTTAAAGGAAAGAGAGAGAGAGATGGGGAAACAAGGCACTTAATATAGATGAGCAATGGGGTTATAAAAACTGCTTGTTCATTAAAGTCATGATGTTTGTGTGAATACTGGATTGAGAAAAGGTGTGTGTGTGTGTGTGTGTGTGTATGTGTCTAACTATCATTTCCTTAAAGCAGCACCAGTTGGTACTGGCCATTAAAATCAAATGTGTGTGTGTGTGTGGCTTTTTTGTTGCTCAACAATTAGCTGGTAGCAGCTCACACAATATCGAAAGCAGATGTTTAAATTGCTAACCACTGGACATTCCAGTAACCCGTGAAGTCCCTGCCAAGACTCTGCAGTCCCGTCAGGAAATGCAAAACAGCTTCAGGATATTACCACCTTCCCAAAATCCTGCTGGAGCCTCATCCCCGATCCCTAAAGCCCACGTCGACCCCCACGTCGACGGAGTTATAACTCCGTTTTCTTTTTCTTCAACCTGAATTGGGAGACATGACCTCACACTGTAATACAGCTTTTTATATGGTACATTATCAGTACCAGCTGGAAATGTATTGATCAGAGGGGTGTTTCCCTTCTATCTTTACTTTTTATGTTTGTTTATTTGGTATTTTATCCAGTTCAGAGCATCAGTCAAGTGTTGTTTTAAATGCTATATAAATACATTTGACATCGACATTCTCTCTTAAAAAAACTGCCTTTGATCAAGGCATTGTAGAGTCACATTCCATCTGCAAACATTAAATCATGTTGACTCTATGACAAATTCAATACGTTTTTGTTTTATTTTCTTGCCTTCTTTACTGAAGCATGTATTACTTATGACAGTACACACTCATCAACGTTGGAAAAGGAAGTGCAGGGATTGGTTTAAGTGACAATTGAGATGATCACTGCTAACGGCATCTCCCGTCCTGACAATAGGACCAGCCGGGCCAAACGTCAGCACAAGACGGTGTGACTGAAACAGGAAGAGAGGAAAGAGAGGCGGAATGAGAGCTAACCCTAACCCAGACCTAAGGCTGCACCACTACCCAGTCTGCTCCTGGTTAACGTCCAGTCGCAGGAAAATAAATTGGATGAGACAAGACTAAGGCTAACTCAGCAACAGGAACACAGAGACTGCTGTGCCCTCATCCTTACTGAGACCTGGCTGCATCACAACATCCTGGATGAAGCTGTCAAACTCGACAGAACACAGTTTAATTCAGTTGTATTTATATAGCACCAATTCATAACAGAAGTTATCTCATAGCACTTTTCCTATAGAGCAGGTCTATACCCAACAATTCCCACTTTCCCCTGTGGAAGATTTTGGGCTTACTTGTAAGACAACGCTCTCCAGCATCTCCATAAGACCAAATGATAGAATATAAACTTTCATCTTCAAATACATTTAGTGATGTCTGTGACTGTCTCTGACTGTTTTTCTTGCTGTACTCAAAGGTGGATTCCAGAAAGCAGGTTTAGTGAAAATGCTGAGTTTGTTAACCCTGAGATGAGGGAAACTCTGTTTCTCTGTGTCTCCGCTCTCTTACTGAGCCAGACATCAAAGCACGTATCGAAGCGTGTTAGTTAGTGGAGGTTTACTGTCAGAATCAAAATCCTGGTTGGATATTAGTTTGTTACTCAGGACTATCTGAAGTTACTGCTTTTATGTCAGTCATTTCTTTGAACAGCATGTTTTGCTCTCACATTAAAATATTCCACAGCATTCAGTCAGCTAAGATTAAAAACGCTGCATGTCCTTCTGTTTTTATACCACTGACTCTGTCCACAAAACAAAGCTGTCAGTCTGTTAGCAGCTCCACTGAAATGTTTATTGCACATAATGTGTTTAAATAGTACAAATCAGTATGAAACTTTAGACACATAGGATCAATGAATAATTTTCTCTGTCACTCATGATGTGACTGGTCACACTGATGGAACATAATTCCTGAAATATTGGAGATTAAATGTTAATATTCGGTGAGCAGGATAGTGCTGCAGCTGCAGAATGTAGTTAGAAAGCGAGTTTTCAGCACTTTTTCAATGCAAACCACCAAACACATTATTACTAGATCAAATATATTACGGCGTCGAGTCCGGCCTCCCGAGGTCTCCTGTCGTCACTGCTGGCATCCGTCAGGCTTCCCGAGGTCTTTTGTCATCGCCGCTGGTCTTCAGATGGCTTCTGTCTTCGCCACTAGCATCCTGTCCAGCCTCCTATGGTTCGCAGCCCAGTTTCTGCTCTGCCCCAGGGCTGTCCACCTGAGGTGTTCCACCTGGCCCTCAACCCCTCCTCCAGACCCCTTCACCCTACCCACCCACTTTGACTTGAACTTTGTTTTTTGGACAAAGTTGTTTCACCACTTGTCTACCATTTAAACAATAAATCACCACTCAAGTCATCATCCTGCCACTTCTGTCTGCTTCTGTAAAATGTCCCAGGTTACACACAGTTCCCTGATAGCTGACGCTATGAGGGCGTCCTCCGTGTGAACACCTCTGAATCTCTGTATCAACTAGTCCAATCTTGATTGGCTTAAAAGTCAACACGTGATGCATCCTGGTGGAAACGGAGGTTACAAAGGGAGCTGGCTTCACTCTTGTCGCCAGCCTTCTGATTGACTGAAGCAAGCTGCTCGCAGGCGTGCCGGAAGTATGGCAGTATGGAAGTCAAGTCAAGTCAAGTCTGCTTTATTGTCAATTCTTCCACATGTACATTACATACATACAGATAATCGAAATTGCGTTACTCTCAGACCCCCGGTGCATACAGATAACACTAACAGTAGAGCCTAAAATCTAGATCAAATATAAAATATAAGCTAAAACTATACAATAAGGGAATATAAAAAAATAAAATAAAATAAAAATAAGCTTAAATAAGCTTAAATAAGAGCAGCGCAAGGCACATGGCAGATAAAGTGCAAACCAGTGAACAAACAGTGCAGATAAAAAGATTTTAAGTGCATAAAAAAAAATAGCTTATTCAGTCTGAAGTGACAAAGGGCTTATTTTAATTAAACTGACTGATGAGGTGGTAGAATGACGTCAGTTCCATGGCGAATGAGGTAGTGAGCAGACCAATGCTACACACAGTGACTGGTGCATGACATCGTATGTTAGTGGAAGGACCTGGGGATGGGGGATCC
>CM022483.1:16917387-16955567 GCA_011952105.1 Coreoperca whiteheadi
CATCACTGGTCAGATTTGGGAGGGGCCCAGAGAAAACTACGGTTTAACTAGGTTATTTCTTATATTATGTTTGGAAGGAGTAAAAAAAAAAAGTTAAAAAGAAAATGTATGTTTGTTTTATATATTTTTAAAACGTGGCCGTCTGTCCAATGTTTGTTTGCTGTTCTGCTGATACAAGTCAGAAATTTTTAATGTTAATAATGATTTGCTAATTGTTTGAGTTTGGTAATTGCTTGCCCATAAAATTATTTCTTAAATGTCTTAATGGTAAGTCCCATTGTTTGAGTGAAGTCAATTTGGTTCCCAGTTGGTACACAATGGCGTTACACATACAGGGAGATCTACAGTAATAACTCCAGAAATACATTCCAGGAAATGTAGAAAATCAGGTACTGAAATAGAAGAGGACATCCAGGTGAAATCCACAAGAAAGATAAATTACAACAATTTACAAAGACAAAAAAAAAGAGGCAAACATGACAGATGGATGAGACTCAACAGTGTGAACAGCGCGTGTTAATGTGGAAAGATACAAGTCTGCCAGTATTGGCTCTGTTCTGGATGCTGTCCAGTATATTATGCATTTAAAAACTGTTACTACTAAAGCATACACACAAACACACACATTTTTCATACCACATTGTGTGTGTTTGGATTGGTCCAACATTGCGGCAAGCCACAGACCTCTTGGCAGTCACAACGTGACCTCAAAACCCCTTTCACCACTGTGGTCTATGTGTGTGTGTTTCAGCTTTACATTTTCACAATGGTACGGCTGTGGCTAAATGACATATTATGAGTGTAGAAATGATCAGTGCTGCTACAAAGATACAGTATAACTAATATAGTTTTCTTGTATTATTACTCAAAATAAATGACAATTTCACATTCAAAGACCCAACTCTAAGTATTCCACATACAGTAGAGTTGGGAAGAGAGACCAAGTGAAAGGAGGCTGTAGTGATGATGCAAATCAACCGACAATAGCATGAAAGCATAATTTTTGTTTCAGTGTTGGGATTCAATGAGAATGTTAATAGAACAGAACACAATACAGTGTAATGTAAAACAGAATGATGTGAAGAACTGATACTGGACATATTTTATCAGACTTATTATTCTGAATTCAATATATTAGTACTGGATTAAATTATTTTGTTGTACTATAATGTCATTGTTAACTTATGCATTTCAACAAACTAACTGTTATCCTGCACTCACCACAGGATATACTAACTATATGTTAAGGGATAGGGAATTTGAGGATCCAGAATGCACGACTCAGAACTGTTTGTAGTTTGTTGGTCAAGTAGCAGTTTATTGAAAATGGGGAGGGGTTTCAGGTAATCCCAGGTTTGTGTCAAGGCAGGAGGACAAGGTGGGGTAAGCGGCAGACATGGAGGGAGTTGGCTGGGGCAGACTGGCGTGGTAGTCTTGGGTGGTGTTGCGCTGAGGCGTCCAGGTGAGTCCGGGCATTATGGTCGTGGTGTGGAGGCTGGGCAATAGACAGATGTGGCAAGGTAATCCTGGATACAAAGAGACTTAGCGCTTAGATGGCCATGTGGTTACCACAGCAGTAAGCTGAAGATCTGGCACCAGGCTCTGGGAGATGCTGGCTTAAATCCACTGCTTGATTGGCAGAGAGACGAGGTGCAGGTGTGCAGCCCAGGAGATCAGGTCAATGCACTGATGCTGCGCAGGAGCGCTCCCACCACCGCCAAACGTCCACACACACACTTCCAAAACATAAAACCACACCAGGGAAGGGCAAAATGGGAGAACAGAATAAAACCATGACACTATATAACTAAAATGAATACAATTTAGCTTAGTGATAAGCCATTCAGTCATGTGATGTCATATGTAGTACATCACTGTTCCGTTCAAAAGAGGACCCAAATGCAGGACTCTTGGGCAGGTAGATAGAAGAAACAGAGTGTATTACTTACTTAGAGGCAACACAAAACAACCCACCTTGTATGGTTAATATTTAATTCTTTTGTAAAGCACTTTGTACATTGTTAAGAAAAGTGCTATTTTAATAAGTTTATTATTATTATTGTATAGGGTGGCTGAAAAATCCAGGTAAGTCTATAACAAAGAGAGATCCATGGAAAGTCCAAACGAAGGTAAATCCACAGGTAAAACCCGGAGGCACGGGAAAACTAGAAGACTAAGGATAGCATTCAGAACTTGTGGGGACAAACTCAGAACACGTGGCACGAAGACAATCTGACAAGGAAGAAAGGAAGACACAGACTCAAATTCACTAGGTGAGGGAGAGACGAGACGCACCTGAAAGGACTAAGTGGAAGATCTCAGGTGGAAGGCCGGGCAGGACAGGAGCGGAGCTGGGAAACACAGGCAGACGGCCCGAAGGCTAGACAGGTGCGGGGCAGAAAACCTCAGGCGGACGGCCTGAAGGATGGACAGGTGAGCAGAGAAGGTCAGGAGGGTGACCAGGAGGCAGAGCAGAAGGACTAAGCTGGTCAAGAGAATGACCAGATGCACTGGGCGACTCAGGAAGTCGATGACGAAGACGAAATCTCTCCGGAGGTCAGACAGGATGCCAGCAGCGACGACAGAAGCCATCTGGTGACCGGTGACGAAAGAAGCTGGCAACGTGGCTGGAGATCAGAACCAGGGTCTAACCACTGGAGATCTGGAATCTGCAGGGACTGCTGCAGTACAGCGAGATCAGGAGACTGCTGCAATGCAGCAGCAGCAGAGGATGGCTTCTGCGGCCCAGCAGAGGCAGGAGTGTGATACAGCTCAGAGAGTTCAGGGAGCTGCTGCAGCTTAGTGAGTACAGAAGGGTGCAGGTCAGGGGGTTCAGAGGGAGGCTGCAGCTCTAACACCTCAATTTAAACAGTCAGAGACATAGATCTTGAGAAATTCAGTATTGCTTTGGATACGTCTTGTGACGTTCAAGATAAGCCACAGTTGGCTTCTTGACATTGTGCTGTTTGAAGATAGGACCCATCATCAATCTGAAAGAGACACTGATGATGGTTGTTGAGAAGGCAACGTTGCAATTATCAAAACTAACAGCAAGCTATTAAAGTGTAAAGCTGACGACCATCTTCTGGATTTTTGGACATTACACTGCATCATCCACCAAGAGCATCTGGTGTCTAAAAAACAGACCACATCGTTGAAACCAGTGCTGAAAATTGTGAACTTCTTTCGCATTCATGCTCTCAATCACAGGCAAGTCAAAAACCTCGTAGCTGAACTTGATGAAGACCTTCCCAGTGATCTGGTTCTCCACTGCACTGTAAGATGGCTTTCAAGAGGTTCTGAAGCTGTTCCCGGAAGAGAAACATAACAACTATCCTGAGCTACATGACCCCCATGGGTTTCAGATTTGGCGTTTCTAGTTGACATGCTGCATCATCTGAACAAACTCTCATCCCCAAAGTTCTTCAACACTGCTGAGATGTTAAAATATCAACTGTAAGCTGTGAAGAAATGTGTAGTTTGGGACTATTGGTGTCTTAGAATCAATAGTCAATCACAGCCCTCAAGAGCAATTTGGGGTTCAGCATCTTGCCCAAGGACACTTTGACACGGGCTGGGGGAAGCCGGGATCAAACCAACGATATACTGACTGGTGGACGACCCCCTCTTCCACCACACCACAGCAGCCCACAAACTGGTAAATGTGACTGCATTTATATGGCGTTTTTGTTTTTCCACCTTAGCAGACCAAAGCGCTTTACAGGTTGCCTCTCATTCACCCATTCACACTCACATTCACACACCGATGACGGCGGAGCTGCCATGCAAGGAGCTGGCCTGACCCATCGAGAGCAACTCGGGGGTTCAGTGTCTTGCTCAAGGACACTTCGACATGGGCTGGCGGAAGCCGGGTTCGAACCGCCGACTTTCTGATCGGAGGACAAACCGCTTTGCCGCTAAGCCACAGCCGCTATCTAAATATATAAACTATATTGCTTATAGGGAAAGCGCAATCTTAAGGAGAAAAATTTGTTTTATGTTACTGACCACAGGTATGTAGATATTTTTCATTCTAAGGCAATTTGTATATTGCAAACATTTTCATTATTTTGTTTGCAAATGCACGATCTCGATGGGGAGGACATGCAGACTCCACCCAGTCTGCATGTCCTCCCCATGTTACCGTGGGTTTTCTCCGGGGTCTCCGGCTTCCTCCCACCGTCCAAAGACATGCATGTTTAGGTTAATTGGTAACTCTAAATTGTCCATAGTGAATGAATGTGAGAGTGAATGGTCGTCTGTCTCTGTGTCAGCCCTGCGACGAGTTGGCCACTGTCCTGGGTGTACCCCGCCTAAGGCCCAAAGTCACTGGGATAGGCTCCAGTCACCCGCGACCCCCAACGGGAACAAGCGGTAGAAGATGACTGACTGACTGACTGACTGTTTGCAAATGCATGTACATTTGTACGAACTACATTTAAACACATCTCATGAACACAAACAGAGGTGACAAGATTTCAAGAGCTGCTTCATTTGTGGTCATTCAATGTTCAATGTCCTGGGGCATCTGACAATATGATAGAGCAGCCACCTGCTGCTCTTCTTAGCTCCTTTTACCTGTTATTTACACACTGTGTAAGAGTGTGTGTGTGTGTGTGTGTGTGCATGTGTTGATAATTATGGTGTTCAAGGTAGCGTGGTGATCTTGTGTCAGAAAACAGCTAACAATTAACACACCAATGATCAGGTTGCTGCACGTGTGTGTGTGTGTGTGTGTGTGTGTGTGTGTGTGTGTGTGTGTGTTACTTGGTAATTAGCTGGAGCGTCATGAATAGCTTTGATGTAAAGAGGCAGAGAGACAGAGTGGACAGATGTAGGAGGTGTGTCCACACCAAACCAAAGCGTTATGCACACCGCCATTGTGTGTCCCATTGTTTGACTGACACTGTGTGTGTGTGTGTGTGAGCGTGCGTGTGTGTGTGTGTGTGTGTGTGTGTGTGTGTGTGTGTGTGTGTGTGTGTGTAATGTTGATATGTGTTTGGGGTAATTTTAATAACTTTATTTATATAGCACCTTTAAAAATGAAGTTAGAAAGTGCTTATAATATAATATTGGGATAATGCAATTTTGTCTCTCCAAATATGAACAAATAAAAAAATGTAAATGCACTTATTTTTAATATTGGCTACGATGTTGCAATGGCTATTTATAAATGCTCAAAATTAAAGTAGCTTCGAAACTGATGCCAAAAATCAACATACATATACGGTATATTTTTAATGAGTGAAATACTTTCTTTGTGTCAGGATATATACAGTATTTCCTTCGTTATTTCATTTTATTTGTAACTCTTTTCAAGAGCCTGTATGTGTTTGTGTGTGTGTGTACCACCCATTAGTGATGTTGTACCACATGCTTTAAATATTCCACCTCAAATAATCAGCTCGTAATACTGTTAGCTCATTTAAGTTGTCAAGTCGTAATGTTGCTGAAGCCATCACACACACAAAGATCGTTAGACTTTTTCACAATAGAAGTGGTTGTTAATGTAGGCATTAACTCAGACAATTGGCCAATTACGTCATAAACGCCAAAGACACACACACATTGTTAAGAGTGCAGTCCAACCCTCCTCATAAACCTGGTCGTTACATTGTAAGCATTCACACACACACACACACACACACACATATACATATAAGTGTGTCATCAAACCCACATAGCTTTTACATTTAGTAATCATGTCATAAATGTCCAACACACAACATGTCATGTCGTCAGCGGAGGATCAGCAGCGTTAGTCCTCGTTACTGGAGTAGGGCCCACATGTGTCGTTCCCGCCCCCCCCCCCCCCCCAGAGCTATATCCATCATGCTGCTGGTTCCTCAGGGGGCTGTTGATTAGTCACAGGATGTAGTAAAGACAAAACACGTTGTTTTGTCAACCAAACAGGTAAAGTTGCCTGTTTGGTTGACAAAACACTACATTTAAACCTTCTGTGTGACTTAATTCATCTGGTATTAACCTGCGTATACATTGCAATGACGTCTGATATTTGCATTTACACCCTGCATTAATGAGCGTTCTTCTTATCTCGACTGCTGCATCACGTCTCAAAATGCAAAGCTGGCAAACTTTCACATTATAACAAGGTACTTTCCATTTTGTTATTTCTTTTCTGATTACTAACATGACAAGTTGATATCCTGTCATTAGAATCAGAATCAGCTTTTTTGGCCAAGCACATTTACACATACAGGGAAACGTTTCTAGTAGATCTCAATTGACTCACACACAGTTCCAAGAACAATGTTCAATAAGAAGGAAACATAGACATTTAACTTACACTATACTACGTCCATAAACTGATCAGACTTACAGTACAGTAAACTGTACACAGGGATACAAATAATGTAAGAGGGCTGGAATTGATATTGTCATTTTCTACCGCTTGTTCCCGTTAGGGGTCGCGGGTGACTGGAGCCTCTCCCAGTGACCTTGGGCCTTAGACGGGGTGCACCCTGGACAGTGGCCAACTCGTCGCAGGGCGAATTGATATTGTAATGTAATAAATTACTTTATATGCATACGGGATTTATGCACAATATTTACATCCTGCTTAGATTTTTTTTTGCCAGTGATGGATGATATGCACGTATTATTCCAAACTCAGTATATACAACTGTAATATAGATCATTTGTAGGTCACGACAAAAAACCTCCTTATGTGTCTGGAAGAATTCTGATTGGTCAAGGCTGCAGTGTATCTATATGGCATTAACATGTTTTGTTATGAGAAAAGGCTGTTCATTATAAGTTATTGAAAAGTTATTATAATGACATTTTGCATAATAATAGGAAGGTTTGGGCATATAACGCAATAAAATTGAAAAAATTACATGTTTGTGGTCCCTCCTTAAGTTGGAATGACATCTGCACCCTTGGAGACACGTTTAACATTTTAAAACGAGCAAAGATTTTTCTGTCATAATTACATAGTTACAGCAATACCCTGTTGGTGATCGGCTCCTGATCCAGACGAGATATACAGATACAGATCACGTTAGTAACAGGTGGAAATGGGTGCTCTTAGTGAAATAGGACAGTCCTAAATGTAATACATCACAATCCAGATATTTAAAGTTTTTGCGAAAACTTTGATCACATGTGGTGAAACTGATGAAACCCTGACACTTCAGGTTTTATACTCGGTAGATTACTTTCTCTTCCTTCTCTCCCCAGCGGGCTTTTAAAAAGTGTTTACGCAAATGAAAAGATATATTAGCCATCACAGTTTCTAAACGCATTAATAGAATAAATAACAAGGCGTCAGCTGTGATTTTAATGTGCATTTAAAAAGCATTTAAAAATAACTTTATAGATTTTTATTTTCATTTGTCAAGAACAAAGTCAAAATTAGACAACAAACTAACAGCTACTGGTAGCATCATTCTGCATCCCACTACTGTTTCAAATCTCTCTCTATTCCTCCTTTTTCTTTCTCTAACCCCCCCCCAAAGGCCCGGTTCAGACCTGCTATTAACATGTGTTGATACAAGTAGACAGCTCTAAGTACAGGTGTGTATATATGTATATACCAGGTCTGAACAGGGCCTAAACTTCAGTTTAAACCAAGTTACTGTGAACTTTGTGGACTTAAACATTCACTCAAAAGTGCTATGGTGGAAAAAAACTAAAAGCTCTTCTCCAAAAAGGCCAAACAAACAAACAAACACAACCTTTAACACACACTTACACAGAGAGAGAAATACGCTCCTGAAAACCACATGAGACCAATTATCACATTTGCTATGCTCTGTTTGCCAACCCCGGTCTCTGTGCTGACAGAGAGAGAGAGCGATACAGTGAACACTCAGACAGTCATCACCTCATTAGCCTTAGATGGCATAATGCTTCTATGTGTGCATGTGTGAGAGATTGGTAATATGTCTGGTATCGTGTGTATTGTGTCAATTTACACTGATGCTGTCCAGTTGAGATTGTAAAGCTTCCTAACACAAAATCCAAAAGTCCAACAACGAAAGTGCTCTAAAATGAGGACACTGCATTGTTCATTCTCACTCCAAATGTACACATGACTATAATGTAAAGCAACAATCAAGCAAAGAAAAAAAACGACTATTTGGATTTGTTTTAAAAAAAAACAGTTGAGTTCCTTATCAAAGGCCCTCTTAATTGTCATATATATTGTGTATATTCGTACACTGACTTACACAATCAGAATCAGAAATACTTTATTAATCCCGGAGGGGAAACTCTTGTTACAGCAGCTCACTGTCACGTCAGTGCACACAAGAATAAAAGTACTAAGGCAAAAAAATATAATACACTATAATACAGGTCAGAAAAAAAATTATAAATTAAGTACCAGTGTGTATAAAATTTGAAAAAAGTGTGAAGTAGTAATAGAAGTAATAGTGCATGAGCTGTCAGGTTACGTGTAGCTTATTAACAGTATATAATGGGACGGAGGACGCTGCACAGCCGTACTAGAAGGATAAATAAGTATCACAGATTAAAGTGGAAACAGGGTGCATTGCACAGTAGTTTAAGCACCGAATATTCCCAAATTATGTCCAGTATTGCAGAGACGTTCATGATCGGTGTCCAGTTCAGTGACTCAGGGTCATATCGACTAACACTGAGAGGGAGGAGTTATAGAGTTTGGTGGCCACAGGCGGGAAGGATTTCCTGTGGTGCATTCTGGGAGGATGAGTCCTCCTTTGCTTGACCAGCACGTCACGGAGCGGGCGGGAGACACTGTCCAGGATGGCGTGTAGCCTGGCCAGCATCCTCCTCTCTGACACCACCGACAGAGAGTCCAGCTCCACCCCAACAATGTCAACGGCCTCACAGATCAGTTTATTGGGTCTGTTAGCGTCCGCTACCCTCAGCCTGCTGCCCCAGCATGCAACAGCATACAGGATAGCACTGGCCACCACAGACTCGTACAACATCCTCAGCATTGGCCGGCAGATGTTGAAGGACCTCAGCCTCCTCAGCCCTTCCTGTACAGAGCTTGAGTGTTCTTAGCCCAGTCCAGTTTATTGTCTATGTGTACTCCCAGATACTTGTAATCCTCAACGATGTCCACGCTGACCCCCTGGATGGAAACCGGAGTCACCGGTGCCTCGGCCCTTCGTAGGTCTACAACCAGCTCCTTGGACTTTGTGGCATTAAGCTGCAGATGGTTCTGCTTGCACCATGAGACAAAGTTACCCACCACAGCCCTGTACTCAGTCTCATCACCACCACCGATACATCCCACCACAGCAGAGTCATCAGAGAACTTCTGAAGGTGGCAGGACTCTGTGTGGGGGCTGAAGTCTGTGGTGTAGATGGTGAAGAGGAAGGGAGAGAGGACAGGCGAACTGAAGGGGGCCCCAGTGTTGCTGACCACAGTGTCCGACACACAGTGCTGCAGACGCACATACTGTGGTCTGCCAGTCAGGTAGTCAACAATCCAGGACACGAGGGGGACGTCCACCTGCATAGACCTATATCAAACCTTCCCTTTATCTCTAAGATCCTTGAAAAAACTGTTGCTAATCAGTTATGTGACTTTCTAAATAACAATAGTATATTTGAGGATTTCCAGTCAGGTTTTAGAGTGCATCATAGCACAGAAACAGCACTGGTGAAAATTACAAATGACCTTTTAATTGCATCAGACAATGGACTTGTCTCTGTACTTGTCTTGTTAGTTCTTAGTGCTGCATTCGATACTATTGACCATCAAATCCTATTACAGAGACTGGAACATTTAATTGGAATTAAAGCAACCGCGTTAAGCTGGTTTAAATCCTATCTATCAGACAGCTTCGGCTGTGGAAACACAAAGAACCGATTTGAAACTAGGCTAGCACCAGCTCTGCCTCGGTGAAAAGGGGTATCTGTGAGCCTCATGGAGAGGACATTGATGGGCTCACTGATACCCCTTTTCCACTGAGGTGGAGCTGGTGCTAGTTCGTGGTAGTTTCAAATCGGTTCTTTGTGTTTCCTCAGCCGAAGCAGCAGCTCGGAGCCAGGAAAAGTTGCTGGTCTAGAAGTAAGCACCGCTTACTGCAGTGGCAGGGGGCGGGGTTTCCGTGACTGACAAGACGAACAGTTTTCACTTCTGCTTCTTACACCAACGCTTAATACATTTTATCTTAACTGCAATGTGATCGTTTATCAGCAGAGTTGATGCAAGGAGGCTAGCAACATGCCGAGGCTAAAGTTGACACGTTATTGTTAGAAATAAATGTTCTGTACGTACCATTACTCTCGCTCGTAATCTCCGTCTGTACAAACTACGGTGAACATCAATAGGAATGCAACGTTGTCTAGTAGGACAATTCACATACTGGGTGAAATTAGTCAGTGTTGTTGAAACAAATTATATTTTGATCCCCCCAACCGCTGACGTCAGCGGTTCTTACTTCTAGACCAGCAGAGACTCAGTGCTACTGAAGAACCACTTGTCCTGCTCTTACCCAGTTATATTTATCGATTAAGCCGGATGAAACTGATCAGTTAGTTAACCTTCAATCATGCCTTAAGGACATAAAAACCTGGATGACCAGAAATTTTCTGATGCTAAACTCGGACAAAACTGAAGTTATTGTACTTGGCCCCGAACGCCTCCGAGACTCGCTGTCGGCAGACCTAATTGCTCTAGAGGGCATTGCCCTGGCCTCCAGCACCTCTGTGAGGAACCTAGGAGTTATCTTTGATCAGGATCTATCCTTCGACTCCCACATGAAGCAAACCTCACGGACAGCCTTTTTTCACCTACGTAACATTGCCAAAATCAGGCACTTCCTGTCTCGAAGTGATGCAGAAAAATTAATCCATGCATTTGTTACTTCAAGGCTGGATTACTGCAATTCCATATTATCAGGCAGCCCGAAAAAGTCACTTAAAATTCTCCAGTAGATTCAGAACGCTGCAGCACGTGTACTGACAGGAACTAGGAAAAGAGATCATATTACTCCAATACTATCTTCTCTGCACTGGCTCCCTGTGAAATCCAGAATAGAATTTAAAATCCTTCTCCTCACCTATAAAGCTCTTAATGGTCAGGCACCGTCGTATCTTACAGAGCTCATAGTACCTTATCACCCCACTAGAACACTGCGCTCTCAGAATGCAGGGTTTCTTGTGGTTCCTAGAGTCCCCAAAAGTAGAATGGGAGCCAGAGCCTTTAGCTATCAAGCTCCTCTCCTGTGGAATCAGATCCCAGTTCGGGTTCGGGAGGCAGACACCATCTCCACATGTAAGAGTAGGCTAAAGACTTTCCTCTTTGATAAAGCTTATAGTTAGGGCTGGCTCAGGAGAGTCCTGAACCATCCCTTAGTTATGCTGCTATAGGCCTAGACTGTCAGGGGACTTCCCATGATGCACCTCTCTCTCTTCACCTCTGTCCTCCTCTCCATCCGTATGCATTCGCATCCCATAAATGCATGTCACTAACTTGACTTCTTCCCTCTCCCGGAGTTTTGTGCTTTGTCGTCCGTCTCTTCTTTCTTAGTGTCACTTTCAGCAGGTATTTCAGTGTCCGGAGATGTATCTGGATCGGTGACTATGGCGACCTGCTGGGGCAGTGCTGCTGTGTCTATGGTGCAGGGGACGAGTGGCTCGGGTCCTGCTCGTTGGCCTTCAACTGGAGCTGCTCGGTTGTCCGTCTGGACCCATCATCTTCCCTTGTGTTTTGCCACCTAAACATTTCTAACGTAATAATGTGTATGTATATACAACAGTTTTGCCATCATGGCTATATATGTTATAGTTTTGATGCTATAAATCTATTCTGTACTTACGACATCTATTGCATGTCTGTCCGTCCTGGGAGAGGGATCCCTCCTCTGTTGCTCTTCCTGAGGTTTCTATCGTTTTTTTCCCCTATTAAAAGGGTTTTTTTTGGGTAGTTTTTCCTTAATCGAATCGAGGGTCTAAGGACAGAGGGTGTCGTATGTTACAGATTGTGAAGCCCTTTGAGGCAAATGTGATTTGTGATACTGGGCTATATAAATAAAATTGAATTGAATTGAATTGAATTATTCTTTCAGTGCATTTTGATGATAATACGTCTGTACTTCACTGAAGTAGTTTTGAATGCAGAACTTGTATGTTACAGAGTATTTTCACATTGTAGACTTGGTACTTTTGTGTATGTAAAGGAACCTTTTTCCTTTTTCACCAGTGTTGGCGCCTTACTTCCATAACTCATAATTCTGTTTGAGTTAGTGCTCACTTGTAGTATTTGAACAAAGCATGTTGAGGCTTACTGCTGTACCTAGGGCACAATGTCAGAATAAAGAAAGGCTTGATATAATCAATCAAAATTCCTTGATCAGCTTCACCATTGTATCATGTTGTGGGTCTTATGGGGTGTGTTTTGGGGGTGTTTGTTTATTGCTGATGTTTCCTAGGTCACCTTGTTCTCCTTGCGCCTTATGTTTGTTCTGGTCCTATGTTGTATCTGTCCATGTAGTTCATGGTTTTTGTTTTCAGTCTGGTTACTTCCTGTTTTATTTTGGTAGACGTCTGTTTCCCCACTGTCTCAGTCACTTTATTTCCTGTCCTTGATTCCCTGATTGTGATTCACCTGTGTTTGTCCTGCACCTGTGTCTCGTTGCCTTCACCTCCCCTGAGTGTATTTAGTTCATGTGTTTCCTTGTCTCGGTGTGGGATCATTGTTGTTTTGTCGGTGTTGCCTTGTTGCCTTGTTGCCTTGTTGCCTTGTTGCCTTGTTGCCTTGTTGCCTTGTTGCCTTGTTGCCTTGTTGCCTTCCCACCTTCCCAGCCTTCCCAGGTGTTTTCCCTCCGTGGTTTCGCTACTTCTTCCCGTCGTAGATTTTTTTCGTGCATCTTGGTTTTCCTGTTTTCCTGCCTGTTTTTTCGAGTTCGCCTGTCCACCGTATGGTAAGCGACAATAAAGACTCCGCTCCTCAGTTCTGTCTGCATCTGGGTCCTCCTTACCTCGCCGTCCAAACCTTAACAGATTGATACTGTGGAGATATAATATATTGAGGAGCTATTTGTTTCTATATTTATAAACTCAATGTATAAGTGTTCTGATCTCTTGATGCAAAAATACTCTCAGATTAGATGATTTTTTTTTTTTTGCTACAACACTATTCAGACTTTCAGACACGCAATAATTACATAAAATACAGGCTTCTGACAGCTTCATGTCCAAACGTGACCTACAGTCCATATTCTGCATGGTCGTGTGCAACTGCCAGTGTCTGCAGCGACTGACTGAACAAGACGACAGACAGAACTCACGTCTGTGGAATGACAACACCAGGTGTGACTCAGTGTGTGTGATGTAATACATTCCAACATCTCATTGCTCCACTTGCATGTATGTGTGTTAAGAAAAGAAGAAAGTGTGTGTGTGTGTGTTTTCAGGAGGAGGTGTTTTACTGGAAGAATCCCCGTCCTGCTGCTGAGTCACCAGTATGGAGTCGATGGAATCTCCTTCACATCTCTCTGTGAAACCCACACATTTTCACACTAGTCCTCTGTGTCTCTTCCTTTCATGATGGGACATATCTATAAATCTATCTTTTCAATCCCTAAATCTGTCTCTGATTATCTGTTGTTTTCTTCAGCCACACAGATACACACCACTACAGCTATGTTTGTCCCATCACAGCAACAAAAGAGGTCTTACTGGTCCTTCAAGGGCAGTGTTGTTCAGAAGATGCCTCATTATTGACATCTGTTACACTGACGCGCGCACACACACAGTTAAACAGAATGGCTAAATGATGGCTCAGCCATGACTTCGTCAGAGCTCTATCGAACAGAGGAATAAAAATCAAGTTAGTGTGTCTCCTGGTAAATGATTTGACCCCCTGTGCTGTTACAGACAGTTCTATTTAGCACCAGTTCACACACACACCTAAACACTTTTTTTGTTCCCCCACGAGTTGCCTCACAGACAGAGTGGGGGGGGGGGGAGAACAGGCTAAAGAGTAAAAGGAAACCTCATAGGCATAGTAGATGGGACTGAGTCTGTGTTAAAGTTGTAAAGATAATAAACAATATATGTATGTGATAAGAAGGTGATAGAAAAGAAGAAGAAATGATCCTAGGCTGCTTACACTCTAATGAATTATTCATCCTAATATTGTTGCATTAATCATACATATTTCAACACCATTTGCACTAATTGTCATACTGTTTACTAATGTGTCAGGGTTTAGGGTTATTTCCCTCATCCTCATGTTTCCCGGTGTTCTTTTCCCCTGTCTTGTGTTTCTTGTTGTTCATCTGGAGCTCATCCATGGAGGGAGCCAGTCTTTCTCTCTCTTCCACACCTGCAGCTCATCCCATCATCACCTCCTGCAGTTTTACACACCGGCTCAACCTTCCAGTCTTCGACAGATCGTACTGTCTCCCTCGTGGTACCTACGGCGGGCTCTGCTAAAACTTACACATTGAAATTGTCATTTAGCGAAGACTTGAGAAATTATCCTGTCCTTTTTCTCCTTACCCAGTATTCCTCATTTCTGCCTCGTCCGGCTGCCTGTTCCGCTCCGTGGATTACTTCCCATCACTACCTGCCTGCCTCGCTCCATCCACCGCCTGCAAACCACCCCTGGACTTTCAGCCTGCCAGTTGGCGATCCTCTCTCCCAGTCGGTTTGGATTCCCTACCGCCACTCACCTACCTGTTTTCCGCTTCCATCTTTCCCAGCTCACCTCCTCTCCGGACTCTCTCTAATAAATCTTGATTGTTTTTCTACCGCTAATGTCGTGTCTAGCCTTGTCTTTGGGTCCAACCAAAATCCTTTTAGACATAACATAATGTTACTGTTGCTTTAAAACCCTATGTGTACACCTACCTGGGCAATAAAGCTGATTCTGAAGTTCTATTGGTTCATGGTCCCTGGTTCAAAGTTATAATAAAAGATATCAGTCCTAGGTGATTTGATGATGCCTGTGGTTAATGGACTAGAGGTAATGGCAGGTATTTTTTAATGACATTTTTTCAATCTTTATTCTAGGGTGTGATTTTTCAATATGAGAGCATGACTCATTGATTTTACTTTCAAATTTTGTAATGCTTTCCCTCAAAACCCTTCCCTTGCACTCAAACAGCCCCTGCTTGCTCTGCTGCTGTTCAACCTGTGTTCTTGTGCTCAGGTATATTGTTTCCTGCGCTCCAGCCTCCACCGTTGTCCTTATACTTGCAAAATGTTTACTCAGATTTCTCCTCTGCTCCCGTATTTTTTGTCAAAATTCCCAAAACCAACTGCTGCTAATTTTTTTTCTCACGTTTTGTTTTTTTTTTGGTTATATTATTTTGCTTTAGCAAAATAATTAAGCAATATTACAGGAAAGGGTGTTCTTTATTGTCACAACAGTGGTTCTGTCATGACCGAGGCGCTTGTGGAATACAGTTACAACACAATAAAAGATATAAGAAAAATGTACTCATATTGTGGGACAATTTTCTCTCAAAATAGACTTTTTGTGAGTGTTGTCTCCATTTCCCTGGAAACACATGGGGTCTGACTAATAACTGGAAAACAATCAGTCACGTCAGTAGAATCCTATGTAATGAAAGGTAGTTTACTACTCCAGCTAGTAGACCGAGCCTTAGTAACAACCTAGCAACAGAGAGGATTTCTAGTACCTGTTGAGTCATCCAGCCAACTCAAGTAAATGCTTTCTAGAGATTGCGAGATTTCCCAAACGGAAAAAATACCACACATATAAATTCAAACTGGCTTGCTGCGCAGTCTTGTTGTAACTACAATATCTTCTGAAAAAAATAATTTTTCCATGGGCAGATTTAGCTACTATGTCTGCGAACTTCACATGTATTTTTAAGCTAGTAGCGCCGTGTCACCGACTCACCGGGACAGCTGAACAGTTTCCATGTGATCCAAATATTTCCAATAACTCCAGAGCGTTGTAAAGTCCAAAAGTCAAAATGTATTGAAAAAAGATTGATGTAATCATTTCAATCTTAAATGTAATCAACATGTTTTTATCTAACAAAATTTTCTGCTTTAATCTGTGTTTATTGGTGTTTAACATTTTCGCAAAACTGTTTGCTCTACGGCTAAACGCAGACAAGTGAGGCACATGCCTGGTGGAATCATTTTTTTAATGATGAGCACGGTATGCTGTCATGTTCATTTGAGCCAGAGCCATGTAAAGAGAGGCCCGTCATCTGCATTCTCTCAGCAATGGCAGATTGTGGAGCCTGTTGACATGGCAATAAAGAATGAATTCTCCTCTGTCTTTTTCTTCCTCTCGCACTCTGCACAATAACCACAGGGGTTTCAATGTAGCCTGACAACTCCCTGAAATGAGACGGCACCTTCACCCTGCGCCTCAACTCCTTCATATCAGGTGCCAAGCAGGGAACTCATGGAAATCAAGGGAGTGGACCCAATTGCAGACACAGAAGGCAGAAGCAGGACTGGTACAGTGCCATTGTTTAATAAGTAAGTCTATGTACAAAGACATATGGAATGGTGAGGCAGTTAAAAGGAAAAACCAGAGAGCAGTCCAAAACAGGCAACCGATTAAATAGGGAGAAGGCAGAAAATCCAAAATCCAAATAACAGGAAGATAGTCCTAAAAAGGTATGTCCAAACACGAGAAACATGGGCAGAAACGGCAAGAACGTAAGGTAACCCAAGACGAACTGACACAGATCAAAGGAATCAGATCAATCCATCTGTTGTGTTTGGTGCATAAAACTGACAAGTTCAAACTGACAAAGTTCACCTTAGTGAACAAGAGTCTAGTTAGTGGACAGCTGCTGTGTGTGTGGGAGGAAGAGGGTGACTAACTGCTTTCTCATACTGACCAGATAGCCAGCCAACACAGATAACATCTTTTCCCTCCTCCATCTTAATTCTCCTCCTTCATTTCAACCCTTTCCCACCATCTCTCCTCACCTCCCTGACTCACTTCATCATTTCACTGAGTCCACTTGATATCAATGAGCATTCAACACAGTGTTTCCCATGGCAGCACTAACTACATACAAATTAAATTACACACCTGTGAGAAAATAAATGATTGCTTTGAAAGAATGTGTCATTATTATCTATCTACATTAGCACATATTCATTAATGTTGTGATATTGGGCCATGTTGATGTCATTAGATGCAGTCAAGAAGAAACTGTTCCTGCCGAAGGGGAGAGTCAGGGTGGGAGGGGTCAGCCACAGTCTCTCCTGCTCGCCTCAGCAGAGCCAATGACACGCTGCAGTCCACCCTTGTCCTTGGCAGTGGCAGCTGCGTACCAGATATTGATGGAGGAGGTGAGGATGGACTCCATGATGGCGGTGTAGAAGTGCACCATCACTGTCTTTGGCAGGTTGAGGTTCTTCAGCTGCCGCAGGAAGTCCATCCTCTGCTGGACTTTCTTGCTGAGGGAGCTGATGTTCAGCATGTGGGCCTGGGTTCCTTCTGTAATTCAGTCTCACTCTGGACTCATGTTGGCGGGCTCATCCCCATCAGAGATGAGCCCAATGAGGGTGGTGTCATCTGCAAACTTCAGGAGGTTGACGGACTGGTGACTGGAGGGGCAGCTGTTGGTGTACAGGGTGCTGATGGTCCAGGAGTCAGAGACATGTTCCGGAGCCTCACATTCTGCATCCTGTTGGGAAGTCATCCAAGATAGATGATCATTTTAAAACACAGGGTTGTGTGTTGTAGTTCTCTTTATGCTACTAAATATATATATATATACACACACAGTAGGTCAGTGAACATACGTGTTCTGCTCCATCATTTTGAGTCACGTTGACCCAGAAACACATTTTGAGTTTTCTGTATGTCTGTAAAGAGGAAAGTCTCAGCTTCATGGCGATTACCAAGATTATCTTTCTACACCAAATATTCTATGAGATATGCGCTTCCAAAGGCTGACTGTCATCAAACACTGTTTTTGAGAAGATAATAATTCATATTCAGCCATTTTCTACACTGATTAAAACACATCTAATAAGACAAAATTAACACAAATTCTTTTGGTCCAAAGTCATACCCCACATTTGCATATGTAGCCTACACATACCTTCAAGCATACATGTGCACGAGCACGTGCACATACACAGTACAGTAGGCCTAGAAGCCCATGTAGATAAGAATCCAAACGTATGGAAAATAACTGATGAAATATGAACAAATATACTGTACATATAATATAGAATAGTGTATTTAAATATAATATGAAGAATATATAATGAAAAATATTAAATAATAAACTTTAATTATATATTAAATATAGAGGCGCGTGCACAGAGGTACATTCACAAACTTACAAGTCCATATCCAAACCATAAAAAACTATACTAGAAAATGGATAAAATATGAAAAAATCATATGTATATGTATAATAATAACATATTTAAATATAATAATATGTACATATCTTATATAATATAATGTTTTTGATATAACAGACTAATGCAGAATAATTACTAGCCACTTAAATTTAATTGATTGTTGACAAAATGATTCACTAACTATTCAATTATTTTGTAGTTATACATGTATTGATTATGCATCCATATTTTTGTCACATGCACAGACACATTGATATGAATGTATGTATCATTCTGTTATTCTTGCATTATTTACAGTATTTTGTGTTATATTTCTCACAATCTGAGGAGGTGACACTGCAAACAATTAACCCTAAATGTAAGTTGAAGTTAAATTAGACGTCAAAAGACAAACCTGCTGTGCATAGTGGAAGCTGTAGTGCACGGTGAGGTCTTGGCTACAGGGGGGATTTGCTGGCTTCTCTTGGAGCAGATTGTATCCTTGGACAGAATCATAGTGGAGTTGATCTTCCCAAGAAGACCCAGATGTATTACTTCTACAAAATGACCGCATAAAATGGGAAATCAAGTCCTCACAAAGAGTTTAGGCTGGCTAAATCTTGTTGAATGATTGTTGAATGAGGCCTGATCATTTCCATATTAATACAGCCCCATATTCAGAAACATCACCTATTTTGAACTTGTGATATCATATGAGTTTACAACCTATACTTTGACTACATGTTAGGCTATTTGTTTGCTATATTTACAATTATTTCCTCACCTTTTGTGTCTTACAGAGGCTCATAGCCAGACTTCCCATGATGCACCTCTCTCCCCCTCACCCTCTCCATCCTAATTTTCATCCCATTAATGCATGTTACTAACTCGACTTCTTCCCTCTCCCGTAGTTTTGTGCTTTCTCATCCCTCTCTTCTCTCTCACTGTCTCTTTCAGCAGGTATTTCTCCCTCCAGAGCTGCAGAGTCTGGATCTGTGATTGTGGGCCTCCTGCTGAAAACAAGTGGAATCTGCTTTGACATAAATGAAGGTTGGTGTACAGATGTCATCGAGAAGCTATTTTCATAAACTGTAAAACGTTTTATTCACCACGGCAGTTCTCCTCATTTATACTGGTCGGTGTTTACATCTGACCTCAGGCCAGCATTAGTGAGGCGTTACAACATCTGCCTGACCAGATAAGTAGCATGGAGAAAAACCAACCTCACCCCCTGCTCAACGTTTTAACAATGCAAACGTCAGCAATGAACTGGCAAAAAACAGACAGCACATTAAGTGTCCCACCAGGGAAACTGGACCACTGTTGCATTGTATTAAAGGACGCCTATCGCTCTGCCCCCCGTGTAGTTTTGGGACAATCTGATTACTGTCTGGTTCATCTTCTCCCAGCATACAGGCAGAAACTAAAATCTGCTAAGCCTGTGGTCAGGACTGTGAGGAGATGGACCAACGAGGCAAAGCTAGAATAACAAGCCTACTTTGGCTTCACTGGCGGGAGTGTTTTTAAATCTGCAGCCACAGACCTGGATGAACTCTATTTTTGTGAGGACATTTGTGTGCCGACTAAAACCTTCTGCAGATACAACAACAATAAACCCTGGTTTACATCTAAACTCAGGCAGCTTCGTCGAGGCTCGAGGCTTACAGAAGTGGGGACAGGGTCCTGTATAACCAGGCCAGAAACACACTGACGAAGGAGATTAAGGTAGCCAAAGGAGCTACACTGAGAAGTTGGAAAACAGGTTTTTCATCCAACGACCCTGCGTGAGTGTGGAGAGGCCTGAAGGTGATAACCAGCTACAGGAAACCACCCCCCCCCCCCCCACAATTCGGAGACTCACCATCTGGCTGACGACCTGAATGTGTTTTACTGTAGGTTTGATAAGCCTACATTCACACCCCTCACCCGCTCCGACACCAATCAACCTACACCTCCATGCCCCCCCCTTCCACCCACCCACACACACACACAGACAACCACCCCCACTGACCTCCCATCTGCTCTCAGGATCTGCAAAGAGGATGTGTGTCGGCTCTTTTGGAGGCAGAAGATCAGGAGGCACCAGGACTAGACAGTGTCCACTAACACTGCAGACTACAGGCCCGTCGCCCTGACATCTGTAGTCATGAAGTCCCTTGAAAGACTGGTGTTGACCCACCTGAAGGACATCACAGGACCCCTGCTGGAACCCTTGCAGTTGGCCTACTGGGAAAACAGGTCAGTAGATGATGCAGTCAACATGGGACTGCACTAGATCCTGCAACACCTCGACTCTCCAGGGACATACGCAAGGATGCTGTTTGTGGACTGTGTGCTCGGCGTTCAACACCATCATCCCGGACATCCTACATAAAAAATGTACCCAGCTCTCCTTTCCAGCCCCCACCTGTCAGTGGATCAGAAACGTCCTGACAGACCGGAGGCCGAACATAGTGTCAGGAACTATCCCTGTTCAATAACCGTATGTGACACTAACCACTAATCCACTGTACCTGTACATATATCTCATCTCAAACACTTTTTAAGTTCACACACACTGTACATAATATATATACTGTCATATCCAACTACCTCATGTATATAAAGCTACCTGTTACATGAATCATATTTATTTCAGCAATATTTGTACTCTGCACCATTGCACTAACTGTCCTTCTATTTCTGTGTATGTACATAGAGAGCAACGGAAAACCGGAGTCAAACTGCTTGTATGTGTACACATACCTGGCCAATAAAGCTGATTCAGTGCCAGAACGTTGTGATGTGTGTGAGTGGTCACATCAAGGAAAAACAGTGTGAAGGTGTGTGGACAACAGTAAAGTTGTCCTTAATAATGCTTTGGAATGTACCGAATGTGTGAAATGGTGTAATGTGATCAGTATTATAGTGTCATATCCAACTACCTTTATGGAACCTCAACCAGGTTGTGTCTTTTAGGTCATTTAGCAGTGTATTTCAGGATGCGTGGAAGTGTCACGGGCGGCCGTGGCTTGGTGGCAGAACGGTTGCCTCCCAATCGGAAGGTTGGCGGTTCGATCCCCCAGCCATGCGCCGAAGCATCCTTGAGCAAGATACTGAACCCCAAAATGCTCCCGAAGCTGCGCCTTCGGTTTGTGAATGTTCTCATATGTAAGTCGCTTTGGATAAAAGCGTCTGCTAAATGACTAAATGTAAATGTAAATGTAAATGTCACTATATTGTGCCATTTACTAATCATCCTGCAAGTGTCACCTGTGGCCACAGTGGCTGCTGCTCAGCAGACGTTACATAGGTTAGATTTGAAGTTGTTAAAGCAGAGACTAAGTAGGCTTTTCTAACATTTACAGACGGCTTGTTATGCTTTTGGTTTTTGTATGTTGTCCCCTGCATTTGTTTCCCACTCCTGCATTTTTCCAGTGTCTCTGTGAACCTCCCTGTGTTCCTGCATTACCCTGCTTCCTGGACTCTTGTTGGATTATTCTTTGTTTGGACGTATGTCTTCTCAGCTGCCCTTAGTTGTTTTGTGTTTCCTCCTTAGTAAGTAATAAAGTCATCTTTTGTTAATTTTACCAGTTCCCCATGTGTCTTGTTTGCATTTGGCCCCACGTCCTGAACTGAACACAACACAGCAATTCCAGAGTCAAAGGCGCCATAGTCTTTAGTTTTACGGAGCTCAACCAACGACATTTACCCCTGTCCCTCACGGATGGTCAAAGGACACGAGTGAAGACAGAAGAGCCTGGTATTATGGGCCATGCAGGTAATTCAGTCAACTCTATAGTTAAATGGCAGCCTGTTAAGGAAGCCTGCCTTTGGACAGCATCCAGCTTTGAAACCACTTTTGTTTGTTGACAAATTCAAAGGCCACCTCAGCTGTAGTATTGTAGCAGCTGGTAAGAACACACACAGCGATATACCCAGGCTCACACATGCAAGCAGGGTCTAGACATGATGGGGTTTGATGTCGTGGGAGCTCTGTGGGGTGTAGAGGACAACAAGGAGGAGGGGACGGGGGTGCTTAGGAAAGAGGTAGAGATGAGAAGGAGGAGGGATGGAAAAAAGTGGAATTAGAGGAGGAGCAGAAAGAGAAGGGGGTGAGGAAGGACAGCTGTTCATGAAACTAGACCTGCAGATACTAAAGAACAAACCAAGCTCCTGTTGCTACTTTTCTTTGTTTCATCACTGCTGCTCACTCAGTTTCTACATTTTTCAACCTGGTATCACTTACAGTGCAGGCCGACATACTGCCAGACACAACCAACGCTAGGCAACAGGCTCATTTCCCTTTATATTTCAAGTTTCAATACATTCACGCTCAAATAACCTGGGACAAACCTTCATGCCTGGGCAGCATGTTTGACATTTCAGCAAAGGCTTTTTTTTCAAATGTGAAAATGCATTGTTGAGTAAAATTCTCCATACAGTCTCCTAATGATTATACAACCTGTTACACTTGTTACAACATGCATAGACATGCAAATAAAACACCCTTTTCCCAGGCATTTTCTTTGTATAAGTATCCTGTTTTACACTTTCAGCAGCTCTTAGTGATCTCAAGATGGAAATATACTAACCAGAAACAAGGCAGAAGCGGGCAATTTGATCGATAATTGATCTTTTTTCAAGAGCTCTTTGTGACACCATAAATAACATAAATGAACACATAAGATGCATTAAAGTGCGACATGACATGCTGTCAATCACCAATATTTGATTTCCCCCCCAGAGCTAAAAGGCAAAAATGTATAATTTTTCCCTTTGTCCAGACCCAATGAACCGAAGTACAGATGTGAGAGTCCACAGCCATGCTAGCAGCTCCGTGAGACTGGACTTAGACAGCCGCGTTTTAAGATAAATGCTAACATACAGCAGGTATTGTCATGCTTTGGGGTTTGGGATTTGTGAGTCCTGTTTTATTTTGAATACGTCGGTTCCCTCTTATGTCTGTTAGTTTTGCTTCCTGCCTGTGATTTCCCTGATTGTTTCCACCTGTCTCATTTAGTTCACCTGTGTCTCGTCGGCTCCCCTTCCAGAGTGTATTTAGTCTGTGTGTTTCCCTGTCTCTGGGTCAGCGCCTACTTCATCCTATCCGTGTTGGTGTCTGGGATTATGCGCTGTGTGTTCCACCCAGTTCCCTTTTGTTTGTTCCTGGTCTTTTTGGACTATCTGCCTGTCATTTCGGATATGTTCCTGCCTACATCTGTTCATCTTCCTGCTTGCCGCTGGTCTACTATTTAGACAATAAATCCCCCCTGCACAACATTTCTGGGCAATCCACCCAGTCGGGATCAAAGTGGACACAGAGCCACGCTGCTAGCATGCCTAAAGATCCAACCACTCCAAGGGACAAAATAAATAATGTACTTACTAGTATTTTAGTACAATCTCTGTCTTTTGTTTTATTCTTGTTTCCCCCTATAAGTGTGGGTAGATTCAACTAATTTTGTGAAAATAAAATAATCTTAATGTGCCGAGCTTAATATCACACAGTTTATTAACTTACTGTGTGGCCATAAAATAATCTGTTGACAATATTGAGATCTTTTATTTCTCTGTTCCTCACAATGATAGCTGATTCAGCCCCCTGCGTCGGTGTCTGACCCCAGTGTGACCCAGGAAGTTGCAGCTGGAGGTCATGTTGTGTCTGGGAGGGGTCAGGGGCCAGCGGGTGAGCAGCCTCCCACTGAGCTCTCCCAGGATATACAGTAGGACATCCACCCAGTCCTCAGCTACCCTCTGTCCTCAAAGATCTCAGTCAAGCTCCACTGTAGGACACTTGATTCAATATTAGGCTTAATACTGAGAGGCTAAACAACAGATCTTCCTGAATAGGGTCACTTCATCCTTTCAGTCCTCCAAAAACTGAATTTTTTGAACATTTAGTTTTTCTAGTTATAGGGCACATGACTTATAAGTAAAACAATGATCATGTCACCAAAATCAAGAGAACCAAAACTCTTCTCTTGGGTGTTTTTGTGGTTTTAGCTGCGTTTAACACTAAATAGTGAGTGTGTAGGCTGTGATCAGATTTAGTTTGAGGTCAGGGTGTGTCAGAAACCTAAACCTGCGGAGGTGGGGCAGCAGCTGTCCTGGCATTGTGTGTGTGTGTGTGTGTGTGTGTTGAGGTGGCAGAGGTGGAGTTAAGGAGGGGTAAAAGTGTGTCAGTGCAGGTGCTGGGGTGTAAGGAGGCGTGGATTTGAGGGTCAAGTTGCCAGAGGGCATGTGTGTGTATGTGTGTGTTTGCACTTCATCAACCCTCCACTCAAAACACTGATTACAGACCCTGAACTCGCAGTACACCACATACACCATATAGAATACTTCCATGCTGCCTTACATATGTGGGCTGTTAAACGGCAAAAACATTTATCCAACAGGATAAACTGTGCCCTAAGACTGTTTATGTTGTTTATCCCTACTGATTGATTTTCTAACAAGAAATGATAATAAGCAGTCACTTTAAACAGAGGCTCTGGCTTAGGGCTATGGCTCTGAGCCCCTGGGCCCCTGGTAGGCCCGTTCAGTAATCCATCCATGCCCACACTGCAGCATTCAAATACATGGCAGATTCTTCACAAGGCTTGTTTCTGCACTTATGGCTCAAAAAAACAAGAATGGAAATACCATGTGCTTTCTTCTACATTTTCAAGTGAAAAGCTGATCGTGTCACTAATAATATCAGAGATGAACTACACTTCTCTCCTCAGCTAACCTTCATCATGCTCACACACACACACACACACACACACACACACACACACACACCAGTGGTCACAGCGGTCAAACAGTCTGACCTGAAGTGATGCTTGGTAAAGTAGATGTGACTCACTTACTCTCTGTAACCCCTGCTACACACACGCACGCACACATGGGCGATCAAACACACACACCACAACGCCCTCTCCGTCTATTTTGCTCACTCTAACCACAGCTACTTCCTCGTGAAAACTGTTGGCTGAGGGGGGCAGGTGGTTAGTTTGATTACACACACACACAAACGCGCATACTCCAAAAGCCACAATGCCAGATTAATAGAAACCAATCTAAGTGGCTTGTGATATTGACAGAAAGACAATCTCTCTTCTGTGACACTGAATGTCGAGGAGAGTCAACTCTGCTGACCACATACCAAAACCAGAAAGAGAGAGAGAGTCATAAAGAGCAGTGAGAGATAAAGGAAGATGTATATGGCAACAGAGAGAAAGAGCGGAAGCAGAAAAGAGCTGTAAGCAAGTCAACAGACAGACAAAGAGTCCACGAGTAGAGAACGGTAGAGAGAATGAGAGAGTTTTGTGGATTATTTTGCATCTGAGTCACTGGTCGTCCGGAAAAACTGCAAGGAGCTTTCTCTGCCACCTCTGCCCAGGACCGGAGTGCCTCGGCTGGGGTAAGAATACCACAACCACAGCCTCTTCACCTCCACTATTTATGTTGTTACACTATAATTATTTTTTTGCTGCAACATACTTTAATGCAAAATTTGAAAATACAGTACATGAACTTGTACAGGTCTTTCTGCTTTTACTACAAAGTTTTCCATTTAAAAAGGAGAGCAGCATTAGGAGAAAAGCTATTTGGTTCTATGTGATTCATTTTTAAATTCATTCGGATTCCCTGGTGAGCTCACTGAAAACAAATGAGGCCATGGTTGAGCTGATGCATAATCTTATTTTTACATTACTGTTCATTCCTTCCTGCCATTCTCAAAATTGACGACAGCTTGAGCTTGATTTATGAAGGAACAAAGCACTACCTGCCTAATATGTGCCATCATTTCTGTAGATTTCCCTCCAAATTTGCCCTGCTGAGTCCCCACGCTGAGCTGTGAGTAACAGCAACCATTAAAGTCGAACAGAAATTTGAATTCTCAGTTCTTTTGTAAGGAAATAATGATTCTGCAGCTGTTTTTTCAAATATATATAACATTTATTGGCAAACTTGTGGAAACAGCGCCTAAGTTTCAAGCCTCTGGGCATTTCCCACAGCAGCGGTTGACTGACATCTGAGGACCATGTTGCTAGGAGACACACTGTCAACTTCTGCAGTGTGCTATATCCTTCGGACATTTACATCAAGCCCACATAGCAATTATGTAGCATTCAGAGGTGGAAGTAACAAATCACATTTACTCTTGTTACTTAACAAAGTTGCTGTATGAGCAAACTAGCTACATCCATTAAAAATAGCTACACAAAAATGTTAATAAGCCTCTATGGCAAGATTTATCCACCGCAATTGGACTAGTAATGTTTTGCGTGTAGGTTGAGTTGGGTGTTGTGTGTTCTGTGTCTTGTAAGGTTTGTGTAGGGTTTTGAGTTCTTTTTGCTGTGGAGTTCTTGTTTTATTCTGAAAATGTCTGTTCTGTCTGGGTTATGGGTTTAGGTTCTGTAGCTCCTGTTTTATTTTGGAATTTTTTTTTGTTTCCCTCATGTGTCTGTTAGTTTTGCTTCCTGTCTGATTGCCCTGATTGTTTCCACCTGTGTCATTGTGTTCACCTGTGTCTTGTTTTCCTTCCCTGCCTGAAGGTATTTAAGTTGAGGTTTTTCCTTTGTTCATTGTCAGTTCGTCAGCGTTATCAGTCCTATGTTGGTTCCGCCTGCCTGCCTGCCTGCCTGCCTGCCTGCCTGGATTAATGCTTGCCTACAACCTGTTGATCTGCTTACCTGCCTGCTGGTAAATATTAAATAAACATTCCAGTCCTCATCCTCCAAGAGCTTTCTGCTTTTGGGTCCTCTTTTTCTATTTCCCGTTGCCAACACCAACCCACACCAAGTAATCAATCAATGTGGCAAAGATTTAAGATATGATAGAATGAAATGAAGCTAGCAAGTAATTGACCGCAATGCCATCTATTACAAGTGTGGTTGCATTAAATTGCACCAAGGTTGTGTCTAAAATTACGGTCTCCTTCACTTGTTAATTCTCTTGGACACCTCAAACTACAAGCATTCAACCGTCACTGAATTTAATCTGAAATTCTAAAGCAACTCAGTTTATTTTAGGGTGTGATGGCTGGCTGGTTGCATCGCTGCAATACAACAACACTTCACAAGCTTGTGGGCACTTTGAAGGTTCTTAAATTTTATTTTCATAATTCAGACACTTCCCTGTTTGCTTAGAATAATGACCAGCTAGTAGGAATACTGTTACATTAGCTGATCAAATACATCTCAAAAACAATATAACAATCTCTAAACTACACTTCAGGGGTCTCATTTATAAAACAGTGCGTAGGATCCTTACTAAAGCTGTACGCGTGTTCAAAAGCTGAAAGTAGCGCACGTCTAAACATTTCTCATTTATGAAAGCGTGCAAACTCTCACCAGGCACCTTTCCCTTCACACGCCACCAAATGGATCAGCTTCATATCGCGTTCTCTACATGCACATATTCAGCCATAAGTGGTCAATGCAAAGCACCATGTGAATACTGAAGTCTCTAAATGAGCCCGCTAAAGGTGAATCATGGCAACAGCAGCAGAGAGGAAGACAAAAAAACTGACTTTTTCTGGCAGAAGTCAAGCTGCTTGTGAGGGGAGGTTAGAAAGCACATATTGTTTGATGGCCACAGCAGCGGGTCCCAAACAAAAGGAAATGCAGTTTAAAAGAGGTATTTTATTCAAGCTGAATGGTATACATTATATTGTTGATTATATTAAACACACACCTGTCAGATAATTCCAGCTGGAAACAGTTGCCAGATGCCCAGAGTGGTTAGTAGCCTACTTGTATTTGTACCGGGATGGTCGCTCTGTCTAATGCTGGACCCAGTTCAGCACATAAGAGAGCACGGCTCTAGGGAATCTAAATCGGCATATTATCCGTCATCATCTTGGGCCCGGGAATCTTCATGGTCCCTGAACACTCGTTCCCTCCTAATTCTTCCATTTGCGTTGTCCTCTAGCTTCCATCATGCAGCATTACGCACGAGGGTCACTGCAGTGTTTCTACGTTTACAGCAGTCAGACTGATTACTTTGCCAAAATGATCGCGTCACTCAGTGGTATCCCCGCCCTGGGATATCATTTGAAGATGCAACTTTGACAGGTGAACACATTTGTATGTGGGTTTTGTTCTGCTTGGCCCGCATTATGATTCAGACTGATAATAAGGATATGGAGTGTAACGATTGTACAAGAGCTGGCCCTGGCTTCATTTCCAGACTTTGCTCCTGCACGGTGGCGCTCTGTGCGCCTGACCGCATGGACGAGTTCACTGCAGCGATTTTACACACAAACTATATAACAACTCAAATCTTACTTGGTGATATATGCACAGGATTAGAAGATATTAAAAAAGACTGAAACGTTGAGATAGTTATGGCTCACTACAACTGCAAGGTCTTTGGTTTAAATGTTTATGATAACTTGGATCTATAATTAACTTGATTTTAAGTTAAATTAAATGTGCGCGCCATCGTTATACTACCTGGTTTCAATTCACTGCTTTACCATTTCCAGTCTCCAACATGTGTTTCGTTACAGCTGCAAACGTTTTCCCGTCAAGTTTGTGTTTATAAATCAGAACTTTTGCGTGGGAAGTGGCTCTTTCAGGCCCGATTTTTATGCGAACACAATGGTTATAAATGAGACTTCTGGACAGATACGAGAAAATACACAGAAAATGACCTCATATCCTCAGGAACATCACAACTACTAGAAATCACAGCACATGTTAGATCTATCTTGTGAGTTACTTCTATATCACATAGCTATGAACATTGGTGTGTTGGTGTAATCCACACTTATTAGTACTGGTGAGAAACAGTGAGTTACACACAACCACATAGATACATGTGGTTAAGAGATTCGACATGAGTATTGACGTTTTAGCTTGTTGAAGTTTTTTTTTAACCTTTCATTGTATGTGTGTTTATTCCCGCACAGATTAAAAAGGTGTGGAGACGAAGAAGAATCATTTTATGGTATCAACAGTATCTTTGAGTCACTGTCATCCTATCAGTCAGCTGGTCAGGGGTAAGTGTATTTTTTTTTTTTTGTCCATACGTGTGACCTTCGTATTGCTGTTGTTGGAATTCTGTTTTGAACGAATTTGAAAAGATTTTTGATAACTGGATGAACTGAACAGTCCACCTGGAATAACAAAATGAAAGGGCGTTGTGCAAGCCATGGCCTATAAGCACATGCATTGATTTGCTTTTTTATCCCAAAGGGAAATGAGTTTGCAGTTTAGGCACAAAATTGCACATGCACCATAAAAACATACACAGTACAAAATAATCAAAGACACCCAATACCAGTAACGGCACATAAGAGAAGAAACAGTACAGAAATATACAGTACAACATACCACACACCAAACTGCAATGCTGTTACAAGTAGAATAATTTGATATGACACTGATGTTAGCATAGGTGTATAAGACTCAATACGGCAAAGAACAATACACATTACCTACTACAATACTAAACATCAGGTACAGTGTTGCTATGGGTACTAAGAGTTCCATGTGCAAAACTAATGTGTCAAAAGTGTGTTTAGCACTTGCCCCAAGTGCTGCAACTCATGCATGTGTGACACAGCCAATGGGATAAAGGAATTCCTGGCTCTGTATTTTTTGAAAACCCGAAGACATTATTCTAATGGAAGGTATGGATACTCGTTCCAATTTTAACGATATACTGATCATTTCTGGGGGGGAAAAAAAGATCATTACACTTAAAGGCAAATCACATAACACATACAGGCTATTAATAAGAAATGTATTACAAGCAAAGCAAATTAGTACAACTAAGTAAAATTGATTGTGCTACTAGTGTAAAGGGTCCAGTATTTTACAGAAATAATTTGAATGATTGCATAATTCTAAATAACTATAACATAAATTTGAATTAAATAAGTACAAATACCAACAACACAAAACATGCACATGCAGATTTCTTAATTTTCTTAAACAGGCCATTTTTCCACAGCTACGTTCACTATTTGTGGCACATTCTTGTCACAATAGCTTGCTGTTTTTATCTACAGGTGAAAAGTAGCACCGCACCACGCTACGCTTCCTTTCTGTCATTCTCTTGTGGGACGTGTGGGAATGTGCGTGGTTGCACAGTCGCAGTTATGTGACACGGGCCAGCTGAATATGTCAGGGCTGTTTATTGGCACAAACATTATACGGAAGTATTAAACGTTTAAAAGTGATGCCGTCAACCACGTTGTGTATACATATCATTTTACTATCAATATCTTTTTTTAAGGAATCGATACCAAATGAGTAGCTTGTGAGTATCGACGTATCGTTCCACCCATCCATACTAGAATGGCCTGAAGCTCATTGAATTACTCATTGATTGCTTAGTACCTATTATTTCGCAGGCAATATTAAAGATTTTGCAGTGCAAATTCCTTTGGGCATTTCATTAAATAGGCTTTTGTAAAAGTAGCTACCCATCAACTTTCTATCCAGGCCAAAGAATGCTTTCATGTAAGGTATTCTATGTGTACATGGCGGGGACAGCCATTGTCTAACACAAACTACCTGCCGTTTGGATGAAAGGCCATCTGTAATGATAGTAATCTATGACTACTGTTTTATCAACCATCTTCCTCTGTAACATTAATATTCACATGGGGTTTTAGAAGTAGGTAGATATCCTTTGTAAGTACATGGATATGAACAAATCAAGCTACACCAGTTGCAGTGTTGTACTTGAAAAATGTGTTGCCTCAATTTTTTTCATGTGATGCAAATGTGAGTAGCAGTTTGAAGTGTAAATGGGCTGTACTTGTGTAGCACCTTTCTAGTCTTCTGACTACTCAAAGCACTACTCACACTACATCAGTGTATTTCATATTCACCCTATTCCCACACCGAAGGCACAGCCTCAGGAGCAATTTGGGGTTCAGTATTGTGCTCCTCGACACGTGGGCAGGGGGAAGCCTGGATCAAGCCGCTGACTTTCCGTTTGGTGGACGACCCGCTCTGCCACAAAGCCACAGCCGCCCACTAACACTACAGGCCTGTCACCCTGACGTCTACAGTCATGTAGTCACGTGTGCCTGGGAAATGTGCTAGAGCAGGAAACAATTTAGTGATTACTACTGTGTCAGCAGGGCATGGCATCATGGGGCAGCTGGGGCTCAGTGTTCGCGTGGCTCATCCACCAATCTGAAAGTTAGTGATTCGATCCTTGCTTGCCCAGCCTATGTATCATGGTCCTTCAGGACCAGTTTTGGGCAAGTTGCATGAAAACTGTAATCAATTTATTACACATTACTAATTTAAAACATAACTGCATTACTTTACTACTGCAAAAGCAGTGCATTATATCACTTGTTACAACTCCTTATATTATCTTCCTTCAAACTCCTGGTAAAACAGCAAACAAGCCAACACCAAAATGTCAAAGTAGCGGAGCATTAATGGGATGACAACTGTAATGTAATTATTGAAATTCAAATTGCAAGCTGTCAGATCCCAGTTAACCCCTATATGGGAGGTACTGGACCAGCTCTCCATTTCTAGGGTCCAATCCTTAGACTCCCAGAGTATTACCCTAAAGCACTGAATAAGGACTGTTTAAGCTGGTGGCGAGGAGACACGCCTAGCTTCTAACTGCCTACATCCGAGCATCTACCCTGCTTCCTCTGATCCAGAACCCGGCTGAATTGCCCATTTGCGTCAGTCACCAAAACCAGCCACACTCGTTAATGGCAGCTCTCCTCTAAATAATCTGGGCTCTTGTTATGGTGCTTGGATGGGTTTTAGTGGCTCTGGTGAGCCCTAAGGGATTTGATTTGATTGGCTAGTGTAACCTGTAAGAACCTCTTAAGATGATATGCATACAACAACCTAACTTTTTACTAACATCAAATTAACTCAAATGTCCACAATTAAGACTTTAAATATAGTTTGAATATTTATTGCAATAAGCTTTAGCAAGGGCAGTAGTAAAACAGCTGAATTCAAATTTCAATATTCAATCGTATCATTCAAATAAATCACTCAGTAAATACAGAGCTGAGTCTAAATTTCATTAGTTATCTGTTTCTAAAAGCTGGAGAGAGCAGAGTCTGTCCGGCCGGAGCAAACCCACTCTCCCTGCTGTCAGACAAAGTCTCTGATGAACAATTGACAACTCCGTGCAAAGCTCCCAAAATGTTCTAGAGTCTCACGTCCGTAGTCCACAGTGTGAGAAAAAGGAGCTTCAGTCCGAATTTGTGATTCTCAGTCAGTGGAGTAAATGGTTAATCCTTGGTGTGCGCAAGTCATCTGACAATGACAAAGTCTTAACAATTCCTTTTTGTAGATGTTGCTGCTCACGATCTCCTTCTTCTATAACTCTTCAGATGAAAAGGCATAAGGAACTAACCCTGTTTTTCTCTGTCTCCCTAATTCATATCATTCTAACACGCTCATGTTACACACACTTTCGACATTTCATAGCACATACACCCATTTCAGGCCTGTAGCCTGAGCACTGTTGAGGCTTACTTGCCCCAACTGTCTCCTTATTTGGGCATCCGGAGGAACCATGAAGGTCACTTCCCCCATTCTAAGTCATAACGTTCACTCGGCCTTATCAGTGCGCTTTAGTTTATTAGAAATTTTTAGTCTCCTCAGCAAAATCTAGCAAGTTCATTCATCTTGTTTCTCAAACATTGTTAGTATCATTTCTTATGATTAATGTTGGCTATTTTCACTTCTAGTTAACTGTGCAGCTTTCAGTTTTAACATAACTCATGTGTTATGCAGTTCACATCAGGATTCCAAGTGTAACTTACTCTTGATTACTCCCAGTTTAAGCAAATCAGGGGTACAATGATATCAACACATTTGACAAAGGTCTTGCACTATTCGTTACTGAAAAAAGTAATCATATTACTGTGGATCAGTATTACTAAAATGCGACCCTTTCTAGAAATTTGCATTCTGGAACAATTTAATCATCCCAGTGCTTTAGTTCCAAACTTGATACAATTCTATAAACATTAACCCACTTACTACAACATACAGAAGAAAAAATAAAGAATAACCTGTTATGGTTTTTGGTTAGTGTTCTATGATTTCCTATTTTATTTTGAAATGTCCTCTCTCCCTCATGTGTTCTAGTTCTCGGACTCCTGCTTATGTTTTTGGATTTTCTACCTGCCCTCCTTTAGATTATGTTTGTCTGCATGGACTGTCTATAGATTTTGACCTCTGCCTCCCCCAGTGAGTTTGTCAGCCTTGTTGTGTTCCAGCGATAAACTGTTGAACTGCCTGTCTGCTTTTGGTTCCTTTTCCCTTACCTCGCTTGATGTACCGTGGCATAATGAAATATTATGTCCTGAGGCGCTACTTGCAAAATGGGACACCTTATATTTTGATATAAAAAACAGAAATTAAAGATGAGCAATTTTAATGTCTTAAAATAACAATATAATGAAAATACAATGCAATTGAGATACTTATGTGAAACATTAAACAGTATTTAGAATTTTGTTTGCCCTTTTCCTAAGTAGGCTAGCTAAAGCATGGCTGCGCTAGTTCTTCTTAGCTTAGTTCCAGCAAGCTAGCTGAAAACATTTATTTAAGAGCAATTATGTTTGATCCATTTTAGAAAACAGATTTCTGTCAAGACAGCATGTATTTTGTGATCCTCAAACTTCCTTTCCTATCAAAATGACTAGTAAATAGTGGGCAATTGGCAAAATGGGTCACCATAAAAATGTTTTTGGTTGAAAGGAGTATAGAATTGATTCATAGTAATTTTGATACACAATTACGTACTGTAAAAAATATATATATATTGAAATGAAACAAACAGCACTGGTTTTGGGTTAGTTTGTGTATTCCTTGAAAATATATTCATTGCAAAGATTAATTGTCCCAATTTGCCAGGTGTCCCAATTTAAAAATACTCAAGTAAGTGTTGAGGACCCAGGTGTTTTACATCCACAGGGGGAGAAGCACACCAAGTGTCTACAAACTTTGCCATGTATTTGCAATGTCTAGGATGGGTTTTGTTGCATTCTCATTCCTACATAAAGTAAGTTCTTCTGATGAGTATCAGTAGAAAATATCTGCTTGCTGGGGAGTTACTGCAAATGCTGAATTTGTGGACTTGTGTCCTAACAGTAAAGAAAATTAGTATACCCTTTGTAAAGATCAAAACAAGGGAGGGAGATGATACAAAGGTCCCAGGTTAAATTCCAACCGGGAACACTTCAGCTCATAGTTCCTGTCTTAAAGGGAGTTGCCAACTTTTGGAGATATCGGCCACAGAGATGTCTGCCTTTTTGAATGTAATGGGACTATATGGCACTTGGCATGTGGTGCGCAAAGTGCCAAAGAAATATATTTGGAAAAACTCAAAAGTAACATCTCTTTCCATCAATCCCGACCCGGTAACTCAAGATAATCGACAGATTTGTTGTGAGCAGTTTCATGTAGGAACTAATTTCTTTCACCCAAAACTTCCTACATGAAACTGCTCACAACAGTGTAGGAAGGTTTATATGGACCATTTGGGAAAACATTGAAACTGTTTTGCTCTTTAGGTATAAGGACTCAATGAAAACATTATTTCTTACAGTAGCAGCTTTGATATCCACACAGGCATATACACTCATATGCACAGACCCAAAAAAAAATATTTTTCACAGGGGAAAAAAAAATGGCTGAAACCTCAGGAAGAGCAACAGAGGAGGGATCCCTCTCCCAGGATGGACAGACATGCAAGAGATGTTTAGAAGTTCCTCCCTGGTGAATGTGACCAGAGAGGGAGAGCAGAGTACTAGGAAGTGCTTTACCATGGCAGCCATCTGGGATGCCATCTTGAATCAATCGATCATAGTGTATATACAATTATGATGAAAGTAGTAGAAGTGTAGAGGTCTGATTCAGAAATCATAGTACAAATAGACTGTAAAATATAAGGGAAGAGGATGGATCCAGATGGGCAACTGAGCAGCTCAAGGTGATACCCACCTAGCAGGATCCAAGCCACACCCCACCTCCCTTCCACCACAGACACAGCAGAACTGTTCCAGCAGGTGGCCTGCAATAACAGATCCAGACTCTCTTATTCAGGACAGAACTCACCTGAGCCAGCCCTAACTATAAGCTTTATCAAAGAGGAAAGTCTTTAGCCTACTCTTAAATGTGGAGATGGTGTCTGCCTCCTAAACCCAAATTGGGATCTGATTCCACAGGAGAGGAGCTTGATAGCTGAAGGCTCTGGCTCCCGTTCTACTTTTGGAGACTCTAGGAACCACAAGTAACCCTGCATTCTGAGAACGCAGTATTCTAGTGGGGTAATAAGGTACTATGAGCTCTGTAAGGTATGATGGTGCCCGACCATTTAGAGCTTTGTAGATGAGGAGGAGGATTTTAAATTCTACTATGGATTTCACAGAGAGCCAGTGCAGAGAAGCTAATATTGGAGAAATATGATCTCTTTTCCTAGTTCCTGTCAGTAATCCAGCCTTGAAGTAACAAATGCATGGATTCATTTTTCTGCATCATTTTGAGACAGGAAGTGCCTGATTTTTGCAATGTTACGTAGGTGAAAAAAGGCAGTCCTTGAAGTTTGCTTCATGTGGAAGTTGAAGGCTAGACCCTGATCAAAGATAACTCCGAGGTCCTGGAGGCCAGGGCAGTGACATCTAGAGCAACTATATCTGCAGACAGTTAGTCTGGGAGGCGTTCTGGGCCAAGTACAATAACTTCAGTTTTGTCAAAGTTTAACATCAGAATATTGCTGGTCATTCCTGGTTTTTGTGTCCTTAAGGCATGCTTGAGGTTTTTTAACAGACTAGTTTCATCTGGCTTGATCAATAGATTGTGTATCGTCCGCCTAACAGTGAAACTTTATGGAGTTTTTCCTAATAATATTGCACAAGGTGTGTGTGTCTGTAAACCGAATTGGTCCAAGCACAGAACCTTGCATAACTCTGACTATCTTTGGCGTGCTCGGAAGGATTCATTGGCATGTTATGTACAAACTGAGATCAGTCTGACAGATAGGATTTAAATCTGCTTAGTGGGGTTCCTATAATGTCAATTAAATTTTCCAATGTCTGTAATAGGATGTAATGGTCAATGGTGTCGAATGCAGCACTAAGATCTAACAAGACAAGTCCAATGTCTGTTACAATTAAAAGGTCATTTGTAATTTTCACCACTGCTTTTTCTGTGCTATGATGCACTCAAATCCAGACTGAAAACCCTCAAATATATCCTCGTTATTTAGAAAGTCACATAACTGATTTGCAACTGTTTTTTTCAAGGATCTCAGCGATAAAGTGAAGGTTAGATATAGGTCTATAGTTGGCTAAAACCCCTGAATCAAGAGTAGGCTTTTTAAGGAGAAGTTTAATTACATTTACTTTATTAACAGGCTATGTACCACAGTCTTTTAAAGACAGATTGATCATCTCTAGGAAAGAAGTGCTAACTAGGGGTAAAACATCTTTAAGGAGCCTACTTGGAATGGGGTCTAAGAGACAGGTTGATGGCTTAGATGAAGAGATTGTCGAGGTTAGTTGCAAAAGGTCGACAGAGAAGCAGTCCAAGTACACATCAGGTTTTACAGCATTTTCTAAGGTTTCTGTGTTTGAAGATGGATCAATACCAGTTGAGGGCAGGACTTGATGAATTTTTCCTTAATACTTAAAATGCTTTTGTTAAAGAAGCTCATGAAGTTGTTACTACTGAGGGCTACAGGAATACATGGCTCAATGGAGCTGTGGCTCTCTGTCAGCCTGGCTACAGAGCTGAAAAGAAACCTGGGGTTGTTTTTATTTTCCTCTATTATTAGTAATAGGCTGCTCTGGCACTACGGAGGGCTTTCCTATATATTTTAAGACTATCTTGCCAGGCTAAATGAGATTCTCCCAGATTGTTGGAACGCCATTTCCATTCACGTTTTCGTGATGTTTGCTTTAATTTGCGGGTTTGGGGGTTATACCATGGAGCTAACCTTCTTTGTTTAAATGAGAGCCAATCAATTTACCATGTCTCATATAATATACTAACCTATCAAATGGGAACTAAAAATAACATTTTTAACTATAACCAAAATGACCATTTATAGCTAGTAGGTTGAAGGATTTGGAGTTCTACATAGGAGAGGTTGGCAGCATATTAACTCTTGTGTAACATTAAAGAAACCAGCTTATTTAAACACAAGCGGTTATTAAAAGATAAGGTAAAAACACACAACATGAAGTCTAACTCTAAATGCACTAAGCCACAGAACAAAGTGTATGTGTGGAGGGGGGATCCAAAATGGCTGCTTGGATTCAAAATGGCAGCTGAGGCCACGTGATGTTATACAATGGAACTAACTCAAAATAGCAGTTGAGACATGTTTGATAAAGAGTGTGGCTATATTAAAAGTCAAATTGAAGTGTATATGAAGCTCTCGCAGCACTGTTTTAGATCAGAGAGGCAGGGGTGCAATCTCAGTCAAATTCTTTTCAATCTATATATCAATGAAGTGGCGAACCAATTAGAGAATTCCTCCGCACCTGGCCTCAGCCTGAATGACCCAGAGATCAAGGTGCAGCAGCACCTCACTCTCCTGCAGAGGTTCTTTCACACCTGGCCCCTGACAGTTAACACAACAAGAAAAAAGAGATTTTTCAAAAGCAATCTAGAAATAGGGTTAACACACACAATTTTATTTACACACCACTAAATTACAGCATACATAAAACTACACATACCTTGGCCTCAAAATAAGCTCCAAAGCAATAACATGGCTGTGAAAGACTTCAGAGGCAAGCAAGCAAGAAGAGCTTTCTGTGCAATTAGAAGAAATATTCAATTTGACGTTCCAGTTCAAATCTGGAAAAATGTTCCAATTTGTGTTAGAACCGATATTTCTCTGAAAGTCGGATTTGGACCAAAATTAAATCATGAATTTGACAAATGGGGGGGGGGGGGGGAAAAAAAAAAAAAAAT
>CM022483.1:16955592-17014908 GCA_011952105.1 Coreoperca whiteheadi
TAATACTTTATATAAAAAATAAGTTAGATATAAAAAAAAAAAAAATAGGTAGGTGTGGGGGGGGGGGGGTTGGGGTTGAAAACAACAATAGAATTGTTCCCCACAGAGTTCTTTAAGTACATCCTGCATGTCTAGCAAAAAATGTCAAACAATGCCTGCAAAGCAGCATAACTCGGAAAACACCCAACATACTGAAAATATAATAAAGGGGAAATCAATTTTACAATGATCTAAAAACCAGTGACCCACCAGACATACCATCACACAACCTTGACCTGTCAAGAGCTGAAGCCAGAGAAGAGCCCCCTCATCAACACCAACCCAATCAGACCAAACCAAAGTATCAACCATTAAAAAAACACCAACTATATCACATATTGGAAGGAAACATTAAATTAAAAAGTTATCTGACCCTAATCAAAGACTTCACATTAGTAAATTATGTGACCACAGTAAAAAAAAAAAAAAAAATCCTACCTGAAGAAGTCTTCACTGTGTACAGACTCAGTGAGCACACTCTGGCTGTAGAGAAGTGCTGGGCTGCCAGAGACTCTGCTTTCAGTGTAACAGTCAGAACTACACTTCTTCACACCATGCCCCAGATACCAGGGTCTGAGAAATAAACACTTTGAGCATGAAATACACCCTGAATTTGACAACATAATAGAGAAACTCCTATATTTACTTGGAGAACTTTCCAAATGATGAGATGATTGCAGCAAAATGTATTCCCTCATGTCACAACCTGAGAACAGCCAGTGGAAAATGACAAACAACTCTGACTTCTTTTTAATGTTTATATTACATTTTTTGTCTATATCAATCAATCCGGTTGGTAGGCCCATCATTGATCTGATTTATATTATTTGATTTGTAAATAATTTAATGATTACATTTTTTTTGGCTATAACCAGGTTTTATATATGTTGCTATATATAATTTAAGTAATTAGAATTCTGTAAATACTTTTATTATTTGACATTTTGAATAATTCCTTGCTCTTATTCTGATACTGTGTGATGGAGGGTCCAGTGTGGGAGCTAAATACACAACCACCGTCCAGGTACTGATACACGCATGCACACACACCAACAACACATACAGGCATGCGCGCCCACCAGCAACAACACATACATGACAAACACACACTGAGAGCGAGACAGCAGCAGCTATCTAAGAATTCCTGGAGAAGAGAGTGAGAGAACAATGGCCACTGATCCTTTTTATTGATCTGGTGAGGTCACAGGTCAGACTGAACAATGGTAGCTAGAAGCTGGGTCCATGTGGGAAGTTCACAACTACAGTAGGTGTGAAGTCTGGAGGATTGTGGGAAACTGAGTTATATGGCTCTTCTTTGTGTCCAGAACAAAAGAGCATGTGGTCTCATAATAAAAAGTTCAGTTAAAGTCCCACAAATAAATTAATATGAAGTGGTCCCAGCAGCTGCTTCTGTGAGCCTGGAGCCTCCAAGCTAACAGGGAGGATGACAGGAGGGAGGAGAGTGAGCAGGCATTCCTTCCTGCTGCATCAACCAGCAGCTGTGTGAATGACTATACATGTCTGCTTCATTTTCCCAGCACTGGCTGTCCCTGTGACACTACGTGAGGTAATGAGCCACGTCTTTTCATGATTAGTCATCTATTTTGATAGTTTGCCTTCACTGAAACAAATATTGATCCAACTTATGGTCGTCTTTTTAAGGTTCTTAGTGGGTGTATAATAGAAGTCTGGGGGGGATCCATCACTTCCTGTCACCTGCTAGTATATGGAAGAATATTACAACCAAATGTAATAGTTGAACATCCCCAAACGGGTTGTCCAAAACTGATATTGGGTGACAAGGTCAGTAAAGTTCTTCCACACCAAACTGGGAAAATAATTTCTTTGTAGACCTGTGTTTGTGCATGGGGCACTGTCATGTTAAACAGGAAAGGGACAAACGCAAAGTTCGAACCATTCTATTGTCTGATAATTAATGTATGCTGTAGCATTATGTTTTTCTGAATTGGAACTAACTAGCCTAGCCAAAACCAAGAAAAAGTTCACGTGTGTAATGTGAAAGGTGCTGGTGTTCCAGCCTGCAAACGACATTCTCATCAACTTTGTTTCCAGCAGTAGCAGTGGCTGTTTTCATTAAAAAAAGTTCTGATAAAACCACTGTACACTACCTACTCAGCACCAAACATCATACACAGCTAGAGACAAGGGAGCATTTAGCAGGTAAAGCTCACTCCAAATGAAGCCTAATGTTGTTTCATGGATATGGAAATACTGTAGGCAACTGTTTGCTAATATGTTAGCCATGTCAACTTTGAATGGGGACAGTATGTCAATGTTGTGTTTTCTGCTTCTTACCATGCCCCAAAAGTAAAAAAAACCCAACCTACTGCATGGTTCCCCTTTCCATGCTTTGCAGAACAGATTTGTTTCTAACAGATTAGCCACCATGTTTTCAGGCTGTTGTCAGCATCCTCACATGCTGTTTACTTGAGTGGACATTTGTAGCAGTGAGAATGACAATGTAGCTTTAAGAACAATGGTTGATGCTCCAGTGTGTTTGCTTTTCCTGATGCATTGCTGCTCCATCATATACATGTCCACAAAGATTGAAGCTCACCATGACATCTGCTACTGTCTTTGCGGATGTTGGAATAGGTCATCTCAGACATACAGATTCATGTGCGATCACTGCTGTAAATTATTATTACAAGCCCATGGCAGTTTTTGAATAGTTGACAAAACAATCTCAACTCTACAACTCTCATGTCATGTCAACTGATGATGAAGATCATGTTATATAGTTTCAAAGTCAAAAAGGTCAAGGTCAAGAATGAACTGTCAACGTTCGTTTTTTTTTAACCATGCTAGAGGCATAACTCTAGGGATGGCAATGTTGGTTGGTCTGTTCATCACTTTGGTCCAGCCTGATTGTTGAGATAATTACTGGGTGGATTGCAATGACATCTTTTATTTTATTTTTCTTACAGATGTTCATGATTCCCAGAGGACGAATCCTAATGACTCACTGGTGATCCCATGACTTTTGTTCTTGTGCCATCAGTTGGCCAAATGCTTCACTTATCCAGTAAATTATCTCAACATCTACTAGATGGATTGAAACTAACTTTTGTACAGACATTCGTTTTTCCAGATTGATGTCGCGGCCGGCTCTAGGCATGGGCAGGGGTGGGCTGAGCCCACCCAAACATCTGTCTTGCCCACCCTATCAGAATTTAGACAAAGACAGCATTAATCTTTTATTTTTACGATCTGTGCATTGTTTAAAAGCAGTCTAAGCTAGGCGGTGTGCTGAGAAATTCAAAGGAGGACTGTAGACTGCCCTAATCAAAAAATAACACCAGAAATTGCAATTTTTTTTGGCTGAAAGCAACTTACTGCATTCCATACTTGCGAGGGAGGCGTACGTTTAGTCTTCAGTAGCACAGAGATTCTAACAGAAACACACCACACGACATCAACAAGAACATTAGCAGCAATCAAGTATTTGTTTACAATGCATAGATTTTTGGTGCCTATAAAGAAGTCTGTTAATGGCTCTGGCAGCAGTGACTGTGATGTGGCCACTGTTGTTTCAAAATCTCCACCTTCCCCAGCTCCCGCTTCAGAAATAAATCCTTCTCCCGCCACCTCAGCCTGCCAAAATCACGTTGCCGGTGGCAGCGAAATACTGGACCTAAATTTAAATGCACCTTCCCAGCCAATATTAAATAGCTAATGAAAGAGATGTTGTTTTTACCTTGCGTGGTTATACCATTTGGAAAGCAGCCATGGAACGTGGCAGCCTGGTCTGAGTTAAAATATGTCGGGAGGCGTCTGGCGAAACTATAGACTGCATGCTACTGGGCAAAACGCAGTTGGGGGGGGGGGGGGAAAAAGGTATTACGTGAAAAGTATCGGAGATGTGGTTACATTTCTCTGTGTAAACGAGCAAGGGCTACGTTAAACCATAGAAACGTCAAACAATGATACATTTGCAGGCCTCTTTCTTAACCTGTTTGAATACACCTTAGAAAAGGATCAATTTCTGAAAGAAATAGTAAAAGGCATACCAAAACATGCAAAGTATACTTTAAAGGACATTCAGAATGAAATCATTGAAACACTAGCTGACATGGTGCTTTCTGAGATTAAGTGCAGATACTCAGCAGGGCTTTGCCTTAAAAGCGATGGGACACAAGACAAGTGTAATGTGGAAAACTTATCTGTAATAATTTGGTTTGTGTGCAATTCCTTGCCAGAGGAGCATTTGATTGGGTTGCTTGAGTTGCATCAACTAGATGCTGAATACATTTCCATTCAAATACTGAGCCACCTCTCAGCTGCTGGCTACAGTGCTGATAACATAGTTAGTCAGTGCTATGATGGTGCCTCAGTGATGAGTGGGGTATGAGGTGGTGTACAAGCCCTGCTGAAAAACAAGCTTGGTTGGTATATACCTTACATTCATTGTTATAACCACCAGCGACCTTTAGCAGTTGTGCATGCCATCCAGGGGCTCCATGTGGGAAAAAGTTTTTTGACTTTGCCAGTTCCCTGTACAAATTTTTCCATCACCACTACATGGCTCAGAAATATGATGGCCCTTGTCTTAAATGATTACTGGAATTCGATGGACAAGCCATTATGATGTCACAAGGTGCATTATTGAGAATGAAGACATTCTTCTGAGCATGCATTCAAACATTGCAGAGGATGATTTTGCCACCACTAATCTGAGCACTGAGGCAGCAGGTCTCTTAATTCTAATCAAAAGGCACAATTTTTTTGAAACTGGGAAATTTCTAGTCCGGGTACTTGGTGTCCTTAAACCAGATAATGCTATTCTCCGGTCTCAGACAGTGGACATGTGCAAAGCTGGTGAGGTTGTCAGTGCGTCCTTGGAGTCCCTAAAGGCAATTTGCAGAGATGCGTTTCAAACGTGCTGATTTACACCCTTCCAAGAGAAGAACACTAAATACACAACTAGATGACAGCGTTCTGTATTCCACAGTTGGCCACACTGAATGTGATAATTCTAGAATGCTTCCTAGTCAGTCTCTAAAGAGATCATTGCTTTCCATTCTCGACAGGGCCATTGTCGAAATGGAAAATAGATTTTCCACACAAAATTATGATTTGATGAAAGCTGTATCTTGCCTTGTGTCAACTTCTAGTGCATTTTTAGATACCAAATTGTTGAGCTCTCTACATTTGCTTGCTGGCACTATAGATAGTGTAAGTCTGGAAAATGAAATTTGTGTTGCCAATCTATGCTCAGCAAACAATTTCCTGGTGAAACAGACCTGTCAACTTTGTGCAAACACTTGCAAAACTAAAAAGATGCCTTCCCAGAGCTACATAAGTTGTATGTAACTGCCCTTGTCATTGGGGTGTCCTCAGCATCATGTGAGTTCTTTTTCAACTCTGTCACAGGTTCTGACCCCTTTTCGTCGGTGTATGTTACACAAAAGAGAGTCATTTAGTGATATTGGCCCATGAGAAGTCCATCACTAATACATTAGATATTCAATTCAATTAAATTTTATTTATATAGCCCAGTATCACAAATCATATTTGCCTCAAAGGGCTTCACAATCTGTAACATACGACCCCCTCTGTCCTTAGACCCTTGATTCGAACAAGGAAAAACTACCCAAAAAACCCTTTTAACAGGGAAAAAATGATGTCAACAGAGGAGGGATCCCTCTCCCAGGACGGACAGACAGGAAATAGATGTCGTAAGTACAGAATAGATTCATAGCAGAAAATCATAGTACATACAATTATGATGACAATGGCAAAATTGTAGTGTATATATAATTATGATGTAAAACATAAGGGAAGATGATGGGTCCAGAAGGACAGCTGAGCAGCTCCAGGTGGAGCCCAACGAGCAGGACCCGAGCCACTCGTCCCCTGCACCATAGACACAGCAGCACAGATCCAGATACATTTCTGGACACTGAAAGTGACAGGAAGAGAGGGACGAGAAAGCACAAAACTCCGGGAGAGGGAAGAAGTCAAGTTAGTGTCATGCATTTATGGGATGAGAATTCATACAGATGGAGAGGAGGACAGAGGTGCATCATGGGAAGTCCCCCGGCAGTCTAGGCCTATAGCAGCATAACTAAGGGATGGTTCAAGACTCACCTGAGCCAGCCCTAACTATAAGCTTTGTCAAAGAGGAAAGTCTTTAGCCTACTCTTAAATGTGGAGATGGTGTCTGCCTCCCGAACCCAAAATGGGATCTGATTCCACAGAAGAGGAGCTTGATAGCTAAAGGCTCTGGCTCCCATTCTACTTTTGGAGACTCTAGGAACCACAAGACAAGTCAAGTCTGCTTTATTGTCAGTTCTTCCACATGTAAATTACATACATACAGAGAATCAAAATTGCGTTACTCTCAGACCCCCGGTGCATACAGATAACACTAACAGTAGAGCCTCAAATCTAGATCAAATATAAAATATAAGCTAAAACTATACAATAATGGAATATAAAAAAAAAGACATAATAAAAAAATAAATAAAATAAAAATAAGCTTAAATAAGAGCAGTGCAAGGCACATGGCAGATAAAGTGCAGACCAGTGAACAAACAGTGCAGATAAAAAGATTTTAAGTGCATAAAAAAAATGTAGCTTATTCAGTCTGATTAAAGTGACAAAGGGCTTATTTTAATTAAACTGACTGATGAGGTGGTAGAATGACGTCAGTTCCATGGTGAATGAGGTAGTGAGCAGACCAATGCTACACACAGTGACTGGTGCATGACATCGTATGTTAGTGGAAGGACCTGGGGATGTGGGATCCGGGGGGGGGGGGTTCATGGTTCAGTGGTGCCTGGGGCAGAAGAGGGACGGGGTGGCAAGTTCGGGAGCGAGTTCAGCTTCCTGACAGCCTGATGGATGAAGCTGTCCTTCAGTCTGCTGGTCCTGGCCTGGAGACTCCACAGTCTCCTCCCTGATGGCAACAGACTGAAGAAGCTGTGTGACGGGTGTGTGGGATCACCTGCAATGCAGAGGGCTTTGCGAGTGAGACGGGTTCCATAAATGTCCTGGAGGGAGGGTACAGAGACACCAATGATCTTCTCAGCTGCTCTCACTGTGCGTTGCAGAGTCTTCCGGCAGGACGCGTTGCAGGCGCCATACCACACAGTGATGCAGCTAGTGAGAATGCTCTCGATGGTGCCTCTGTAGAAGGTGTACATGATGGGGGGGTGGGGCTCTGGCTCTCCTCAGTTTGCGGAGGAAGTAGAGACGCTGCTGTGATTTCTTGGCCAGTGCTGCAGTGTTGTCGGTCCAGGAGAGGTCCTCTGTGATTTGCACGCCCAGGAACTTGGTGCTGCTCACTCTCTCCACAGTCGCACCGTTGATGGTCAGAGGAACATGCTGAGTGTGCGCTCTCCTGAAGTCAACAACAATCTCCTTCGTCTTCTCCACGTTCAGAGAGAGATTGTTGTCACTGCACCACCCGGCCAGGCAGGTCACCTCGCTCCTGTAGTTTGTCTCATCTCTGTTGCTAATGAGACCCACCACAGTCGTGTCATCCGCAAACTTAATGAAGAGGTTGGAGTTGAGTGACGGTGTGCAGTCGTGTGTCAGCAGAGTGAAGAGGAGGGGGCTCAGCACACATCCTTGGGGGGCCCCAGTGTTCAGTGTGATGATGCTGGATGTGTTGCTGCCGACACCTGTCAGAGTTTAACATCAGAAAATTTCTGGTCATCCAGGTTTTTATGTCCTTAAGGCATGATTGAAGTTTAACTAACTGATAAGTTTCATCCGGCTTAATCGATAAATATAACTGGGTGTCATCTGCATAACAATGAAACTTTATGGAGTGCTTTCTAATAATATTGCCCAAAGGAAGCATATATAAAGTAAATAGAAGTGGTCCAAGCACAGAACCTTGCGGAACCCCATGACTAACTTTGGTGTGCTTGGATGATTCATCGTTAACATAAACAAACTGAGATCGGTCTGATAGATAGGATTTAAACCAGCTTAACGCGGTTGCTTTAATTCCAATTAAATGTTCCAGTCTCTGTAATAGAATCTGATGGTCAATGGTATCGAATGCAGCACTAAGATCTAGCAAGACAAGTACAGAGACAAGTCCATTGTCTGATGCAATTAAAAGGTCATTTGTAATTTTCACCAGTGCTGTTTCTGTGCTATGATGCACTCTAAAACCCGACTGGAAATCCTCAAATATACTATTGTAATTTAGAAAGTCACATAACTGATTAGCAACAGTTTTTTCAAGGATCTTAGAGATAAAGGGAAGGTTAGATATAGGTCTATAGTTGGCTAAAACCCCTGAATCAAGAGTGGGCTTTTTAAGGAGAGGTTTAATAACAGCTATTTTAAAAGACTGTGGTACATAACCTGTCAGTAAAGACAAATTGATCATATCTACAAAAGACGTACTAACTAATGGTAGAACATCTTTAAGCAGCCTAGTTGGAATTGGGTCTAAGTGACAGGTCGAAGGCTTAGATGAAGAAATTGTCGACGTTGGTTGAATAAGGTCGCCAGGAGAGAAGCAGTCCAAGTACACCTCAGGTTTCACAGCTCCCTCCAACGCCTCTATGCTTGAAGATCGATCGGCACCAGCTGAGGGCAGGACGTGATTAATTTTCTCTCTAATAGTCAAAATTTTATCATTAAAGAAGCTCATGAAGTCGTTACTACTGAGGGCTACAGGAATACATGGCTCAATGGAGCTGTGGCTCTCTGTCAGCCTGGCTACAGTGCTGAAAAGAAACCTGGGGTTGTTCTTATTTTCCTCTATTAGTGATGAGTAGTAGGCTGCTCTGGCATTACGGAGAGCCTTCTTATATATTTTAAGACTATCTTGCCAGGCTAAACAAGATTCTCCTAGATAGTTGGAACGCCATTTTCTTTCAAGTTTTCGTGAAGTTTGCTTTAATTTGCGGGTTTCAGCGTTATACCATGGAGCTACCCTTTTTTGTTTTATTATCTTCTAGATATTACATTTACATTTTCATTTAGCAGACGCTTTTATCCAAAGCGACTTACATTTGAGGAAGACAATGGAAGCAATATAACAACACAAGGTAACAAAAAGCATAAGTGCATCAAAAAAACGAGTCTGATTATAGCCTAGCACAGTATACAAAGCTAAGGATAGGAAGGGTTTTTTTTTTTTTTTTTTTTTTAGCAGAGGTAGAAAGGAAGAAGAGTTAGTGATTGTCAGTTAGGTGTTGACGGAAGAGATGCATTTTCAAGTGCTTTTTAAAGGTGGCCACAGAATCTGCTGATCTTGTAGAGGCCGGCAAATCATTCCACCAATGTGGAACGGATCCAGAGAAGGTGCGCGAGAGTGATTTTATTCCTTTTTGGCATGGTACCACCAGACGTTGTTCATTTGCAGAGCGCAGGGACCTGGCAGGAGCGTAGGTCTGTATGAACAAGCAAAGATATGTTGGTGCAGAACCAGTGGTGGTCTTGTAAGCCAAGAGCCAACTTGACACTTCAAATAAAGATTGTATTGATTACATTGTTAAAACAGTAACTGTTAAACAAGTGTCGATTAATTATTCATTCAAAAACACAGATTTATCCAGTAAGTCTATATGCATGTCATTGAAAGATAGATAAACGATTAAAAAAAGCAAATAAATTAAATATTTTTAAATAAGCTATTAACATTTTGCCAGAAAGTCTAGTAAATTACATTTTGTTTAGTTGTCTATGCAGAATGGGAGACTGGTGATCTGTATTTGGTTTTTTTTTAAACACAATTCTCAATTGATCCCCGCAGCTGCTCACCCAGAATATCTGCCAGCCTACCCTTCTATAGCTGTCAAGAACCGGGCCTGATCGATGTATTCTAATAACTTTAGGTGTGCATAATAAAGCATAAGATATAGTTTTATTCAACACATTGTGGAGACATGGCAAATCTGCCATTAAGGGGGCTCGCCTATTTGGTTTGGTTCGCAGTTGATCCCTTGTTTTGTAACTTTTGTTAAGGTTAGGGTGTCTATGAATGTAAGTAAATACAATGAACGCCAAAGTGACAAAAATAAGTTTTGGTGAGCCTGCATGCTCTGCCGTGCTGTAACTGCTTGTGTCCCACATGTTCAAAGACACCAGATCACGTATTTCCTGCTTGTGTGCTGTGGTTTTTAGTATATGGTTATAATGGTGTGAGTGTGTGCTTCATCCACAGTTTGAGACAGGAAGCTTAGATACAGAGAGTTTATTTTTCTCCTGCCAGTCACTGGGATGTGCCCAATGTAACCACAGTTGGTACGACAGATTTTGTGGGTTTGTGATCTAACCTCAGGCCTGCTGAAAAGTAGCTTAATGAATCAGCTCTTCTACAAAAAGTCTTCTTGTTTCTCCTCACTGTAAAGTCTGTGTAATTCATTCAAACCACGTCATGTTTTTTAGCCAGTGCACAGTGATCAAATCACATGTGGTTAACCCATCAGTGGTTAAGAATCAATGCGACTGTCATCTCTGATTGGTTTCCATCTCCTGCAATCTTATTGGTTGCTGGTTATGTCATCGCTTAACTCTTGTCCAATCAACACTTCTGTAACATGAAATCTACTGAACACACATTGCTGCTTTATCTCTATCTACTTGTACACGTGTGTGTGTGTGTGCGTGCACGCGCGCAGTAACTGTAGGTGTTCCCTTGTTGAGATTATCTTCTCTGACTTATCTGAGCTTCAGTTTATCTAAGCTGGTTCAGCTGAGGCAGAGAGCACCACACAATGCAGTTTAATGTTAGTTTTCAATAGATGTGTGTTTTAGACTGTTTGCATTTTCTCAATGTTAATGAATTGATCACATGAAAAAGGAAACGCAAATCTCCGGTTTGCCTCCATGACTGCTCTTGGTTAGACTGATCCAAATTAATAAGAATTATGTTTTAATCCAATCAAGGAAAATACCCACATAAAGGAAATGAGAGATACAATGACCACCGACGTGATAATCACTTGGCGACATCTGTAATACAGTTAAAGGGATTTCTGATTCCAGTGTGCAGATACCTTTCTTTTATATTCTTGTATGACAGTGTAATGTCGCCTGGATTACCTTTTGCTTCAACATATCAGACGGAATGTTCATATAAAAGTATTAAGTGCTTCAACAAGCGAGCAGCACTTCAGAGGGAGTAGCCTAAAACAATTAAGCTACTCTTTTCTCCATCAAAATGTCCAATGCCATTGATACTGTGATTATTGTTGGAAGATCAGTCATGTAAATCATTTCAGTGACTGATTTGATTTCCATGTGCACCCTTCTTCCACATAATCACATTTATTTTTACATTATTCATTTAACTGAAATGTCACTTAACAACAAAGCGCATCAGTGGTCATCATAAAGTTAGTGACAAAAGGAGAAGCTCTTAACCTACTATCAGTGGTAGAAGGTTTTATTAACACCATCTTTTCACAAACACTGTGGAAGCTAAAGAACGTTTGTAAAATGTATTCCACGATCATCTTAAGATGCTTTCAGAAATCAGGACAGACCCACTTTAGTCACATAAACTGTGGGTAGTTCAGATTTACACTTGTTCATGATCTCTGAGAACGTGGGTTCGATTCCCGGACCAGACCAACGTCACACGATCTATCTGGGTGGAGTCTGCATGTCCTCCCTGTGTTACCGTGGGTTCTCTCCGGGTTCTCCGGCTTCCTCCCACCGTCCAAAGACATGCATGTGTAGGTTAATTGATGTGTCCAAAATTGCCCCTAGTGGATGAATGTGAGTGTGAATGGTTGTCTGTCTATGTGTCAGCCCTGCGACAAGTTGGCCACTGTCCAGGGTGTACCCCGCCTAAGGCTCAAAGTTACTGGGATAGGCTCCAGTCACCCGCGACCCCCAACGGGAACAAGCGGTTGAAAATTACTGACTGACATGACCTCTGATTCAGGGGAAAAAAAACAACTCGTGACTACATTTGTTTGGTTGACGCGTTTATCCAAAGCGCAATAAGTGCATTCAGCCATGTGGATACAAACCAAAATTGCATTCATGCAGTACTTCAAATATGCTGAACTGCTTCAAGCGCTACAATTAGAAACAATAAGAGATAGATACGGTTATATTTTCTTTAATAAATTAGGTGCAGCCTGTTCATGGAGGCAGGATTTTGTTGAGCGGCAGCTGGACCCCCCCTTGTAGTCATGGAGTAGCAAGCCGATTGGCAGTAGCGGACGGGCTGGGGTGTTTGACCATGTCCTGGATGTAAGATGGCCCGATTCATAGTAAACTTTTATTTAAGCTTCTCTGAGAACAAACTTTCTTTTAGTCTCCTTTTATTTTTCTTTACTCCTCCCTCCATCCCTCCTTTCCTGCTCCATATAGCCCAGATGTTTGGCTGAAAATGAGAGCCACTCCAAGTTGTTTTTGTGCGTTTCCATCATCCGTTTGTTGAAAATGCATTGTTCCCGTCCCTCTGCTCATATATCAAAGTTCTCTGAAAGTTGTTTTGCTGCTTTTCTGTAATTCTTCTTCTTTAATTTACGCCTCTCATCACATTTGAACCCATCATGTTGCACGCCACTTTCTACTTGTCGACATTGTTCGCCTTTCTCTGCCACATCATATGCGCCTGTCCAGAGCTGATTCTGGTTATCTAGAGGCTACACCTGCTGTGTGTGTGTGAGAGTGTCAAAGAGAGACAGAGTGTGTTATCAGGAGACGGCAAAGCGTAACAGAGGAAACTCCACGGGTCTGCTTCAGGCTGATTTTCAAAAGAAGTGATGCTGACTCTGAGTGTAGACGTGTTCACAGAGCACTTGTATATCCTCACACAACACCAATACATGAGCTTTCTCACATTCATAACTTATTACAGTGTCAAAGTACACTTGTGCTTTCTTCAATGAATAAGGAGCAGAGGCAGTTCAGGCTCATGTTGGACTTTTGAAAAACTCTCCTCTGGTCTGTTCCGTGTGCTCAGACTCCGGACTGATAGATATGATCCAGGTTGACTATACGGCTGCAACTAGCCAATATTTTCATTAATGTTTTTCTTTTTTATTGATTAATGAATGTCAGAAAAAAGGGGAAAACAGCCATCACAAGTTGCAAGGTGATGTCGTCAAATGTCTTTGTTTTGTGCTGTCTAAAACCCCCAAAATGTATAATGAATACAGAAAAAGGCAGCAAATCCTCACATTTGAGATGCTTGAATCAGCAAATATTAAGAACTGAAATATAATGACTCCATCAAAATAGTTTTTTGTCTTATTTAATTCATGACCTTTTTAAATTAAATTTCAAAATCACTAAGTGATTTACATTCAGAATAAAATAAATGAGTCCCAACAATTTATATAAATATACATGCACATGTATACATACACATCTGTGGCCGTAACTTTTCTTATAGTGTTCACCTCAATGCACACATAAAGACCCACTGCAGGTGAACAGAAGTGGTTTCTGTGTTTACAGGTGACCAGGTGTACATTTTTCTTAATAGATATCCTCTTATTCACTTTTACACTTAGTCTGCGTGGTACACTAACTGCAAGTGTGATGGCTGTGTGGATCGGAGTGTCGATACTGCCACATTACTATTTCAAAATTGGACAAAAGCATTGCGTGTCTGGAAGCCAAGCTCAGAGAGAAGACAAGCTCATCCTGGAGTTTTCGGCCCTGGCAAAACACCTCGCAGTCCTGGGCTCCCCTGGTCCCCCATCTCACTACCTTGACTGACAATGATCCCACTCTTCTGTGACCCGGCTCCACCATCACAGGAGTTCCAGAGCCTGAGGCTGTTTCAGCCCAGCCTGAAGATCCATGGTTTCTCATGGAAGCAAAGCCAAGAGCAACAGCCATTCGTCGGCGGGGTAAAGTGAAGGCTCTGGTGAATTCGACTCCATGTCAAGTCCATTGGGCTGCAACTCGCAAGAATACACATGGTGCAAAGTGCCCGTCTCCCCTGCCTCCACCTCAGGACCTCCAGCTGGCCATAAGGTTTGTCATCCTGGACTGGAGGGATGCTCCCACCTTCCACTGTCCCTTTTGCCTCCAACTAGCTCCCTGTGGGTCGAACGCCAGCTGACTTCTGCCGTTCTTCACTGAAGGACATGCGCACCACCTCCATTGGGCTGGACAGCATCAAGGCTCTTCCAAGGGTGTTGATTGTTTCCCAGATGGGACAGCCCCATCCCCTCTTCCTCGTCTCCCATATACGATCTTTAAATAAAAAAAGCACCTTCGAGAAAGGATGTGATTTCTGAGCATAGAATTGACTGCTTGTCTCTGACTGAAACTTGGCAGCTATCTCCCAGGACCGCGTGTGGCAGAGAACTCCTGCAGCCAAGTTCTGGACATACTGTAGTCTGTTTAACCCTGAGTGGGTACACCAAGGAGAAGAGCATTACAGTCATCTGGTCGGGATATAATAAAGGCGTGAATGAGTCTCTGCAACAGAGTGGGAAAGTGACGGGTGTAGTCTGGTGATGTTATTTAGGTGGAAAAAGATCGCTTTTTGAGATGTGTCAAAAAGATTTTTTACCTCAGCACCAGAGGATGTAATAAAACCAGGGATTGGCGAATTTAGATGGGAGGCTTGGTGAAGTGTGGTTGTGTAGGCAATGAGAATGGTTTAAGGTAATTGCAGGTTATCCAGGCATTAATATCATTTAAGTAGTCTGTCAGGTTGGATGGGGGTTGGGGCAGTGATAACATTAAGCTGAGTGGACATATCATATTTAGCAGGGACAATGCACAACACATGTATTTCATCTGTGGTCCCTGTGGGCCACTAGTGATTCGAAGGTTACAGAGATAAAAGATCCGTTGTAGTAAATAAAAACCTTACACTTTGTAAAACACAGACCCAAAAAAGACCATATGAAAAACTAAGAAACAAAACAAAATACAACCACCCCAAAACAAACAGAAGAAAAATACTAAATTCCCACTATGGAGCACTCCATCAGCAATCCGAACAACGTTGAAAACAGACAGATGATGTAGCTCCTGGTAGATGGAAATAATGTTGCTCTGTAAAAAATCCATAAAATCCCAGCACAATTTAGTAGAGGCAGCCAGAAAATTGTTAAGCAGGTTAAGGTAACATATTGATGGTGAGAAAAATGAATTTGGGGTTGGGTGTAGTAGGTGTTCTTGGCTTGTTTAGAGCTTCCTTATAGTTCTGACATGGTCTTTGTAGGCTAATGCATGAACAGTTAAGCCAGTTTTCCTGTTGAGATGCTCTAGTTGGCAACCAGAGGCCTTAATTTTGCACAGCTCTGGTATCAACCAAGGAGCAGAATGGCAGAAGGACACACATCATCTCCATTAGAGAAGGTATATTAATGCTCTTGAGGCCTTATGATCCAATACTGTTTACTAACTCAAAGCCATGTAGGTTGGAAGGAGCAATACCAGAAGAGCAATCAAGGTCCAGTAGGTCCTTCAGCCTAAAAGTCAACCAATGGGCTGCTTCACCTGAGCCCAGGCTTTATTTGATTCAAACAGTGCGATCATGTGTGTTCAGTAACTCTTCTACTTGAACACTTTGTCAGAATATTCAGCAGCACACACAGTTTGCTCCTTTTATTTTCTTTGTTTTAATGAATTATCTCTGTAGTCTGTGGTGGATTAGAAGTTCTCGTTGGACAAACATAACTTATTGTGAGTAGTTTTCTTTCTACCAAACGTTCCTACATGCTCCTACAGTTTGCATTCCTACAAACTGCTTGCAACAAATCTGTGGAGTAACCGGGTCATGAATTCTGGAAAGAGACGTTGCTGTTGAGTTTTTCAAATGAATTTTTTGGTGCTTCGAAAACCACTAGCAGAGTGCCATATAGTCCCATTATATTCAAAGAATGCAGACATCTGTGGCTGATATCTCCAAAACTCTGCAACTTACACCAAAAGAGTCCAGATGGATAATCAGCTCTACAGGTGAGAGGGAAAATATGGATTTTTGATTAGGGGTGAACTGTCCCTTAAGTTAATGAAACCATCACAATGAGCATCGCATGTGATTGTATGGTTGGCAAAGTATTAAAAGTGTGTCATTGTGTTACTTCAGTGCAGTGCTGACTGCACTTCCAAATGCATTACCACATAATAGCATAATAATGATAACCTTGTCGTCATTAATATCAGCTGCATAGCTAATAGCTGCATAGCCTGTGCCTAACCGTTTACCAATCGGCCGATTTCACTGGGGACTAATGGCAAAAATTTCATTATGTCTGCAGATTATAGGCTACAGTAGATGTTTTCCATATTTTTGCAATGATCATTATCAATCCTCTTTTCTAATGATCAGATTTAGCAGTTAGCTAGAGCAACAACAATCAACTATCTAGCCTATCTGCTGCTATGAATACAGGACACAGAAACAAACATCTACTTTTATTTAGGTCTCTTAACAAAGCTGCATATGTTACTTACCTAGCTTAGGTTGGAGCTTGGTTTATTACTTAGTATCAAGGTGAAGAGACAGTCTTAACAGCAGCAGCTAACATGAGTTACCTCGGCTGCATTTTGGCTCTGAAGTTGCTCTGGCTAACAGAGGGAGCCAGGGATTGAACCGCCAAATCTGGAATTAATGAGGGCCCCACTCTACCTCCTGAGCCACAGCCGCAGTTTATTCAATCGTTTTTAACTAACAGGCTGTTTCACGGTTTCAAAATGTCAGTTGGCCGTGTGTGTGTGTGTGTGAGAGAGAGAGAGAGAGAGAGTTGTAACAGACAGAGAAGATAGCGAGGGGAGAAGGAAGCGAGGAGGATGTGTTTGACAGAGCGACCGTTAGAAAGACAAAGCCTCGCATTCAACACACACACCAACAGCAGAGCAGTACTATAGCTGTTAACATGTAGGAAGAAACTAAACAGTAAATATATTCATGGTGTGTTTTTAACATGTAGACAATGATACACAAAGGCTCCACAGACTTTGATATGAACTGTTTAGTCATCAGATATTTAATGCAAATGATTGTCTTTGTACAATTTGAATGTAGACCAGACAAAGAGAGGCTCAGTGTGTGTGTGTGTGTGCCATCCAGTTTTGCATTTACTGTATATTAGTTAGTCACGCTGGTAACGACACAACCAGAAACTCTCTATCTCATGCACACACGCACACACGCATGCAAACATACGCACACAGTTACCAAAGACATAAGCCAAGCAGTTTTGCAATAAGTAGCCACAAGAGAGGGCTGACTGGACTTCGGTGTGTGTGCGTTTGCCCTGCATGAAAAGAAAAACAAGGAGCAAAACAACAGCGTGAGAAGAGAAACGGAAATCGTTATTTTAGTAGTCTAGTAACAGGAAGAAGGGAGGAGGAGCAAACATGAAAGACGAGGAGGCTAGGCTAAAGGAGTGAAGATAAAAGGGAAGGACAGGAGTAAATAAGATGAGAGAAGGAGGAGGTAGACGTGATGAAGAAAGACGAGTACGAGGCTCCTGCTGACAGAGACGTACGATGTGACAGGATTTTAACTCCATCATACAGTTTCACCAGCCAAAGGCATACTCCTGCTATTTACTCCACTACAGCTGCAGTTACAGATTAAGACTTTCCACATAAAACAGAGGAGCTTATTAAATAGGATGCTTTGTTACTGATAACAATAAAAAGTTTTTAAAACAGGCTCCACCTCAACTTGCAACACAGTAAAATTCTGCTTAAACATTAATGCATCAGTAATAGGCAAGGCAAGTTTATTTGTATAGCGCATTTCAACTTCAAGGCAATTCAAAGTGCTTTACATAAAACATGAAAGCAACCTAGGGCAATTTGAAAATAAATGTAAATACAATTTAAAAAGTTGAATGGAAAAAAACCCAAGATAAAACAGTAGAGTGAAAGTTACATTGCAATGTAAGAAATTAATCATTATTTGATTTAATAAAAGGCAGCGACAAATTAAAATTGATGATTTAAAAGAACAGAGTTGCAGCAGACCTGCAGTTTTCTAGTAAAATATCGAAAGAGAAAATAAGTCAAATAAATGAATGCTGAAAAGAAAATTATTATTATGGCAATGAATAAGGTCACGGTGAACAATGTGCGTCCATGGAGTCACTATAGGCTATGTGATGGTTGTCAATTCACTTTTATTTATATAACGTCAGTTCATTACAGCAGTTATCTCATTGTACTTTTCCGATAGGGCAGATTTAGACCATACTCTTCATAGTTTTACAACAAATCCCACCATGAGCGAGCACTTGGGGAAAGTAGCAAGGAAAAACTGGCAGAATCAGACTCAGGGTGAGTGGCCATCTGCCGATGCCAGTTGGGTTGGGCTAGAGAGAGAGCATACAAAACACAAATTCCACATAGAATATTTAAATAATTTGAATGTAATTGTATTGGTAATATCAATATTAATAATAAAACAATAACATTAATAATAATAATAGGAATGAAAGTAATAGGAATAATAATGATAATAGTAATGACTAATAATAAAAATTTTTGCAGCGGCCGTCAAGTAGGGGGGGCAGCAGGTGGCCCGCAATCACAGATCCAGACTCTGCAGCTCTAGAGGCAATAAGCGAGAGACGAGAACAAAAATATGGGAAAGAGAATATAGTTAGTAACATGCATTAAGGAGATATGAATGCATACAGATGGAGAGGAGGTGAGAGGAGATCAGTGCATCATGGGAAGTCTCCTGGCAGTCTAGGCCTTTTAGCAGCAAAACTAAGGGATGGTATAAGGTGAAAACAAATGGTCCATGCACAGAACCTTGTGGAACTCCATGACTAACTTCAATGCAGCACTGAGATCCAACAAGACAAATACAGAGACAAGTCTGTTGTCTGATGCAATTAAAAGGTCTTTGAAATCTTTACCAGTGCTGTCTCTGTGCTATGATACACTCTAAATCCTGAGTGAAAATGCTCGAATAAGCTTTTGTTCTTTAGAAAGTTACATAGCTGATTGGCAGCTCCTTTGTCAAGGATCTTAGAGAAATGGAAGATTAAATATAGATCATGTGCATGGGGTCACCTTGGGGTCAACAATAGCAGTTGTGATGACCATAAAACACAACACCAGCAGTCTGGGTGAATGTAGGAGGTGTAGGCAGAGGATGACCAACACCCCAGCTGTTGCAGGGAGGTAGTAAAAGTACTAGTGTAGGGGAGGTTTCCTGGGGTAAAGAGGTTGAAATGACAGCTGCCATCAACAGAGAACAGATTTCAAGTTTGACTGTAAAGATATGATTTGCTGATAGAGATTTTGGTAAAATCTGGTTGGTTTAACTAAATGACTTAAACCTAATCAGCTGATACAAGGAAGCAGGAGAAGAGGGAGAGAGAGGACTAAGATTCTTGATATAATACACTCACTGAATTATGGGTATCTTTACTTTAAGTACACTTTATGAACAATACTTTCACTACAGTACTATACTTTTACTCTACATTTTCAAATTGTATTTGTAATGGAGTATTTTTAGATTACAGCATTTCTTTTATGTCAGTAAAGGATCTAATTGCATCTTCCACAACTCCAGGTCCACAACATTTTGGATTGAGTCACTTTTTAAAAAACTAATTCATACATGTTGAGTTTTCTACTACACATGTGTAAGTTTTTCATCATAAATGCAACAGTAATTGTAGTTTGATTTCTACCTGAAATTCCAGTCGTCAGGTCATCATAAACATTCTGGAATTTGCAAGAATATGTAAAATGTGAATGAATCTGTCATGATCCACTGTCTGTCTGTTAGTTTTATTTTGAAAGTCCTAACCTCTGTCTGTTTCAGACTCTCACCTTGCCCTCGTGTTCCTGCCCTCTGATTGTGTGCTCCGCCCAAATGCGTTCCACCTGTGTCTCGTCAGCTCCCCTACTTAGCCTGCTGTGTTTCCCCTGTCCTGTGCCAGATTGTCTCTTCCAATGTGTGAGCTTTCAGGGTCCTTTCAGTGTTCTCCCTAGTGCCTTATTCCCCTTGTGTTTGGATTCCTCGTTATTGACTTCTGCGTGTTTATCGACCGTGTTTTTGGACTTCGTTTTCTGGATACCTCTGCTTGGAATAAATTCCTTGGAAACTTGGTTCTCGAGTGGGTCTGCTTTGTGAGCCAATCTGTCTGAATTTTGACAGAATCAGTAGCCAGTAAAGTGTAATCTTTGAAAACAATTTCGGAAGACTGTGCATCGGCGATGTCTGTTACAATCATGAGTGATGCAGTAACAACTCTAGGATGCTGAAGATGTACGATTTCAGCCAGGTGATTTGTGGTTTGGGACACCACATCCAGGGGTGTGGATACAACAGACCAGCCGATATAATGAAATATTTAAGGGAGAAATAAAATGAACACTCACAAGCTAAAGGTTCTTGATAAATATGATGGAAATGGGGTAGCATAGGCAGCTTAAGTTCATCGTTCTCTTTGGTGACATTGTCTTCACCAGACATCTGTCTCACTATCACTCACATATCTAGTGCAAACAAGCACAAAATAAACTTTATTACATGGTTGTCAGAAAACTGCCAACTGTATTCTATGTACTTTATCTTTCTCCTCCTCTTTTTTTAATGACCCCTCGTCTTCACACTGTAAACCAACAGTACCACTGCTGGCATATTCTTTTAGGCCTACAGCTCTTCTACTGATGATGACTGTTGTCAGCCACAGCCACGCCATACAAAGGGGTAGCACTAGAACTGGACTCAAAGTCTTCCACACAACTCTCATACACTTCAAGGGGCAGCCCTCACACAGACATACATACACGGCAACAGAGAATGATAAGAATAACACATTTATTTCATTCACACACAAACACTTTGAAAATCTTTAGGTTAAATACAAATAATGTTAAAAGTTGGCCAGCATGTTGGTGAGTATTGACAACGTAACATAAGCCTAATAAGAAGGGTGCACCTGCCTCTGTGAACATAGTCCTGAGATGTCTGGGTCAATCGAGGTCAGCTTCAGTCCCAGGTCTGGCTCAGCATCCATCCTGCTTCTGTATTTTGCTGTATGACAGCAAGTGAATAGAAGCCTTTCTCGCGCAGATATGTGATTCCAAAAGTAAGGTGAAAGCGAGCATTGTCCTCCTATGTAAGTCGCTTTGGATGAAAGCGTCTGCTAAATGACTAAATGTAAATATGAAGGCACAGGGTATTCGCTGTGTTGCTGTATCCAAAAGTCCAATGATTGTCTGCTCCTGAAAGCAGACTTAAATGGTTTGTCGGAAGACAATTCTATTAAACCCTACTGCTCACCAAATCTCTGAAATGCCCAAATCCTTTCAAACTCTGAGGTCTGAGAAGTCAGCAGACTCCTTGGATGTTTCAGGAAATGGAAGTTCTGAAATGCACACATTTTGTTTCTGAGTCAAGATACAAACTCTCAAAATATCTATAAAACAAAACAAATTCAATGTCATACCATCATCAGTGTGGATGAAAAAACACATTTCTTTGGTTGTGGCAAGTTCTGGAAAGGCATCCTCATCCACCTCTATGGCCTGGTCATCCGTGACTTACACTGTTGTATAATATCAACAACGTTATTTACATAAGAAATTACAAAATGACTGTTACTTACTTTTCATTGACTTAATACTAAACATACAACTCACCTGCACTGAGAAAATCTGAGAAACAAACTTCTTCCAGTTTTACATACGTCTTCTTCCCTCCAAGTTGCAAAGTTGCACTTGTATTAACATTGTGACCTGACATTAATGAGAAAACATTCAGTGAGTATCCAATAACACACAGGATAGTCAAAATTAACTCCAAAAATGTACCTCTTTCACACTTTACTGCCTAACTCATGCTTTTTAAACTTCTGAAATTTGCTGTGTAGTAACATGCAATTAAACCTTTTTAGATTAATGAACAGAGTTTGGTGTGACAGCGCTGGGCCAACATGTATTTGGACTAACCACAATATCAACAAAACTATTTTGTAAAATAGTTTTGCCATCATTTTTAGCAAATGTTTTAATATGTATTTTGCACCCAAAAGAGTAGTGATAAGTGGTGGATGTCAGCCCAGTCACCGCAGCATGAGGAGCTGCTGCAGGCGGTTTCCCAAGAGTGGAAAATGGTGGCTAGGCTCAATATGCCTGGCCAGTGGAGCAGCAGGACACTCATCGCCGGAGTAAGCTCGGTGAGTGTTTCCTTCTAGCCACACCTCCACACCCACGTTGGGACCTGCTGTTCTTCTGGATCTCCACACCGAGGTGTCGAAATCCTGGTCCAGGCCGTATTTTGCACGGTTGTCTAGCCCAACTGGTCGCCAGTCTGCGTCAATCAGTCGGGGCAAGGTGAACGGCTAGGGCGGGGAGACGCTGGCAGCGTTTTTTTTATCACCGGAGGACCACATCCTCCCTTAAGACCCCGACGTTGCCTAGTAGACCGTGCCGCACTACATTGTTTAGTGGGCAAGGCACACATGGCAGCGGGTCAGGCTGGGCATGTCTGCACACCATGGCGGTCGTGAAGAAATGTCCAGCCAACCTGCTCTAAGACCTCGACGTCGGTGGAGCCCTCACATCCAAGGATGGGAAGGAGCTCCACTGTGCTACGGCAGCAGTTTAGTCCCCTGCCGCCAGAGGCAGAAGCTGAGGGTAGACCACCTCAGTCTTCAACATCTCGTAGCTCGTGGCTCTTCTCAGACTCCAGGGAGTCCGCATCCTCAATTACATAGACGTCTGTTTGATTTTATCCCAGTCCGGTCTCCATGCACTACGGCATCGAATGTCGTACTTGCACACATGCGGTGCTTAGAGCACCCTCACTCCAACACAAAAGATCACGTTCCTAGGAGTAGTGTGGGACTCAGTCGCGTTGCGGGCACAACCGTCTCCCACGCGCGTCGAGTTGATCATGATAAAGGTGCTCAGGGTCCAGCTAGGCCGACATCTCACTGCACTACAGTTTCAGAGACTGTTAGACCGTGATTACGCGTGGATTGCTGCACATGAGGCACCTGCAGTGGTGGCTCAGGGACACCGGATTTTCCCCGAGGGGCAATCCTTTTCACATGATCAAGGTTACACGCAGGTGCATGCGTGCCTTAGACAGGTGGAGACAATGGGTGTTCATGACCCAGGGCCCAGTGCTGGGAATGTTGTGTCACCGTCACACACTCTTGACGAATGCCTCCAGCACAGATGGGGTCTAGGAAGGCCGCACAGCCTGATGTGTCTGGTTGACCCCGCACTATGGCACATAAATTGCCTGGAGATGGGAGCGGTCTTGTTGGCCTTACGGCACTTTCTTCCAGACCTCAGGGGCCACCACGTGCTTGTCCGCTCCGACAACACAGCGTTGGTCTCCTACAGAAATTGACTAGGTGGTCTGAGGTTGCGCCCTCTGTGCAGACTGGCGTGCCAGATCCTCCTGTGCTCCCGGGGGTTCTAGAGAAGATTCGCCCACCAGAATCCGGTTTTCGGGCCTAGTAGCCCTCCTGGACAGCCCCCCATGGGAGATTCCCTTCAGGAGGGACCTGCTGTTGCAGGGCCAAGGCATAATATTCCATCTCCAGCCTGGGAGGTTAAAGCTGTGGATCTTGTTCCTGGGTGGGACCACCTCCGAGCTGCCGGTCTCCCTACCGAGGTAGTTGAGACCATCTTACACTCTAGAGCCCCCTCTACGGGGAAACTGTGTGCGGGCAAGTTGATAAATTTCACTACATGGTGCCGAGAGCACCACCATGACCCAGATCACTCCCCGATGGCTTCAGTGCTGTAGTTCTCCAAAGCCTGGTTTTGGCTGGACCCCCCCCTGCTACACTCAAGTTGTATGTGGCTGCAATCGCAGCATTCCACAGTATGGTGGATGGCTGCTCGATTGGGAAGCACCACTTTATTACCAGTTTCCTTCGTGGCACGTTGAGGATGAGGCCTCTGGCTTGAGTCAGACACGTTCCGTTGGGATCTGATAGTGTTGCTGGATGGGCTGACCAGAGCACTTCTGCTGGCCCTGCCTTCTCTCACGAGAATGTGAGATCTGCAGGCCCTGTCGGTGGCTCTTGCTAAACTGGAGATCGTTCCAGGCGCAGTTAGAGCCATCCTGCATCCCAGGTCGGGTTATGTACCTAAAGTACCCACTGAGGTGGCCCGGCCGGTAGTCCTGCAGGCGTTCCATCCTCCCAAGCTTCATGATGAAGATTTTAGCTAGCAATGTAGGCGGAACCAATAGCAACAGCATTTTTCTAGTGTGAAAGTGTGACAATTAATTTTATATGCAACGAACCTTATATGTTAAAGTAAACCTTACTGGCATTGTTGCAAAAATACTTGAAAATCACAGATCCATTTTAAAATGTTAGCAAACATCTTGACCTTTGCCCTTGTCTATGTCCATCACAGTGTTTTTGGCACTTTTGGACAAGTTGTAAATCACTTTGACCCATATGTATCGTAAGTCTGGACAATATTTGGCCTAAACCTTGCCGGCAGTAAACAAACGGTAAATCAATGGTGGTTTTTTTAAGTGATCCCACATTTGGCAACGATCTGGCAAGTCATCTTAAAATGTATGGAGAAGCTGGATGATTTGCTATCACGGTAGGGTTAGGATCATGGTTTGTTCTAAAAAAAAAAAAACATGTAGTGTAGTAATTGTATGTAACAGGACTTTGGTCTCCCATATGAATGTTGGATTGACTAGATGCCCAGTAACCACTTTGAACCGCATACCCTTAATTTCCACCTGTCTATATAAAGTACACACACCCTGCAATGGCACTAAACCTTGGCATTGAGTGCTAATTGTAAGGGTCGTAATTGTCCAACTAGAGAATGGGCCGAAATACATGTATTTCATTACAACTGATCATTTCTATAAACCTTAAAGTTTAAATTCAGAAGCACTCTATCCAGCTCTTATGAAATGAGTGAAATGCTGTACAAAGGTACTTTAGTCCTGCCATTTGATTCCCACATGCAGAAATTTGCTTTCAAGAAGATAGAAATTAGTTTTCCAGCATGGTGCTGATGTTGGGAAGTCAGTGAGAATGAAATGGAAAAAGGCATATAAGAAAGAGAGGAAGGAAGGGCTTTTTAGAAATTAGTACTGTTGTTTTACCAGAAACCCCTCCTTCTCCTCCCCTCAGTTTACAGTGAAGGACACTATTTCTCAAATGGTCACTGCATTCACACTGTCAAGCAAAGCTGACGAGTCTGAAAAGCCACGTTTTCTTATTCTACTGTCAGCTCATCCAACTGTGTTCATGCTTACAAAACATAAATGTTTGGATATTTTCACACCTTTCCAATTTAATACCTACAACTAAAGGTTTATATTTTGGCTATCAGTTTTAATTATTTCAGCTCTGTTTATGAGAAATCAGATTTCCTTTCAAGGGAACTTCAACGCTGCGTCAGCCGACGCTATGGGTAACACCCTCAGCGTGACCGCATCTGAATCTCTGTATCAACTTTTTAAACATCAACACGTGATGCACTCCGGCGGAACCGGAGATTACAAAGGGACCCGGCTTCACTGTTGTCGTCAATCTTCTGATCTTAAGCAAGCGCTCTGGGTCTCTGATAAATGTCGAGTGTGAAGCGGTTCAGGCAGTGCGTGTATCCCTGCCCATGCTATATTCCCGACGGTAATACACACACGATGTGTGATAGCTGCCTGGGGAGAGAGCGTGCGCTAGCAGCCCTCGAGGGGGCTGCACTTGTGGGGTTTACAGATGGACCTTAGGGATGAGGGCGAGAAAGCTACCGGTTCTTTCTCTGCCTTCATCCGCGGGTTCTTTCTCCCATTATTGGGATCCGGAAGCCCACTCTGAGTCCAAGGCTTCTTCTGCCATAGAGGGAGAGCCTGCTCACGGAGACTCTGGTTCTGAGGAACTGGATGTGCTCGGAGCGGAGGGCGGTGACATGGGTGGCTATTCAGCCCAGTCACCGCAGTATGAGGAGCTGCTGGAGGTGGTTTCCCGTGCAGTGGCTAGGATTGATATCGCCTAGCCAGCGGAAGAGTAGGACGTTCGTCGCCGGAGTAACCTCAACGAGCGTTTCCTTGTAGGCCCACCTCCACGCCCACATTGGGACTTACCATTCTTCCCGGACCTCCACACTGAGGTGTTGAAGCTGCATGCCAGGTATTGAGGAGATGCTGATGGCGTATTTATTGCCGTAAGCAACGTCCTCCCTGAAAACCCAGATGTCTTTAGTGGGCAAGGCTTACATGGCAGCAGGCCAGGCCGGAGCATGTCTGCACACCATGGCGGTCTTGCAAGCATACCAGGCCGATCTGCTTGATGACCTCGACGTCTGAGGATGTGAAGCAGCTTCGCCGTGTGACTGATTTATTGCTCAGGGCCACTAGAGGGATCGGCTGGTCCATGGCTCTGCTGGTGGCGACAGAGCGTCACTTATGGCTGACTCTGTCGGGCATTAAGGATAAGCCCTTCCTTATGGATGCCCCGCTTTCACCTGTCTGTCTCTTTGGGGAAGCCGTCGGCTCGGTCGACGAACGCTTCAGGGAGGCACGACAACAGGCTGCGGCCTTCCAGCGGTTTATCCCTCATCGCCAGACGTCTCGGGCTGGAGCTGAGGGTGGACCTCCTCAGCCATTTGAAATCTCGCAGCTCTTACATGCTTTCTCAGAAAGCGAGCGTGGCCCTCCCCAGCGGTTGAGGGGCTCTCTCCAGCCTCCTCACAGAGGACCTGAGAGGGACAAGACGCACCTGAGAACCGTGCTTCTTGCCCAACAGGCTTCAAAGAAGAGGCCCTGACTCGAGAGTCGGGCCTCAGAGGGTACCCCCCATCGGGGTCGAGCACATGGCTGCTCCCCCATTGAGCCCTCGGGAGCTCAGCCTCCTAACCCCGCGGGTTTTCCCGCTGCTGCAGCATTTTGGGTAACTGAGGCCGCTACTCCAGTTCCCCCAGACACAAGCCTCGGGAGGCTGGTCCATCTGAGGGACTTTTTGCCTGCTTGGAAAGCTTTACCCAGTGTGTCGCACTGGGTTTTGTGCACCGTCCGACAAGGTTACAAGCTTCAGTTCTGGTCCAGACCCTAAGATTCTCAGGGATTTTGGAAACAAGGGTCGACTGAGTACAAGCACAGATGATGGAGCGAGAAATACATTCTCTCTTGTACAAAGGGGCCATAGAACAAATCCCCGCCTAGGAGATGCGCACCGGGTTTTATAGAGACGGTGATTTTGCGTCCCATTTTAGATCTTCGTCACCTGAATCGGTCTCTGAGGAGACTTTGGTTCAGGATGCTGACGATCCCTATGATTGTGAGTCAAATTCAGTCCGAGGACTGGTTTGTCACGATCGATCTAAAGGAACATGTCCTTCCATCTCTTTGTCATTCCAGGACACCGGAAGTTCCTGCAGTTTGCTTTCCAATAAGAAGCTTGCCAATATTGGGTGTTGGCACTCTCCCCTCGCACCTTCACGAAGTGTGTAGACTGTGCCCTGGCTCCTCTCAGACTGGAAGGCCAGATAAGCAAGGACTGTGCAGTGAAGGAGTATGGAAAAACAAGATCACAATAGTGTAAGGAATGAAGTTTCATGTAAGTCTAAAGAAAAACAGCAACAATCAGATGAGAATGACCTAAATGAGGTTGATGATGAGGATGGTGTTTTATCTGGTTTCTCAGAGATGTCAGATGTTTCACAGGTAGGGTGTGATCTACTCTTTGGATGAGATAGTCCTTTTTGGAGTAGACTTTTGGAAAGGTTGCTAATGTGAGACAATTATTTCCTGATGCAAAGAGATTTGAATTTTCAGTTTTATATTGGCAAAAGAGGATAGGAGAAGATAAATTGAGTGCACGAAAGTGGTTTCAGTTAAAAAAGATTCTTACTAAACTTAGAAAAGGGAAAACCCCATTCAAACGTAAATCAAAGTGATTTTGTGAAATGAAACACACATCAAGGGTGTTTATCCAGTGCTTCTCTTTGTTCTGTCTTTATGACTTTTTTTCTCTCCTTATATCTTTTTATGGATATTTTGAGAGTAGGATCTTTAAATATTAATGGGGGGAGAGATAGAAATAAGAGAGTAATGATTTCAGAATATGTTCGTCTTAAAGAAACTGAAGTTGTATTTTTACAGGAAACACATTCAGACAGTCAAAATGAAATTGAATTAATTAGATGGTGGGAAGGTGAATCTGAATCAGAATCAGAAATACTTCATTAATCCCTGAGGGGAAACTCTTTGTAACAGCAGCTCACTATCACGTCAGTGCACACAAGAATGGAGTACTCAGCAAAAAGCAATAATATAAGACACTATAATACAGGTAACTACAAGTGGGTATAAGTATAAATTTAAAATTAAATAAGTGTAATGTACAAAGTGGGTTAACCGGTTGAGGTTAATATTACAGCATAAAGTAATAGTGCATGTGCAACTGTCAAGTGAATGTATTCTGAGTCATGGAACAAACTTGTGGTAACGATACTTTCTGCAAAAAATTTGGATCTAACATTTTCTTCCACAACTGAATTAGAAAAAGTTAGGGCTTTAATGGCAATAGTAGAAATTAGAGAGTTAAAGTTTCTTTTGATCAATGTGTATGCTCCAAATATAGGTCAACAAAGGATTGAATTATTTCCAAAGCTAAATAGTGCAGTAATTCAATTAAGTTTTATTTATATAGCCCAATATCACAAATCACATTTCCCTCAAAGGGCTTCACAATGTGTAACATACGACACCCTCTGTCCTTAGACCCTCGATTCGAATAAGGAAAAACTACCCAAAAAACCCTTTTAACAGGGAAAAAATTATAGAAACCTCAGGAAGAGCAACAGAGGCAACGAGCAGGACCTGAGCCACTCGTCCCCTGCACCATAGACACAGTAGCACTGCCCCAGCAGGTCACCATAGTCACAGATCCGGATACATCTCCGGACACTGAAATACCTGCTGAAAGTGACAGTAAGAAATACGAGAGGGACGAGAAAGCACAAAACTCCGGGAGAGGGAAGAAGTCAAGTTACTAACATGCATTTATGGGATGAGAATGCATACAGATGGAGCGGAGGACAGAGGTGAAGAGAGAGGTGCATCATGGGAAGTCCCCCGACAGTCTGGGCCTATAGCAGCATAACTAAGGGATGGTTCAGGTTCACCTGAGCCAGCCCTAACTATAAGCTTTATCAAAGAGGAAAGTCTTTAGCCTACTCTTAAATGTGGAGATGGTGTCTGCCTCCCGAATCTGAACTGGGATCTGATTCCACAGGAGAGGAGCTTGATAGCTGAAGGCTCTGGCTCCCGTTCTGCTGTTGGAGACTCTAGGAACCACAAGAAACCCTGCATTCTGAGAGCGCAGTGTTCTAGTGGGGTAATAAGGTACTATGAGCTCTGTAGGATACGATGGTGCCTTACCATTAAGAGCTTTGTAGGTGAGGAGAAGGATTTTAAATTCTACTATGGATTTCACAGGGAGCCAGTGCAGAGAAGATAATATTGGAGAAATATGATCTCTTTTCCTAGTTCCTGTCAGTACACGTGCTGCAGCGTTCTGAATCAACTGGAGAATCTTAAGGGACTTTTTAGGGCTGCCTGATAGTATGTAATTGCAGTAATCCAGCCTTGAAGTAACAAATGCATGGATTCATTTTTCTGCATCATTTCGAGACAGGAAGTGCCTGATTTTTGCAACGTTACGTTGGTGAAAAAGGCAGTCCTTGAGGTTTGCTTCACGTGGGAGTTGAAGGATAGATCCTGATCAAAGATAACTCTGAGGTTCCTCACAGAGGTGCTGGAGGCCAGGGCAGTACTCTCTAGAACAATTATATCTGCCGACAGTGAGACTCGGAGGAATTCGGGGCCAAGTACAATAACTTCAGTTTTGTCAGAGTTTAACATCAGAAAATTTCTTGTCATCCAGGTTTTTATGTCTTAAAGCATGCTTGAAGTTTAACTAACTGATCAGTTTCATCCGGCTTAATCGATAAATATAACTGGGTGTCATCTGCATAACAATGAAACTTTATGGAGTGCTTTCTAATAATATTGCCCAAAGAAAGTATATATAAAGTAAATAGAATTGGTCCAAGCACAGAACCTTGCAGAACTCCGTGACTTACTTTGGTGTGCTCGGATGATTTATCGTTAACATATACAAACTGAGATCGGTCTGATAGATAGGATTTCAACCAGCTTAAGGCAGTTGCTTTAATTCTAATTAAATGTTCCAGTCTCTGTAATAGAATTTGATGGTCAATGGTATTGAATGCAGCACTAAGATCTAACAAGACAAGTACAGAAACAAGTCCATTGTCTGATGCAATTAAAAGGTCATTTGTAATCTTCACCAGTGCTGTTTCTGTGCTATGATGCACTCTAAAACCTGACTGGAAATCCTCAAATATACTATTGTTATTTAGAAAGTCACATAACTGATTAGCAACAGTTTTTTCAAGGATCTTAGAGATAAAGGGAAGGTTAGATATAGGTCTATAGTTGGCAAAAACCCCTGGATCGAGAGTGGGCTTTTTAAGGAGAGGTTTAGTAACAGCTACTTTAAAAGACTGTGGTACATAGCCTGTCAGTAAAGACTGATTGATCATATCTACTAAAGATGTGCTAACGTAATAAGAAAGTATGATGATGAGGAACTGTGTGTAATAATGGGAGGGGACTGGAATTGTACCACTAAATTTATATTGAACAGGAATGGGGAAGAACCTCATTTACAGTCTAGCAATATGCTTCTTAAGATTACTCAAGATTTATAACTGTATGATGCATGGAGGAATAGGAATCAATTAATGAAGCAATACACATGGGTTAAAATATTAGATTCTATGATAACAGGAACAAGACTGGATCAAATATTTGTTAATAAATCAAACAACAATCGTTATGAATGTTGGTATATCCCCTGGTGGCTTTTCTGATCATCATATAGTGACTATTGATTTCAGTACCTACACTACAGCACTATAGTGTGGTACAGATGTCCGTTCTCTAAGGCTTCTGCAGCAGGTGTTAGAGGAGGTGCAGAATGCACTACCTGGAACTTGCAGGGAGGCATTGGATTCGCAATTTCAGGAATGGAGGAGAAATTACCACTTTCCAAATATTAGTGTATCTGTGGCAACAAGATTAACCCCGAAAATGGGACAGTTTTGTGAAAAAAGTAAGAAGGCAATTTACGTCACCTGTGTCAAGATTACCCACCAGCATGTTCTTAAACAAGTATGAGCAGGAAAGTGATCAGAAGTGTTTGTGCCAGGCTTTAAAGGTACCTGGAGGTCTCTGTACAAACCTCCTATTGAGAAACTTACAGCAGACCTACAATGGAGAATTGTTCATGGTATTATAGCTACAAACAGAAACATACCTGAATTTAGCGGTGGATAAGGAATGTCCTTTATGTGGAACTGAAGAGACAGTTGACCATTTATTTATTAATTGTGGAAGGTTAGATAATCTATTTGTGGTTTTAAAGAATTGTTTTGAGGATTTAGGTGAAGATCCAATCAGTGTTTAATTAGTGTTCCCAGATATTCATTTCATAAGAGAAGAAAAATGGTTTTAGAAATATGGTCTGTTGGTGGAGTGTTGTGTGAGGTTTTGGAAAATGATGTGTTTGTTTTAAAAATTTAAAGAGGGTGTACAAGTATATGCAGTATAAATGTGTATGAATGTTTTTGATTGGATCATTTTAGGTGAATTTTGTTAATGGATTATGTGGCAAGTTAAGAACTTTGGAATTTGTAAAAGGTTAATATTGTAATAAATTTGTGTTAAGCCTCTCTCTGTCTGTGTCAATTCAATTCAATAAGCTTTATTGGCATGACAAAAACATACATTCTGTATTGCCAAAGTATTAAAACAACAGAAAGTGATTTGTAACAACTGAACATATTCAGAGAAAATAGTACAATAAAAACATGTACACATGGCTAGATATAGCAAAGTAAAAAAAAATATATTATTAATAAAATAAAGAAAGAATTATAATAATAAATTAAAAATGATATATAATAAAGAAACCATGTAACAACTGAACATATATACATTATATACCTGAGTGTGGGACTAATGGGGTGTGTTATGGCTGTGAGAGAGTGGGTGTTTATTGGCTGTTTGTTTGCTCGGCACTCAGGATATGGCAGGAGGCTACAAATCTTGCAGCTATATTTGAACATTTGGCTTCTTTACCAAGAATGTAGCTTAGTATTTGGGTTGGGCTACAGGGGCTTAATTGGGGGAATATTTTATTAATTTTGGGGTAGTAGTGCTCTCTGATATCTTTGTATTTTGTTCATTCGGTGAGTAAGTGCAGCTCGGTCTCCATCACTCCCAGGATGTAGTGCGAGCAGAGTCTGTCCTCATGGGAGAGCCCGGTCTGTCTGGGCCGGCCCGTCTCTATGGCGAGACTGTGCTCGCTGAGTCTGTACATTGTCAGGGTTTTCCTGAGTCTCACATCAGTCACTGAGCTCAGGTACTTTGCAACAATGTATTCTCAATTTAGGGCAGAATAAAATTCCAGTTTGTGTTGGTTTTGAATGGTGCGTGTCTAGTGGGTTATGGACTTGTCTTTTTCTGTGTTCATAATGTGTGAGGGCCGAATGTGTGTGAGTGTGTGTGTATCCTGAGGTCGGCTGATCTCTGTGGGTGTGAGCTCAGTCAGTCTCAGCACCAGCTGACACAGGGGACTCCTTGTCACGCTCAGCTCATGTCTCTGTCTGTCTCTCTCTCAATCTGTGTCTCTGTCTCTGTGTCTCTCTGTCTCTGTGTCTCTCTGTCGCTGTCTCTCTCTGTCTGCCTCTGTCTCTGTGTCTGTCTGTCTCTCTCTCTCTCTCTCTGTTTGTGCATGTGCGAGTGGTGGGAGCGGAGTGAGTGAAGCGTGTGGTGAGTCTGAGTGTTTCGTGCCCACTGTGGTTCTTTTTCAAACTTTTTTATCATGTTGTATGTGTCTTGATTTCTTGTCTGGACTTTAGTGTGTGGTGACTGGGGGTTTCGGGAGTTGGTGGAGGCTGTGGAGGGCGTTGTATGCCGCAGGTGCTTTTCGAACACCATGGCGGCTCACCCAGGTGTTCTAGATTCCCTCACCCGTTGGCATGGAGTTAAAGTAGTGTCTGCGGGCAGTGTAGAGGAATGCAGCTTAGCAGTCGGCAATGTGATTGGACATAAATCCATTTTAGCTGCCTCAAAAATGAACAATGCAGTGGTATTGTTTATGAGTTTGGTCGACACGGCAAATGAGGTTGTGGAAAGGGGCATTGAACTGAAGGGTACGTTTGTGCCTGTACTTCCCCTTTTTACACCAGCTAAGAAGGTTACATTGTCAAATGTTCTGCCTTTTATCAAAGATGAGGTGTTGGTAAAAGAGCTTTCACATTTCGGCAAAGTTGTTTCACCAGTTAAGAAGAATACAATCGGTAGCAAATTGGAACTGTTGAAACATGTCGTTTCGTTTAGGAGATTCACTTACATGAGCCTAAAAACTGGGAATGAACTTGATCTGAATTTGAAATTGAGAATAGATGACTTTGATTGCACAGTTTTTGTGTCGACTGAGATGAGGTGTTTTGGTTGTGGAAAGATCGGTCATCGGAATCGTGCTTGTCCGAACAACAGTGCGAATGCTAGTAAACCTGGGCCTTCAGGTGCACAGCGTGAAGCTGTTAATTCTGTTGATGCCGTTGAATAAAGTCCAACTGATGTAGGGGCTAATCAAGAGTCTGCAGTTGAGACTAGAAATGAGGAAACTGTTGGTGGAGAACACGGAATTAAGGGATTAAGTTATGACATATCTGAGTCTAATGTGAATGAAAATAGTAAAAAACTTGAGTTAGGCTCAGTAATTCATTCTCCTGATGTTGATTCTGCTTCTGAAAATACAAATAAAGAGGGTAGTGAGTTATTGATGGAAGTAGGTCAAGAGATATTTAAAACACCTCTGAAGAGGAAGAAAAAAGAAGAATGCACTGTAAATAAACAAGCTAGGAAAATGAGAGAACAGGCCAGTGAAAATGATCAGGAGGTTGGAAGTGAAAGTGATTCCTCTGATTCAAGTATTTCAGGTTGTTCTCAGAGTGAGTGGCCATGTCATAACTGTACCACCGAAAAAATTAAGACTATTTTGAAAGTAACAAAAAATTCAAGAGGTGAAGAAATTGCTGATTACTTTCCAAATCTTTAATGTTTTGTTAAAATGACCAGGAGTTCAATGTATGTAGGAGCTTTCTTGGACAAAGAAGTGTATCGTCTTAAGAAAATTGTGACCAAAGTTCAAAGTCAACTGAGCAACAGTGACAATGAGGGTTAACTCGGTAAATGAAGGGGTTTGTCTCTTACTCAGTTGTTTATGGCTAATCTTATCCATTACAATGGATGATATCCACATTGCCTCCTTAAATGTAAATGGGGCCAGAGACGGAAGGAAAGGGGCAGAAAAAAATGCATGTGTTATTTATGCAAGAGACCAATAGTGATGATAAGAATGCTGTTGAGTGGCTTAAAGAATGGAATGGGGTATCTTTTTAAGCCACAACACTTCTCTTAGTGGTGGAGTTGGTATTTTGGTTGGAAAAAGTTTGTTCCTAGTTCCTTTAAAATGGAAGAAATCATAAAAGGACGAATTTTGAAAGTGATTGCGAACTTTGAAGAATATGCATTGATTTTTATGTGTATTTATGCCCCAACTCAACCAACACAAAGAGTGTGTTTTTTAGATACCCTGTGTAATATCTTGGAGGAGTATAAAGATGAAGAATATTTGTTTTTGGGAGGTGATTTCAATTGCGCAGAAAGTAGTCTAGATAGGAATCATATTGAGCCACATATGCCATCACGTAGAAGGCTTATTCATATGATTGAAATGCATGACTTGTGCGATGTGTGGAGACATTTCAACAAAGAGATTAGGCAATATACATGGGCACATGCACGGGATAATTTGATATCATTAGCAAGGTTAGACAAGCTTTATGTTCTTAAACATCATCTTACTATCTTTGAACGTTGTTCTATCTCTCCGGTTTGATTTTCAGATCACAGTTTAATAGGATATGTTTTATCCATCAATTCCGTTAAACCAAGCATTGCTTATTGGCATTTTAACACAACTTTGTTAGATGTCAAATTTGTTTTCAGTCTTTAAAGAATTGGTGGGATTTTGGGAAAATTCAAATAAAACAATTATGTTAACAATATACCCTGAATGTCACTAAAGAATTGGCAAAATCTGTTTAGATTTTAGAAGATGAAATCCTGAGACTTCAACATTTAACACAAACTGGAAATCAAGACCTTAATGTTGAATTTAAAATGAAAAATCTGCCTTATCTGATCTGTTGGGTTTAAAAGCGCCAGGACCATTAATAAGATCACGTTTTGACATCTCCAATGAGATGGATGCTCCGTCTAAATTTTTTTTTGGCTTAGAGAAAAACAATGGGCGGCGACGTGTCACTAATGTCTTACAAGTGGTGTCTTACATTCAGATCCAGTTGAAATACGTAAGAGAGCGGTCGATTTTTATGAAAATGTGTACACAAAAGAGTCTAAAGACAATGAATTTTCTGAACAATGTTTTTTTAAAGATTTACCTCAGATGTCTGGAAAATCAAAAGATGAGCTTGATAAGCCCATAACATTGGAAGAGCTATATAGAAATCTCCACAGCATGGAAAGCGGTAGAGTTCCTGGAATAGCCACCAAGCCACGGCCGCCCCAGGAGACCTGTATCCTTATTATGTTGCGATTATAAAATGCTTTCTAAAGTGTTAGCGACAAGACTTTTAGTTTTGGAAGAGGTTATAAACCCAGATCAGTCATATTGTATACCTGGCAGATCCATATTTGAAAATGTTTCTCTAATTAGAGATATCTTTGAAGTAGCTAAAATATTTGGTTTGAATGCAGGCTTGATTTCCATTGATCAGGAGAAAGAAAGCTTTTGATCGTGCTGCGCATGATTATTTATGGAACGTTTTTAAAGCGTTTGGGTTTAGTTTAGTTTATTGTGATAAAATTAAGACTTTGTATAATGACATTGAGGGTGTGTTGAAGTTTAATGGTGGCTTGGTTAATCGGGGGATCAGACAAGGTTGTTCTTTGTCCGGTTTGCTGAACACATTGGCAATAGAGCCTTTTTTACATATGTTGAGAAAAGAACTAGTTGGGTTGAAAATTCCACATTGTGATACTGCAATTAAGTTATCTGCTTATCCTGATGACTTTGTTGTAATGATTGAAGGACAAAAAGATATACAAAGCGTAATAAGAGTATCCAATGATTTTGAATTGATTTCTTCTGCAAAAATCAATTGGGGAAAAAAACTGATGCAGTTTTGCTTGGAAAATGGGAAGAGCAAACACCGGCCAGGTGGATTAATATGGAAAAATAATGGTTTTAAATATTTAGGAGTGTATTTGGGGGATGAAAATACTATGCAGAAGAATTGGGAAGGAGTAATTGTAAGGATAAAAGGCAGATTAGACAGTTGGAAGTGGCTTAAGTCATCCAGGTCTTATAGAGGAAGGACAATCATAATAAACAACTTGGTTGCTTCCTTTTTGTTCCATCGGTTGGCTTGCGTCGATCCACCAATCTATTTGTTGGCTAAGATACAATCAATTTTGATTGATTTCTTTTGGGACAAACTACGATGGTTGATACATAATATTTTATATTTACCAAAAGAAGAAGGTGGACAGGGACTGGTTCATCTGCAAAGCCGAACTGCTGTCTTTCGACTGCAATTTTTGCAGACATTTCTTAAGGGTTCAGGAAATGTGAGCTGGAGAACAGTGACCAGTGTTAAACTGAAATCTGTTCAAGAGATGTACTTGGATAAATCCCTGTTTTGGATGGACCCAAATAAGATTGACACTACATGTTTGCCTGTTTTCTATAAAAAACTTTTTAAAGTTTGGAGTTGTTTTAAGGCAACAAAGTCTGAAACCACAAACTCCGTTTTGGTTGTTGGAAGAGCCACTGGTAAATGGAGCAAGACTGGATGTATTAAGCACAAGCAGCACACTCACTGAACTGTTTATTCGAGCTGGTATCACCAATATAAAAAAGCTTGTATGTGTGGCGGGGGCTGGATTGGAAAATGTTGAGGGAAAGACTGCTTGTGTGGAGATCAAATTGGTTCGAACAATGACTCAAATATTACAGAGGATGCGATCTGCTCTTACATCAGAGGAGGCTAAGATGCTTAAGAACTATTGTGAAAGATTTATTTTTCCTGATGATATGGACCCCTTCCCTAAATTGTTCTTATTCCCCAATTTAGAGGATCACTCTGGTATTCTTTTGGCATTAAAAAATATGTATTTTGATTTTAATGAGGTTAATGGAAAACAGTTGTATAAGATATGTGTAAAGTTTTTAACAAAAAAGGGCTACATCAGAAAGCCGATACACCTTGGCGGGATGCGTTGGGACTGAATGAAAATGTCAGACCAGAGTGGAGAGCGATATATAAGCCACCATTAACCAAGAAAACAGCTGACATTCATTGGAGGGTTTTACATGGGATGCTGTTAATGCATTTGTTTCTCTTTTAAATCCTGATTTAAGATTGCCCTTTTTGTGCTGAAAAAGAGAATGTGTTTCATTGCTTTATGCTTTGTTTTAGGTTAAAACCATTGTTTGAATTTAAGAAAAAACTTTTTGATTGTTTCAATGAGGTTTTTTCAGTACAGACTTTAATTTTTGGTTTTAAATATGTGAGAAGTAGGCATGGGGAATGTCAGTTGTTGAATTTTGTACTTGGAAAAGCAAAAATGGCTATATACATTAGTAGGAGAAATTATATGGAACAAAGGAATGATAGTGATGTGGAGAGGGTTTTTAAAGTAATAATGAAAGTCAGTTGTTGATTATCATTTTACAAAGTAATGAATAACTTGATGAAATTTGAATCTATATGGTGAAGATTCAAGCTTTATGTTCTGTAGTGAATGAAGAGTTGTGCTTTGCAGTAAGTTTATAAATAATCGTTAATGAATTATCTGTGAAAATTGTTTTTAAGGGTTGGTATTTATTGTAATAAATGTAATTTTTAAAAAGTCAAAGTCTCTGAGTGAATGGCAGAGTGACTGGAGTGTGGAGTTGCTGTGTGTTTCAGCGTGAGCGGAGTTTGTATCTTCTTTTCTTTTTCTCTATATTTATTTCTCTTCTTTGTGTGTCATAAAGTTCCTGACAGGTGTATCTGACCATTGTGCAGGTGTGTTTTTTGGCTTGGTAGTGTGGCAGCTGGCCTAGTTGGGCAACATGCCCCCTGTGGAAGGTGGTGCGGAGTTTGAAAAGCTGACACACCGTCATGCTATCAAACTTGTCCCGGTAGTACAGTGTTCAGTGGAGGAGGCCAGCCTAGCGGTTGGAGAGGTGGTGGGTTGCAGTAGCGTGAAGTCAGCTTCCCACATGAATGGAGCTATTGTTATATTTCTGGAGAGTACGGCCAAAGCCGAAACGGGTGTAGTCATTCATGACACTTTCACTCCCGTCCTGCCACTGGTTAGTCCGGTAAGAAAGGTAGTCATTTCTAATGCTCCCCCGTTCATTCAGAATGACGTATTGGCTAAAGAGCTGTCCCGGTATGGACCGATTGTTTCCCTGATTAAAATGGTTTCTTTGGGCTGCAAATGCCCCTTGCTCAAACATGTTGTGTGTCACCGTAGGTAGGTGTTCATGGTACTCAAAGATAACACAGATGATCTCAATCTGTCTTAACTTTAAAGTAGACAGGTTCAGCTACATGGTTTTCGCCTTATCGGAGACTATGAAGTGTTTTGGTTGTGGTGTGGAGTGACATTTGATCAGGATTCCTCTGAGATTAGGACATTTTTGACCAGTACTATACAGGTCTGTTTACGTGTGAACTAACAGAATCCAGATGTGTGCAGCAGCTTCTTCACTGGTCTTCTTAAGGTGGATGCTGAGTCCAATGCTAAGCTGGCGGCTCATTTATCCCTTAATGAACTCTATTCTGCTCTGATGAGCTTACAAGGTGGAAGAGCTCCTGGGGTAGACGGTCTCCCTGTTGATTTTTACAAGTCCTTCTGGTCTGTGCTGGGTGAAGACTTGTTGGAGGTCGTCACAAACAGCTTGGAGGGTGGTCAGCTGCCTCTTAGCTAGCTGCAGGAGCGCAGTCATGACTTTGCTACCTAAGAAGGGAGACCTGCAGGAGCTGAAGAACTGGAGACCAATCTCTCTGCTCTGCACAGACTACAAGATACTGTCAAAGGTCCTGGCCACCAGACTCAGGGCTGTGATGGGATCTGTCATTCATACTGATCAGACGTACTGTGTGCCCTGCAGGCTGATAAGTGATAACATCACTTCAATTTGGGATGTTTTGGAGGTCTCTAGTTCATTGGCAGTAGACACCGGTGTGATTTCCATATACCAGGAAAAACACCAGTATCTATGGCAACTTTTGGATGCTTTTGGGTTCAGCCCAGGTTTCATAGCCAAGATCCAGGTGCTGTACAGAGACATTGCAAGTGTTCTGAAAATTAATGGTGGTCTGATGTTCCTTTCAGTGTTCGGAGGGGGTCAGACAAGGCTGCTCTCTGTCCGGCATGCTCTACTCTCTGGCCATAGAGCTGCTGCTTCAGAAACTGAGAAACGATCTGAGCGGTGTCTGTTTTCCTAACTATAATGTCTCTTTCAAACTGTCGGCGTACGCTGATAACGTCATTGTGCTGGCTAACATGCAGAAGGATATTGATATGTTAGTGAGTTCCGTACATTTATTTGGTTGCATTTCTTCTGCTAAAGTAAACTGGGGGAAGAGTGGGGCTGTCATGGTGGGTGAAAAGCTGAGGGATCGGCTCAGGTTACCTGGATGTTTGATCTAGAAGAAAGGAGGGTTAAAATATTTGGTATATAATATTTCTAATGTCTTAGAAAAGGTCAAAGGTCGGCTCATGAAATGGAAATGGCTCTTACCTAAAATTCTTACAGAGGTCGCATGCTTATAATCAATAATCTGGTCTCTTTGGCCTTGTGACACCGGTTGGCTTGCATTAATCCCCCAGCTTCTCTTTTGTCACAAATCCAAAGGGTATTAGTTGATTTCTTCTGGGACAGGTTGCACTGGGTGCCTCAGAGTGTCCTGTTCCTTCCCAAGGAGGAGGGTGGACAGGGTCTGGCCCATCTGGCCAGTAGGGGCGCTGCCTTCTGTCTTCAGTTCATCCAGAGACTGCTCACTGGGCTGATAGACCTAGTGTGGAGAACCTTATCCTGCTGCATCCTGCAGCAGCTTGGTGGTCTGCAACTGGGTTTGTCTCTGTTTCTGATGGATTCTAAGAGGTCGAACACAGCATCTCTACCAGCTTTTTACAGGAATATTGTTTTAATGTGGAGTCTGGTGAGGAAACAGAGGCAGGAGCAGGCTGACTCTCTTTTCTGACTCCTACAAGACCCTGTTCTGTTTGGAGGTCTTTTGGAGTGTCCCAACTGGGAAGGACCCACTCTGTCCAGGCTCCTTCATGCTGCAGGAGTTTCTTCTCTGGGGACGGTGGTGGAGCTAGCTGGGCCCTGATCCTGTTGGACTAGCGGCTCAGCAGGCAGTAAGATCTATATGAGTCATGAATTAGTTACTGAAACATTGGAAGCAAAGGATGACAGGACAAGTCTGCTCTCTCTTAATTTACTTTTCTGATGGTGCACTGTGGCCAAACTGTACTGATCCATATTCTTTCATTAGACTGTTTCCTGATTTTAGGAACTGGCCAGGTCCTTTACTGGGTCCTGTCGACCCTGTAGGTGTTTCTTTGGAGGACGCCTCAGGAAAAGCACTGTGTAAACTGATGGTGAAAACTTTGAATCAGAGAAAACTGGATGGATGTAGTGACACCCCGTGGAGGAATCACCTAGACTTGGATCCTGACTTTAAACCTGCTTGGAGGTCTTTCTTTGCTAACGGAGGTTAATACAAACATGTGGACTTGCCGTGGAGGATCCTACATTGCATTGTAGCAGTGAACTCCTTTATCTCTGTCATTAACGCTGCTGTAGAGGAAACATGCCCCTTTTGTAGCAACTGAGAGACGGTGTTTTACTGTTTCTGAGACTGCACTCGTCTCTCAGATCTGTTTGTATTGGTGGAAAACATTTTTAGCAGATGTGGAGAAGCTTTTCTGAACCAGATTTTTATTTTTTGGTTTTAAGTACACTCGCAGACAGAAGAACAAATGTCATCTGTTGAACTTTGTTCTAGGACAGGCAAAGATGGTGGTGTATGCAACCCAGCAAAGGAAGGTGGAGGAAGGGTTGGATGTTGGTGTGGTTCCTGTCATTGTGAAAAGTCCAGACCACTGCTGGAGTTCAGTTTTTACAGAGCTGCTCATGACCGGGAGACTTTCCAGATGATTTGGGGTTATGTGGGGTGCTCTGCTCTGTTAGAGAGGGGCAGTTTGTTTGGACATGTGCTCATGTAATTTTGATATCTATGTAAAAATATTATGTAAGCATTAATGTAATAGAGTATGTTTTGTTATACACTGCGCTCAGTGGCAAATAAAAGTTGGTGTTAAAAATCAAAAACTCTGTGTCTGTCTCTGTCTCTGTGTGTCTCTGTCTGTCTGTCTCTGTGTGTGCACGCGCGCATGTGTGTGTTTTGGGTAATTTGTCCAGCTGTGATCTCTGGCTCTTGCCTGGGAAAAAGTGCAGAATGCCTTCTATGGATTCATCTTGTTTTCTCCCTCACTCCACACACACACACACACACACACACACAAACACATGCAGTGAACACACCTACACAGTGGCTCCCATGTGGCGATCTGGCCACACATCACACAGCTGGCCCCTACTGTTTGATCTCTGCACCTCCCCCTGTAAAAAATGCTGATGGTTTTTATCATGGATTTTCACATCATCCAGGTTTTTTATGACAGTGTTTGATGAATGTAATTTATTTTAAGGCAAGAGCAAGAAAATAATGCAATTCTAAAACTATAAGGAATGATACTGATATTTTGTCAAAATTTACGATATTAGTGTTAATCAGTATTTCTTCTTAAATTTTACTCTTGTCAGACTTGAGATTTCTCTGAAACAGCATTTGATAGCATCAAGAGGCACTAAAACTCTGCACTGAAACACAGGAAAAAAAGGTGAGACTGATCAAAATTCCAGTTAAAGGCAGTCAATGCATTACTGATCAGATCTAAATATGTTATGAAACGCCATCATACCACACTGACGTTCCTGTATCTGACACATGTATCAGTCTAACTCCAAAGAAAATGCAATAAAATACAAATCTGCTTTATTCTATATTTTTCTTAGTGTTCATAAAACCCATGTGTAGACCCAAACCAGCAGTGTCTTAGTCCATCTCTCAATACTTTCAGACTTCCTGTCTGTGACTCTCAGCTCCAAGACCACTGGTTCATACTGAAAATGTAAATCGCTAGTTTCACTTAAAAAAAAAAAAAAATCTGAGTAAATTTACTAAAACAGCTGGTCAATGAAGTTTTGTAACAAACATTACTCCAAAAAATTGTTGGGGACTATTTTCAGCGGCAGATTAAACCACATCTGGTGCTCTATTGAGTATTTCCAGCAGCATGACAGTGTGTGTGGGATTAAGCAATGGGTTTTAGCAATAAATCAGCCGTGCTGCTCCAGTCAAGTGATCTGATATTGGAGAGAGGTATTTTGAAAACACTTTTAACATGCAATGCATTGTGCATTGTATCATATACATTTCATATTTTATGTCTGAATCTTTATGGTTTTTTGGGGGACTTTTTATATTGTCAACCTCGATATATAATTGTAATATTTATCATACACTTATTTTGTGCTCTGGTGCCCTGTAAATGTTAACCGTAATAACAAGGATATTATTTTTATTGTTTCAGTGTAATTGATGCTGAAATGTATTAATACTACAGGAGGGCGACAGCGCTCCCCAGCACCATCAACAAAACACTTAATGAGGGAATATGTTTGGAAGAATGTTGTTTATTCCTCCAGTAAGAGGAACTGAAACTGTTCTGGAGGATTGTGGTGGATCAGATGACAATAATTGCCCACGTCACATTTTACAGCGCATTCTCTGGGTAAGAGCTTAGTGTAATTTTTTACAGTGTCTCCTTCCTCCTGTCCTCCTCCATCAGCTGCAGCAGGAAGAAGAAGCTCCAATAAAGAGCCCTTCATTTCCTCTCCTTTTTTTCATCTCTGCTGCCCTCTCTCACTTCCTTCTGACCACCTGCTTAATCGCTTCAGCGTTTTAATATCAACGTGTTCTGGACAGCGTCTGCATTGGTGTCTTGTAAGGTTCGACTGATACAATTCCACACATACTGATATTACTCTGGAGGATTGTGATTTCAGAGTGGAAATTTTAGTGTAAAAGTAAAAGGTACAAAAATAACAGTTTAAAAAGTGAGGTGGACATGTCACATCCATGCCCAGTGGAAATTACGCTCTTGCAAGGATGCTCCATAACATTTTTGTTGTCTTACTTGCATGCTTTGTTCTTAGCTGGAATTCTAACGTTAGACAAGGGCACGCCTTCACTCAGAAGTCACCTAGTTTTGTTTAGAGTTAAAGGGTGTGTTAACCCAGCAGCTGAGGTTGGAACTTCTGGAGAGCTGTGTGAAATCACCAAGGCTAAGCTAGCTGTTGATGGTCAGTAAATCCCTCCAAATAGTGCGGCTGCCAGCTCGTTACACCCCAATCTCTCGTTTTCTCTTTCTACTTGTGTTAATTACAAAATATGCAACATGTGGGTGTGGAGGATAAGGGTTAGGCAAGTAGTGGTTAGGGTAAGTAAATAAATAAAAGTCAATGTAATGTCCTCTGAAGTGATGGAAATACAACTGCGTGTGTGTGTTTGAGGGGAACCACCAGCTAGGCCACAGACCCATATCATTGCTAAAGCTGAACCATACCACATTGTGCACCCAATACAAGCTCAGCAGCCCTTCACAGCTACTTTGGTCAATGCCTTTGTGTGTGTGTGTGTTGTGAGGGTAGAATGTCAATGGTTATATTTAGGTTTGCAGTTGGGTTAAGGTTACAGAGATAAACCTCGAGATCTTATTGTTTTCTTGGATAATCTGGCAATAATCACATACATTTCATATGTCAAACATTATCATTTGCATCTAAATACACATACACAAGCATTCACAAAAACTATGACAACTCTATATTGGCATTGCTGGTTTTTAAAGAATGTCGTCATCCATCTCTATTTTCGGTCGCCCTCTTTGCTTTTTGCTGCGCTACATTTCCCCGCTGACTCTAACCTGCTCGGAAGTTTCAAGAAACCGCCAACAGCGAACAGCCATCTGACGATCGATGAAGCCTCTGATCACCCAGTGCTTTTTCAATGTTCCCGACCATTTGCTCCAGACCGCATTGGTTCCTCTCAGCCTTAATGGGCGAGATGGCGGGTGTGTGTCTGTAAAGTCTGGTGGGACAGGTGTCCTGTGTGAGGCGAGGCAAGGTCCCTTCAGTCCTGTGGTTAACAAAGAAGTCATGCAAAGAGTCGCCTCACCCTTTTCTCACTCCTCCTCACCCCCATTTCTTCCTTCCATCCCCATTTGTCCCCACATTGTGGTTAACAAGTGAATGCAAAGTGTTGTCTTTATGTGTGTTATGTGTGGGCCGTACCCATTAGCGCCCTTCTATCTGTACTGTAAATTCCACGCAGCGATTAAGCCTTCTGATTTATTCATTGGCTCGTTTGGGACTCTGTGTGTCCCCGTGTGGTTGGGTTTAAGGTGTCTGATTGGTTGATTCTGTTTCTTCCACTTTGATGGTCCGTTTGTGTTTTCCAGAATCTTTGAGGTTACTTAGCATGAAAAGGTGTGCACACACATGTGCGCACTACAAAAACATTAAGTAAGTAACCAAAGCCTGAGTGCTGTGAATGACTAATTAGTTGATTAGAAGTCTCCCTCTCTCACTGTCTGAATTTATCTAGGCCATGGCAAACAGTCATTGATTTATCTATGGTGACTGGTAGATTGTTCTGGTACAGTTTTCTGACTGTAGAAAGAACTGACTGCAATAAACCTACCTTAAATACACAGTTAAACCAGAGTTAGCAGTTATAAAGTAAGAATTTCCCTGGAAATAGACCAGTATATCCTCAAATATAATTCAGTCAATATTTCACTTCTAAAATGGTTTTATCACTGTTAAAAATGGGACACCATGCTAACATCAGCTCTTCTGAGAGACAACAATGGAAGAAGTTGTGCTAATATTGTTTTTCTTTCACATTTACACATAATGACTTTTAAATGTCAGTAACATTAAATGAACTCAAGGACCCCACCGGCAGTAGGAGGTGGACAGAACAGATCAGAGAGTGAATGAGACTGGCACCCAACCAGCTCTTAATTGGCACCGGCTGCCGGTTCCACTCTGGGCTGCTCTGTACCCTAAAACCTGAGAGATTCAAGCACCTGAATCAGAATCTGGTGGAGAACAGACTTCAGCACAGTCACTTTTTGTTTGAGGTCCTCAGCACAGTCACTTCTGAACTTTTTTGTATCCAAGGGCAAATAAAATATAGCCAATGGTGGAAGAAGTATTCAGATCTTTTACTTAAGTAAAAGTAGCAATACCACAGTGTGAAAATACTCTGTTACAAGTAAAAGTCCTGCATTCAAAATCTTACTTAAGTAAAAGTACAAAAATATCAGCATCAGAATATTCTTAAAGTCTTCTTGTTTTCCTTTCGGCTACTCCCTTTCAGGGGTCGCCACAGCGAATCATGTGCCTCCATCTAACCCTGTCCTCTGCATCCCCTTCACTCACACCAATTAACTTCATGTCCTCTCTCCTACAAACACACCTTCCTCTTCAAGTACAAAAGTAAAATTACTCATTATGCAGAATGGCCCATTTTAAAATAATATATATTATATTGCTGGATTAATTATTGATGCATTAATGTGTTAATGTGATGGAGCTAATTTAATGACTTCATATAGCACTGGGTAGCTTAATATATCATCATTTATTATTGGAAGCATATTTTGTATTAATAATCTAAATCTGCAGAGTAATGAATAACTAAAGGTAGTGATGTAAAACATAAAACATTTGCCTAAAAAAGTGATGTTCAGTAGAAGTATAAGTAGTATATAATAGAAATACAATTGAAGTACAAATACCTCAAAATTTTACTTAAGTACAGTACTTGAGTAAATGTACTTAGTTACATTCCTCCATGGAATATAGCAAGCTAATGATTGGTTGCACTGCTTATTGGATAAAATAGCTACGCTACCTGAATGTTACTTGGAAATGTATTTAAGCTAGCAGCATACTCAGCACAGTTTACACAGTGGAAGAGAACAGTGGAAACAATCAGTCTTCACTGACTTATTTTACCAACATCATAGTCGGTATGCTTCATGACATAGCTTAAATGTGAATCTGGTATTTAATAACAATACTTTTAAAAAAAAACTTTAAAAAAAACTTTGAAAGACTAATAAATAAGATTCTCATCATCAGTCCTGGTTCTCTGTTGTCCCCCTCCACTCAATCCCTCGTTTCCTCAGAGATCTCCACCTCAATCCTCTTCTCATCCTTCTCTTCCTGCCCTCAGGGCCTGGATTCAACCTCTTATTCACACACCATTGCTACCACTCTTTCCATCCATCCATCTACATCAATCTATTATTTTTTCCACGTACCTACATACAGCACCTTTTACAGTTTTATTTTGGAGGTGCAACATAGACACATCCCAAGACAGTCAGTCAACCAGTCAAGATTGTGCAGGTGTTGCTACAGTACAATACTACAACACTTCAGTTGCTACCATAGGCAGTGTGCTGAGGTAGGCCACTCATTTGGGGCGGCTGTGGCTTGGTGGCAGAGGGGGTCGTCCACCAATTGGAAGGTCGGCGGTTCGATCCTGGCTTCCCCCAGCCCACGTGTCCTTGAGCAAGGTACTGAACCCCAAATTGCTCCAGAAGCTGTGATGGGCAGTTAGCTCTTGCCATCAGTGTGTGAACGGGCTGAATGTGATATGCAGTGTGGAAGCACTTTGAGTAGTTGGACAACTAGAAAGGCGCCATACAGGTACAGTCCATTTACCATTTGGTTATTACAAAGCTTATCCACAGAGAGGATATGATGCAACTGCAGTTCCTGTTGACTGCATAGCCTACAATGTATTGTTAGAAAAGGGAAGGAACCAGTTGAGGTGGTTAAGCCTCAGATGTTGGCATACAAACTGTCTTTATAATTTGCCTTACTGGGTGCTTCATTGATCTAAGTTAGTAACTTGTTCCACATTGCGATGGCTCTGTACATTACAGATCTGCACACTGCATCTGTTCTGGGCTTTTGTTTGACTAGATAACCCCTAGTGGTCTGCCTAGTAGTGTGACTATGTTTACACTAGGTCTCACATAATTTATTTGTGAGTAAAGACAATCACACACGATATTATCATTATTTAGCCCAGCAGGTAGTTTTTCCACCTTTTCAATTTCTGTAGGTTGTAACTAAAAACAGTTTGTTTTTCAAGATAGAATTGGTTACTATTCAAGACGACATACTACCCCGAGTAGGGGACCAAATTTCCTTTCTTAATTTATCAACTTTGTCTGCAAAATGATTACTGAAATATTTTGCAATGTCCTTTGCTTTTGTTAAGAAAATCCCATCAATGTCTGAAAGAAGTAAAGCCTGACCGATTTATTGATCAGCCAATATTAGCCACACATATCGGGGTATTTGTTAGCCAATATGCACAATATAAATCAATTTTATTTTCAGTATATTAATCTGAAAGAGAGAGTCATGTAACTTTGTGTCACTGCAACCACATCCACCAGAGCGTGCTGTCACTACAGTAGCAAACAGTATAACATGAGAAAGAAGAAGCCCCTCTCAAGAACTCATGTCAGACCAGTTTTATATAGCTGGTGTCATGGAATGTAGCAGCCACCTCACTAATGTTTAAAACTATGAACCAGCACAAAAATGAAAACTACCAACATAAACCTCCATGTTCTGAACAGACACATTATAAACATTAAAACAAAGTAACATTTACAGCTAACTGCTACCTTAAACTGCTTTCAGCACTAGGCAGTGCATCCTGGGAAATGTTGGCCATCACTATTGCTACAATACTCTCAGCTCAGCACAGCACCACATGTAGTAGTTTGCCATGTGCACCGCTGAGAAGACAGTGGTGGAATCAAAGTGGTGTGACGGTAAGCTACTAACTAGTTTGTGAAACACTGCTGGAAAGTTAATAGTGAACCCATAATGTTTCCCTTTCAATATAACTCTGATATAACCCTGTCCCTGACAACCATCATGTCACTCAGGCTTATCTCAGCTGTTTGCTGTGTTAGTGAGGTAGCTAGCCAGCTATAGTTTGTCAGTCAGTAGCAGATTGAAAGGTTAGCATCACAGCATCTCTTCATCATTCTGTAGCTCAGCAGATGACTTTACGCTATGTTGTTACCTAGTTGGTGAGATGATATACAGATACGTTGAACATTTTGCCTGAACCTTTATTGCAGTTGAGGCGCTGTTTAGCTCTTGACTCTGCAACAGTAAACCATGAGTAAAAGTTTGTGACCGTTACAGTAACAGTGAAATATTGCTACAGATGATATGTTGATGTTGTTGATTAGCAAGAAAATTCAATTTATTGAAATAATAGTTCATAATCAGAACAAAGCTACAGCGTGAATCTCACAGCCTAACAGAGTAAGTTAGAGAATATGTGGTTAAGTAGAGAGCAGTGGTGGAATATAACCAAGTACATTTATTACTGTAATAGTATTAGTAAAATTTAAAGGTACTTGTAATGTACTTGAGTATTTCCAAGGTATTTTCTACTGCTTAAGCAATGGACTGGTACTGAAAAGTATTGATGTTTATTCAGCTATTTATTTTATTTAGTCAGCATTCGTTTCTAGAATTAGTTGATGTACATGTTAAATTATCAGAATCAGAATCAGAAATACTTTATTGATCCCCGAGGGGAAACTCTTTGTAACAGCAGCTCACTATCACGTCAGTGCACACAAGAATGGAAGTACTAATTATTTAACATGTTGAAGAATATTAAACTGAAATATTTTTTAATAAAGTTATTTAAGAGAGCAGCCTTCTGAGTGCCTTTGCATAGTCATATCAGTACAAAATCGTTTTTTTTTTTTATTCCTTTAGACTCTATTGCAGCCTTTTCAGCTTGTCTATTTTATGCATACACTAAGTTCTCCATCAATCCGTGATGCTTTATTGGATCTGACCGTAAATGTTCTTAATGGGACATGTTGATCAGCCACAGAGAAGAATTGTTTAGTAAATAGCTTGAGAACTTTTTCCACCTCATTTACTGCCAACACTTAGTTCCACGCAACATTCTCTAACAAACTCCTTTTCACAAAACGTTCTGTATGACCTCAACAGTACTCCAGGCACAACTTTGGGAGTTATGGTGTTTCTTACAAAAACCACTGTATTATGATCACTAAACCCCACAGGGACAGATACTGCTGTAGAGCATAATTCGCTGTTATAGGTAAATATGTGGTCAATACAGGTTGCAGATGTTTGCAATAATAATAATTGCAATACACTCTGGTTGACTTGTTCACCATCATTTAAATTACAAATGAGTGAAGTGCTGTTCATCCTTTTTCTCAATGACTGACAATATCTGACGGTTTACATTGAGCAGGATTGACCTCCAACCAAGGAGGCCTCAATGCTAGGAATCATCAATTAAATTTTTCAATTCAATTTTATTTATAAAGCCCAAATTTAACAAATCAGATTTTGCATCAAAGGGCTTTACAATCTGTAAAACATTCGACACCCTCTGTCCTTAGACCCTCGATTCGAATAAGGAAAAACTACACACAAAAAAAAAACCTTTAAACAGGGAAATAATTGATAGAAACCTCAGGAAGAGTAACAGAGGAGGGATAACCTCTCCCAGGACGGACAGACATGCCATAGATGTTGTAAGTACAGAATAGATTCATAGAAAATCATAGTACATACAATTATGATGACAATGGCAAAATTGTTGTGTATATAGTTATGATGAAAAGTGTGGGATGTAAAACATAAGGGAAGATGATGGATCCAAAGGACAACCGAGCAGCTCCAGGTGGAGCCCAATGAGCAGGACCTGAGCCACTCGCTAGGGCTGGTCCGAATGCCATTTTTTGAGCTTCGAAGCGGTAGCAGCTTCCGGGGGGAGGGGCTGAACATATTTCTCTAATAAAAGGCAGGAAACTCCGTGTGTCTGTTTGTTATTTAAATATGTCGAGAACCGTACATCCAATCGACTTCACACGTGGACGGGAAGTGCAGTGTACACGCATCACGTTCAGAATTAATAAACTTAATAAACTACAGAACAGCGCGAGCCGGAAGCGACGTGGTTCACGTGAGCAGGGCTTGTATACTCCGAGAACGGACACTGCATTAGTGATATAGAAACAACACACCGGTTAAGTATTGTCAAAGCAAATTAAGTGCACATTTTTATCACATGTAAAATGACTGATTAACGTGGCGGATGTGTATGAGAACAACATGCGAGGCTGTAGAACGTTTAGGCGCGTTACTGACGGAACTCAGGGGATTTTCCAAACATGTTGTGCTGTCGTGGTCGGCCAGTCTCAGATCCCTGCCTCTGTCTTGTCCTCGCTCAGTCTAAAGTGCTCCCACACAGCGGAGGTCTTCAGCATCTCGTCTTCTCCTCCAGGTGAACTGAATCATGATGTTTGCGTCTGGGCCAGTTTACTGGGACACGTGACTCACCGCTAACATCTCCCATTTGACTTTTAACAAGCTGCTATATTGTGCAGTAGATTCATTTAGAGTTATAATAACGGTTAAAAAGGCTAATACATTTTGTTTCTATTATTCTGTTTTCCACAACGTGAAAGCAACGCAGCTTAACCCGAAACACAAGCGCAGGCGCTTCTGTCCATTAAAGCCCCTGCAGGTGAGGCTCTACAGAGAATATACTGCAGCTGCAGGGAGCCCTGGGGCTGGCTAAAGCAAATATGTTTATTAAGTATAAGTATAACGATGTTACCTTCCTTCAACAGTCCCATCCTATTAAAACCGGAGTGTTGTATTTTTTTTTTTAAACGAATATTCAAATACAAAAACTGAAAATCGAATACCAACCCACCGAACAAATATTAGAATATTTGAAAATTCTGGTCCAGCCCTACCACTCGCCCCCTCCACCATAGACACAGCAGCACTGCCCCAGCAGGTTGCCATAGTCACCGATCCAGATACATCTCCGGACGCTGAAATACCTGCTGAAAGTGACAGTAAGAAAGAAGAGATGGACGAGAAAGCACAAAACTCCGGGAGAGGGAAGAAGTCAAGTTAGTAACATGCATTTATGGGATGAGAATGCATACGGATGGAGAGGAGGAGAGAGGTGAAGAGAGAGGGGTGCATCATGGGAAGTCGCCCGGGAGTCCAGGCCTATAGCAGCATAACTAAGGGATGGTTCAGGTTCACCTGAGCCAGCCCTGTTTGGCGTTGTTTTGTTCAGTGTAAAAAGCAAAGCAGCGTAATGACGGCTCTTCTTTACAGCGGGACTTATTTTTTATAACTGAACTTCCATTTGTGTTATTACAAAGAGAGTAAAGTACCTTAAAAAATACCATTGGGTATACTGTTATTGTTTGAAATGTGACAGGTACCCAACCCTAATGGCTACCCCCTTGTCACTTATTGAGTGGTCTAAATGTGTTTATGAGACAGCAAGTACATTGATATTTTCACTCTTAAATTAATCTACATATTTCATGAACGTTACATCTTAAACTCCTAATATTAATATGAGCTATTCCTAACCCTTTTTTCGGTAGGGTCAGTACCATGCTTTTTCCCAGTTTATATCAACCATGATCCAACACAGTTTATATCACTGATTGGGGGCCTTCTCTTTGCTCAGTCACTGCTCCTTGGCCTCATAGGCAGTCATATCTAGTGATAGCATAATCTCCACTTGCTCTTACGTCCTTCACAGCCCTTCTCTAGTTCAGAAACGTCCTCACTGACTTTACTGAACTGAGGTGTTCTTCGGCTTCGGTCTTGACCTGGCCAGGATTAGCAGAATGTCCTACAAACGCAACGGCTTGATCACCACTGATCTCAGCCTTTCGCTGTCACCCCTTTCACAGGGGCATCCAGGGGCACAGATTTCTCCTGCATTGATTCTCGAGGTAATCCATCTGCTCTATTGTCTATTACCTCCTTCCTTCCCAACAGACAAGAGTCTTAATTCATACAGCAGCTAGAGGTCCTTGTCACTTCAACTATAAAATGTTATTGGGCATATGCTGAGGATAGACTCCAAATATTTAATGAAAGCCCTTAGATACAGGGAATCCTGAAGCTCATGATTACCTCAGAGTTTATTTTTTAAAGTTTAAATATGTGCTAAGTATCAGGATAATTGAGTAGAGGTCTATCCATACCAAGGGTTCCTCACAGCATATTATAGTGGAGGCGGACTGCGTCACCTGAAATACAGACCACATTAATGAAAAAAGTGCAAAGGTGCTGCATCGCAAACAAGGCCACATATTTAATGAGTTGAACGCTTGAGGTGCTGCTTAAGGGAATGGCAATGTTGGCTGGTTGGTCCACCACTTTGGTACAGACTGAAACATGGTAAATATATATGTATAGCGCCTTCCTAGTCTTCCTACTACTCAAAGCACTTTCACACTACAAATCACATTCACCTCATACACACACATTCATACACTGATGGCAGGAGCTAACTCCCATCAGTCTATTGTAAGTGTATGCCATCAGTACAAAGTAATGTAGCGATTAACACAATGAAGGCACAGCCCTCGGGAGCAATTTGGGGTTTGGTATCTTGCTCAAGGAGACTACAACACATTGATGACCCATTCTGCCACGAAGCCACAGCCACCCCTTCTCAACAACTATTGAATGAATGCCATGAAATTTGGTTCAGACTTTGCAACTCATAACTTTGGTGATCCTCTGACTTTTCATCAAGCCTCATGATACATGATACTATGACTAAATACCTTCAAAACTAATGAAATTCCTGTAAACATGTACGTGTCTGTGGCACTTCTGCAGCATGGTTTTTGAAAACTTTTAAGAGTCCACACAACATGAGATCTGAGAGTGTTTGTTGGTGAAAAGGTCCATTTTGATGTCACCTGAAGGCCCAAATGGGGACAAGACTATGTGTCTTCATATTTGTCCACTTTGACATGGCCTAATTGTGCGGCATCTTTAAACAATTAATTAATCTCTTAATTCACTTCAAAAACACAGATTTGGACTTTCCTGGAGTTAACCTTTCTGATCAGTTGTGATGCCCATGTTCCCTGTCCAGCCAGCAGTGTGTATTTGTGTTTCTCCTTTTAGTGTATGTGAGTTAAAAGTTTCTGCTCTATTGCACCTGCTCAGCCATTCAAACTGCACTAAACACAGCCTGAGGCACTTCTGTCTTCCTCTCTCTATCGGTCATGCTGGTTGTCTGTCTCATCCTGTCTCTCTCAGTCAGAAACACTGTCTCATTTTTCTGTCTTCCTCCATTTTATTTCCGTTTGTATGTTCTATGAAATAATCAACATTTAACTAACTTTGACTGTGTGCATGATTGAATCGGTATGTGTGCTCTCTCTCTCTCTCTGTCCTTCATTTCTTTTGTCAGAAAATCAATTTTAAGTTAAGCAGGAATAAGCCCACCTTCTCTCATTGCGGAGGCTGGCTGAATAATTCAACACACACACAGACACACACAAAGGACAAATACACACTTTTTTTTTGCACATCAAAAATACTTTCCAACCATTTTCATGGGAAAAAAGTGATATTAGTTGAATTTTTTTTTCCCGACACCAAACTGTTTGGTATAATAACAAATCAACCTGCATTCCGATATAATTTTTTCATGATACATTTTGTGTGTTTCTGTGCTGGAGATGATTGAACACCTCACAAATATAAGGTTTAATTTTTAAAAAGGCTCAGTAATATCTGAAAACAGCCAGGTATTGTAGTTTAAACCAAATATTACTTAAACAGGAGGACATAGCGCATTTGTTGGGAACTATTTTCAGCAGCGGATTAATACACATTGTTGGTTTTGGTCTTTTTACTGTATTATAGTGTCACATTTTACGTGTCTGTCCCTCGCTGCACATTTCCCCACCTCCCCAGGCCCCTTCCTTGCCATTTTCTACCTATCCACCAGATGCCCTAAGACTCACCCACCTGTCCCAGTCACATGCTCATTTTTTTCCACTTGCCCTCAATGGCAGTAAAATAATACTGGACTAGTTCCACTCATTCCCCATCAGATTTTCATTGTTACCTTGTGCCTGTGCTTATTTGCCAGTAAGCTTTCACCCACGGGACTACGGGTCGTATCACGTGTGAAACCTGCATTGATGTTTTGTAGGTTTGCTTGCTTATTTTAAGTTACATATGTAAGCTAAGTAACCTATGTAAGTTAAGTCACAAGATTTACGCCACATGACTTACTTTGAGTTACTAATGTAACTTACCTATTTTAACCCAAACCATGATCTTTTCCAAAACCTAACCAAGTACTTTTGGTGCCTAAACCTAACCAAACTACGACCCTTTCACAAACTTAACTACGTATTTATTGTTACCAAGTTGACGATGGTCTGGGTCACCTGTTGCTAGTTGCTGAACATATAGGATTCTGCACAAAAAACTATGCATAACTTTTCGTAAGATATCATACAAAACCGTTGTATAAGGATAGGTTGGCCTAACTTTATTCAAAAAATCTAGAACTACTGGGTGCAACTAGAATCAATGTTAGGATGAGGGACAGGCATTTCTTGTACTGTTCATTAACATACAAAATAAGAATTGAGCTAGATATAGAGAGACAGTATCCGAACATTGGGATTGGGATCCCGTGGGTCCCATGGGACCCAAAGCAAATCTCATAGAGTGGGCGGTTATGACTTTGTTGCAGGTACGAGGGGGCAGTCAAAAAATAAACTGCAGGTCCCAGGATTTAGCTAGCGCTAACCAGAAGGATGGAGATGGAGTCAAAAAATAAAGCTGAAAAACAGATTACTATACAAAAGCAAAGCAAAGCAAGTCTGACATTGAAGAAAACTCTGAGTTGTTACTGACAAAGATGGAAAAGAATTGGACTTTGGTAGTTACGAAAATAGTATTGAAATACAACGGGCACAAATCTGGCACTTCTGGGTTGAGGCGACATATGTGCTCCATTCGCCCCGGTCAAAGTAAGCTGTCAGTTGGCTCCTGCCATCAGTGTGTGAATGTGATATGATACGTATTTTTTTGTATTAAATTATAGAGATTCCACGTATCCGTGGTTCACAGAAACGTAAAATGGCAACGTTTTACTCTGGCCAATGGATTAGCAAATACACACAATGACATGAAAGTGTTTCTTTCACTTGTGAAAGACGATAACCTACGTTAGCCTATGGGTGATGAGGTACAAAATGTTAAGAAACTGGCTTTATGGCAAGCTTGGCACTATTGTCTTCTGTTACTGTATGTACATGCGTTACACGCCACGCAATCGTTTCAAACTCCACAGATGGGGTTATGTAACAGTAATTACAAGGAACAACATGAATCAACATCAATCCATCATTTTGCCTCCTTTAGTCTCTTCAGGAACGTGCAAAACGTACTTTAAGTTCCTCATTTAGTTCCTGAGTGTAGTTTGGTTATATACTTCAGGCGGTGAATATCTCCTTATCCATGCTGACATTTGCTGTTTTTTCGTAACCCTCAACCTGTCACTTCTTCCTCCATCTGCCACTGGCAGAAACACTGAAAGCTTTACAACAGCACCCCTTAATGCCATAAAGCAATGCCCCTTTGTCCCATAAAATAATCCAGCAGACTCAGTCTAAGTAGCACCATGTAAAATGGAGTCTCCTACATCATCTTGCAGGAATTCTAATGAATTATCAGCACTAATGTGGCAATGAGTCAGTGAGGGTAAAGTAATACATCTCTCATCTCACCTTATTGGGAGGCAGGAGCTCTAACCGCTCTGCCACCGTGCACCCAAAGTAAAACAAAAATCAAAAATATATAAAATAAAAGATGATAGTGTGCAAAATATATAATTAGGTTGTTGTTTGATGGAGCCATGGAATGAAAAACATGTCAGTTAATCATTAAAAATACACAATCACTATAGTTTTATTGGTAGAATTAAAACCTCTAGAGTACGTAAGCGCCCCTTGGCTTACATAGTCCTGTAAAGTATAAATGAACATTACACAGGCTAGGAAGCAACAATCCTAACATGCGTCATATCAAAACGAATTGGAGAAACTCCGCTAAAAGCCTGTACCAAGCATCGACAGCCAGATCGAAACACAATTACACCCTAGGCAATTATATTCATTATGATCAAAACGCAAAAATATGTATTCACAATTTTGTGATTCTGTTATTTTCACCGCGTCCAGCTACCCACACAAACTATATTCTGTCTAAAAGAGCAGTCACTGCTGATTACAACGATGGCTGCCGTGTTGCCATGCGACGGAAACTCAGCGAGCTACCGTCAAAAGTGTGACAAAGAAAAACATCGCTAAATCATAAAGTGTGTCTTACCGTTGCTGCTTTCAGGTCAAAAGTTATAGTCAAATTAAAAAAAAAAAAGGCTGCTACTGTATACTCAGTGTTAGTTTGAATTGAACCACGGAAGTACTGGCTGTTTACATATGCACAAACGGAGTGTTGAGAGGGGGGTAGTCCTCTCATCCACAATATACTATCTTTGGATTGTCATGGTGTTTCTAAACCAAAAGTGGGTGCTGTCAATCGATTCAACTGGCTCTGATGGTCACAAAGAGTTGTCATTTATTCAGATCGGCCAATGGGTTGCAGAGGTATCCCCTCACGTATCCGGCCATACAGCTGCAGCACTGAATTTAGTATTAACAGTTGTATTTGATGGAATGAGTTACCATAATGATCTATTAGTGAAATATAATTAGTACCTGCCTGGTACCTCAGACGGGCCCGAATGGCACATTTACTGGTTCTGCCTGGAAATATCTGTCATAAAACATGTGTAAACATGTAAAACTGCTTAGGTTCACTTTTTTAGCATCTACTTTTGCACAGTTACTTATCAGATATTATTTTAATAATTCCTACAAAGCTTAGGCGTATTTATCTATGATTCAAATGTGTCTTCACTATAAATGAGGTGTGTTTTTTTTAGGCGGAGGTAGAAATTTCAATGTTCTACTGTGTTCCAGATGCATTTTATCTGACAGAGTATAGATACCTGAATCCCTACACTTATATTGTAATCTCCCAGGTTTTAGCTTTGTTTTGAGACCTTGAAGATTATACATATAATATACCCCATTTATTTGGGTATGTAATTTCGGACAGGAGTTAGGAAAAAATGGGGCTAGGATTAAGGACATTCATGCCTCGGGTTTTTAAAACCATATTGCTCTCTGGCATTTGAATTTCACTTATAGTGTTTGTCTTTGAAAAATGAGGCCCTTTGTGTACAATACCAACAATAATGGTATGGGCTTTATTTTAGACAAGCTATGGTGTGTGTTTGTGTGTGTGTGTGTGTGTGTGTTGTGGAAAGTGTATGTGGGAGAGATTATCTTTCTCATTACAGCAGTATAATTACAGCTAGGTTGCGTGTGTGTGACTCTAAGCAACACATGTGGCAGTGCAAAAACATCAGTGTGTTTCCTATGTGTGAGTGCAAGTCTGCATTTTATCCTGAGTGTGTGTGTGTGTGTGTGTGTGTGTGTGTGTGTGTGTGTCATTTGGTGCTGATGCTAACTGATATGTCAGAAAATCAATTAATTACTTTTAAGCGGCAGTTAACTGCATCCGCACAATACAGGCCATGAATTATAGAGGAGGTGTGTGCGCGTGTGTGTGTGTGTGTGTGTGAAAGAGAGAGAATTGGACGCTCTGTTAACTAGACAATTGCTAACTCCTCCGTCACTGATCAATTGATGAGAGTGCTTTGATCCAAATCTACTGAGTTGCTCGACTGTCTGAACAGACATGTCTACGTTCTATCGTTTTTACTGTGTGCGTGTGTATAGATAGTCATTTTAATAAACATCTGCTTCCATGAGTAATAAAATCAAAAACAGTCTTACTGCAAAGGCCATAAAATCTTCCTTTTCAGTTCCTTTCCAATTTTTACTGGTCTGGTGGATATTTACAAAGCAATGACTGAACAGAAGAACTTAATTAACATAAGCATGGACAGTCACCATGACTAAGCAGACACAATTAATGAGACAAAAGGAACACAGTCTTTCTACCAATGCCCATTTGGCTGGTAAGTGTTTGTCATGAAAAATTCTAATGATTATAAAAATAAGAAACTTAACTTAAAGCATATTCCATATATAGTTTAAAGGCTGTACTTTTATCATAAGATGACTTTAGAAAGTTAGATATAAAACTGAAATTTAAGGATAAATGTGATTAATAGATGTATAATGAAAGCTCAGTGGAAGTATTTAAAAAGCAGCTTTGCTTCTGGAAACAACTCCCAACAGGAATCAACAAAAAGACAGAAATATGAGACAGTGACAACAGAGCTTAGTGTTTGGAGTGAATGAGGAATAATATTAGTGATACTGGGAAAGACCAAACACAATATATGGATGTGTTTTCATGTGATTGATCAAGCCTCTGAGGGTATTGACATTTTAACAATTGAAGATGATTTCATATTGAAATTTGATCTTTTCACACTGACACTTGAAGCATGTTAATACTGGTGTTACCCCAAGAATATTGCAATCCCTAACTGATTTTCATGTATGGAAGAGGATTAGTGTATTTAAAAATGAGCTCTCCAGCTGAACTCTTTACTTTAACATTTAATTATCCAGTTCATTTTTGAGTTGTTTGTCATATTTTAAATTCATATTTTTTGACTAATTACATTACTTTTATGTGGCCTTAATTTCTTTATAATTGTACAACTGATTCACAACAATGTGTGATTCATTAGAGATATAAAAACCTGGTTTGATTACTGAATACTTTTAAAAAGTATTTTATAAATATTTTTGGTTTATTTCTCAAATTCCTTCTCTCTAAATATAAACAGTTTTGAGGGACGCTGTTCAAAAGAATATTCAAGGGCATCTTAATTTTAAGTTTCACTTTCTAAATGATTGTTCGTATTAGTAAATGATTAATTGATCTACGGTCGGAGTACCAAAATGGATGGATGTTTATATGGGGAGACAGACTGGCCTTTAAATAGAATGTGATGAAGTGTTAAAGGTGCTCATGAGAAAGCAGAGGAGGTCTCCTTTTCCCCAGACTCTCTCCATCGATCCCTCGCTCAGGGGGGCTGTGT
>CM022483.1:17014933-17035548 GCA_011952105.1 Coreoperca whiteheadi
CATTGATCCTTGCCATGCCACTGTCATTGGCCTCAGGGTGGCCTCAACTCCGGGGACGATGGGGACAGACAGCTGCTGGCAGAGAGGGAGAGGTGTCACTTATTTTTGAGTCGATTTGGTTTCCACTTCACTATGATTATGGTGTGTGTAACTGTTTCTTCTCAAATCGCTTTGTAGATGTTAGAAACTGAATGCTTGGGACATGAAATAAAATATCTCTTATTATGACCTGCTCCTCAAATGAAACTATAGCTTAGTTGGGGCAAGGTCCTTCCTCGTCCCCTTCATATTGCAAAGTGCACCTTTACGAAGCATGGCACACTCAAAAGCCATCTTTTGACCATTCATTACATTGCAAGGGAAGGCTTAAATAATAAGGACATCAGGGGTTAGAAAAACAAGACTCTATCCTGCTCTCCCAAAATAAATTTTTTTTAAAAGTAAGCTCCCCCTTTTTGCACAGCACCTAAATGTTTTTGGTTCTTTTACTAGTGTATTGAAGTTTTTTTAAAGATTATTCTTTTGCCTGGGCGGGCGGCTGAAGACATACAGGAAATGTAGGAAAGAGAGCGGGATGGCATGCAGCAAAGGGCCATGGGTTGGATTTGAGCCCAGGCCACTGCGGTAAGCACTTAGCCTTGTACATGGGGCACACGCTCTACCAGGTGATATAGACATTTTTATATCAGCTGGGTCAAACACACCAAACACAACATTTGCTACAACCATTATGTTTTAAAATCACCTGAGACATGTATGTACAGTATAACTTGAATTTATAACTATAATGCAATAATAAATCAAGTAGGAGGCAGGTTATTATAAATGCTGTAGCCTTATAATCAGTGTAAATATGAGTACATTTACATTTATTCATTTAGCAGACACTTTTCTCAAAAGTGAGGGTTAGGGTTGGAAGACGATGGAAGCAATTATACACAAGGTAACAAAAAGCATAAGTGCATCAAAAACTAGTCTGAGTAAAGCCCAGCACAGTTTATAAAGATAAGGATAGGAAGGGTTTGTTGTTGTTTTTTTTGTTTAGTTTTTTATGAAAAGAGATAGAAAGGAAGAAGAAGTTTGTGATTGTCAGTTAGGTGTTGACGGAAGAGATGCATTTTCAGGAGCTTTTTAAAGGTGGCTACAGAATATGCTGCTCTTCTAGGAGCAGGCAGATTGTTCCACCAATGTGGAACGGATCCAGAGAAGGTGCGCGAGAGTGATTTTGTTCCTTTATGGCATGGTACCACCAGACGTTTGTTTGAGGAGCGCAGGGATCTGGCAGGAACATAGGTCTGTATTAGCGAGCTAAGATATGATGGTGCAGAACCAGTGGTGGTCTTGTAGGCCAAGAGCATCGCTTTGAACTTGATGTGGGCGACAACAGGGAGCCAGTGGGACCTGATGAAGAGAGGGGTTACATGCACTCTCTTCGGATCATTGAAGACCACTCTTGCCCCCACGTTCTGAAACATTTGCAGAGGTTTGGTTATGCAAGCAGGGAGTCCAGCCAGCAGTGCATTGCAATAGCCCAGTTTGGACAAGAAAAGAGCCTGGACTAGAACTTGTGTAGACTGCTCAGACAGGAAAGGTCTGATTTTCCTGATGTTGTAGAGGATGAATCTACAGAACCGGGTTGTGCTGGCGACATGGCTTTTGAAGTTTCTGACCACCCCCAGATTTCTGGCCGTGCTGGTCGATGAGCCTAGTTGAATGGAGAGGTGGTGGTGAATTTTTGGGTTGACTGGGATCACAAGCAGTTCCGTTTTGTCCAGGTTCAGCTGCAGGTGATGGTCCTTCGTCCAAAGTGAGATGTCACTTAGGCATGCTGAGATGCCGGCAGAGACAGTTAAATCGTCAAGGTGAAATGACAAGTGGCGCTGCATGTCATCCGCATAGTAGTGATAGGAAAAGCCATGCTTCTGAATGGCCGAGCCAAGGAATGTCATGTAGATGGAGAAGAGTAGCGGACCAAGCACCGAGCCCTGCGGCACCCCTGTATTGAGATGTTGGGACTTAAAGACCTCGTCTCTCCAGGAAACTCTGAATGACCGACCCAAGAGGTATGATTTGAACCAGTGTAACACAATTCCTGAGACACCCATAGCACTGAGAGAGGACAGGAGGATGTGGTGATGTCTGTGTCAAAGGCAGCAGACAGATCCAGTAAGATAAGTACAGATGACTTGGATGTCGCCTTTGCCAGTCCCAGGGCTTTGACAACTGAGAGCACCACGGTCTCCGTGGAATGACCACTCCTGAAACCAGAATGGTTGTGTTCCAGGAGGTGGTTCTGTGTGAGGAAGGAAGAGAGCTGGTCAAACAGAATTCACTACAGAGCTTTAGCAATGAAGGAAAGGAGGGAAAACCGGTCTGTAGTTTACTAATATTGTCTTATTGAGAGTGACTTTCTTCAGTAGCGGTGTGATGCGGGCTTCCTTGAAAGCAGTGGGGAACGACCCAGTGGTGAGGGATGAGTTGATGATGTTGGTCAGAGCAGTGACAAATGATGGAGAGAGGGCCTGAAGGAGATGGGTGGGGATGGGATCCAGCGGGCAGGTGTTGGTTAGAATGAATGACCTGGAAACGTCAGCTTCAGATAGAGGAGAGAAAGAAGGGAGCAGACATGTATCTGAGATGCGTGCGAGGTTGACAGGTGGTGGTACAGAGTATTGACTGCTAATGGCAGTTGTTTTCTTTACAAAGAAAGACACAAAGTCATCAGCTATTAAATCCAATGAAAGTGAGGGAGCAGGCAGAGAAAGGAGAGCAGAGAAGGTTTTAAAGAGAGTGCGTGAGTCAGGTGAGTTGTTGATCTTTAAGTGGTAGTAGTCAGTTTTTGCAGAGGTGACATCAGCTGAGAAAGTAGATGAGAGAGTGAAAGAGACAGAGGTCAGCGGGATCATTTTACTTACGCCATTTTCTCTCAGCTGACCGGAGGCTGGCGGGATGCTCGCATAGAACATCAGATAAGCAGGGGGCAGACGAGGATGTATGGGCTGGTCTAGATGTGAGAGGGCAGAAGTTGTCCAAGCAGGATGTGAGTGTGGAACACCGAGTGTCAGTGGTGCTGTCAGTATTCAAGAGAGAGAGCTCCTCAGAGGAAGGGAGTTGGGCCAAGGTCAAGAGTGACGAAGAAATGATCTGATGTGGGCAGCAGGGAGACCGGAGCATGATGAGTGGAGCAGAATCGCGTGTAGATAAGATCTAGTTTATGGCCAGACTTGTGGGTTGCTGATGCGGAAACCCACTTGAGGTCAAATGATGCAGCCAGGTTTTTGAAGTCCACAGCCTGTGGCTTCCCAATTTGGATGTCCAAGTACCACCAGTGGAGTGCTATCTTCAGCAGCGGAATCCTCAGGTTTTATCCACATTTCTGTAAGTGCTACAATTGAAAGACCAGAAATCAGCTCGTTCATAGCAGATTGGCAGTTCCACAGTATATTATTTTACATCCATGACCCGCTAAAAATGCACCAGGTTACGTAGGGAACCATGGTTCCCTGATAGGGAACGAGATGCTGCGTCAGCTGACGCTACGGAGAACGCCCTCAGCGTGACCGCCTCTGAATCTCTGCATCAACTAGTCCAATCTTGATTTGGTTTAACGTCAACATGTGACGCACGCCGGCAGAACCGAAGGTTACAAAGGGAGCCGGCTTCACTGTTGTCATCAGCCTTCTGATCGACTGAAGCAACCCGCTCACAGGCATGCCGGAAGTATGGCAGCGAGATGCAGCGTCTCGTTCCCTATCAGGGAACCATGGTTACCTACGTAACCTGGTATGTTCCCTTTCAAGGGAACTTGAACGCTGCGTCAGCTGATGCTATGGGGAACGCAGTACCAACTCCGCCATGCTGAAGGGATGTATGTCAGAGTGTGAAGCCAAGTGGAACGCCTGCAGGGCTACCGGCCGGGCCACCTCAGTGGGTACTTTAGGTACATAACCCGACCTGGGATGCAGGATGGCTCTAACTGCACCTGGAACGATCTCCAGGTTAGCAGGAGCCACCGACAGGGCCTGCAGATCTCCCACTCTCTTGATCTCTCAAGAATGCCGTTTTTAAGGCCGGACACCTGTCTGATGCATCGTCCAGTGGCTCGAACAGTATTGTGGTCAGTCCATCCAGCACCACTATCAGATCTCACGAAGAGAGTCTGACTCAAGCCGGAGGCCTCATCCTCAAGGTGCCACGAAGGAAACTGGTAACAAAGCGGTGCTTCCCAAGTGAGCAGCTATCCACCATACTGTGGAATGCTGCGATCGCAGCCACATACACCTCGAGTGTAGCGGGGGAGGGTCCAGCCAAAACCCGGCTTTGGAGAACTCCAGCACTGAAGCCATCAGGCAGTGAAATGGGTCATGGTGGCAGTCTCGGCACCATGTAGTGAAATATTTCCACTTGCCTGCATACAGTTTCCCCGTGGAGGGGGCTCTAGAGTGTAAGATGGTCTCAACTACCTCGGTAGAGAGACTGGCAGCTCGGAGATGGTCCCCCTCAGGAGCCAGAGCCACAGCTTCAACCTCCCCGGCTGGGGATGGAATATTTTGCCTTGGCCCTGCAACATCAGGTCCCTCCTGACGGAAATCTCCCATGGGGGGCTGTCCAGGAGGGCTACCAGGCCCGGAAACCAGATTCTGGCGGTCCAGAATGGGGCCACGAGCAGCAGCTGGGCCCCTGTTTGGCGAATCTTCTCTAGGAAGCAGAGCAATCAGGGAAAATGCATACAGCCGTAGCCTTGGCCATGGCTGCACCATGGCATCCAGCCCCAGGGGCGCTGGATCCACAAGGGACAACCAGAGGGGGCCGTAAGCGTTGTCTGGGGACACGAACAGGTCCAATTGTGCTCTGCCAAATCTCCTCCATATCATATGCACCGTCTCGGGGTGCAGTCTCCATTCCCCGGGCCTTGGCCCCTGCCTCGACAAGATGTCTGCTCCCACATTGACATACCCAGGTACGAAAAGTGCTCTGAGAGAGAGCAACTTCCCCTGGGACCATAAGAGGATCTGGCGCGCCAGCCTGCACAGAGGGCGCAACCTCAGACCGCCTTTTCAATTCATGTAGGAGACCACCGCTGTTTTGTCAGAGCGGACAAGCACATGGTGGCCCCTGAGGTCTGGAAGAAAGTGCCATAAGGCCAACAAGACCGCTCGCATCTCCAGGCAATTTTTGTGCCATTGACAACCACAGACCTCAGGCTGTGCGGCCTTCCAAGACCGTGCCCCATCCTGTGCGGGAGGCATCCATTGAGAGTGTGCGACGGTGATACACAATTCCCAGCACTGGGCTCTGGGTCAGGAACACCCATTGTCTCCACCTGTCTAAGGCATGCATGCACCTGCGTGTAACCTTGATCAGGCGAAAAGGATTGCCCCTCGGGGAAAATCTGGTGTCCCTGAGCCACCACTGCAGGTGCCTCATCTGCAGCAATCCAAGCGGAATCACAGTGGATGCTGCAGCCATGAGGCCTAACAGTCTCTGAAACTGTAGTTCAGTGAGATGTCGGCCTAGCTGGACCCAGAGCAACATGGTCAGGATCGACTCGACACGCACGGGGAACGGTTAAGTCCCACACTACTCCTAGGAAGGTGATCCTTTGTGTTGGAGTGAGTGTGCTCTCACTCACTTTGAGCCTCAACCCTAAGCACCGCATGTGTGGAAGTACAACATATCGATGCTGTGGTACAGTGAGACGGGACTGGGATAAAATACACCAGTCATCTATATAATTGAGGATGCGGTCTCCCTAGAGTCTGAGAAGAGCCAGGACAGAGTCCATACACTTCGTGAAGGTGTGAGGGGAGAGTGCTAGGCCGAAGGGAAGCAACCGATATTGGTAAGCTTTGCCCCCGGAAGTGAACCGCAGGAACTTCCGGTGTCCCGGAATGATAGAGACGTGGAAGTATGCGTCCTTTAGATTGATTGTGATGAACCACTCCTCGGACTGAACCTGACTCACAATTATGGAGATCGTCAGCATCAGGAACCAAAGTCTCCTCAGAGAACGGTTGCACTCGGTCGACCCTTGTTTCCAAGATCCCCCAGAATCTTGGGGGTCTGGAACGGAACTGAAGCTTGTAAGCTTGTCGGACGGTGCGCAAAACGCAGTTCGACACATTGGTTAAAGCTTCCCAAGGGGAAAGAAAGTCCCTCAGGGGGAACAGCCTCTCGAGGCTGGTGCCTGGGGGGCCTGGAGTAGTGGCCGAAATGCTGCAGCAGCGGGAAATCCCCGAGGAATGGCATGTGCATGCCTGACCGTCCCCCAAACCTGCAATGTGAGAGCTGCGGTACCCCGAAGCGCTGGTGCGGCGGGATTTAACTGGAAAAGAACACCTACAGGCCTCCATAGAGGACGTAACACTCGCCTGACTGCTGAACAGCCGTGCAGGTCTTAAGGCAGACACTCACGTCAGGGCCTCTTCTTTGAAGCCTGTCGGGCAAGAAGCACAGCCCTTAGGTCAGTCTTCCCCCTCTCAGGTCTTTGCTGAGCAGGCAGGAGTGAAGCCCTCAACCGTTGGGGAGGGTCATGCTGTGCCACACTCACTTTCTGAGCCAGCGTCTCCTCAGTACCTGCCATAGCCGTTCTCTTTCCACCCACTTATCAACGTAGACTGGCAACCAGTCAGGCTTGAAAACCGTGCAAAATACGGCTTGGACCAGGATTTTGCCACCTTGGTGTGGAGATCCAGAAAGAAAGGCAGGTCCCGACGTGGGCCTGGAGGTGTGTCATCGAGCTTACTCCGGCGATGACTGTCCTGCTGCTCTGCTGGCCAGGCGATTTTGAGCCTAGCCACCATCTTCCGCTCTTGGGACACCGCCTCCAGTAGCTCCTCATGCAGCGGTGACTGGGCTGATGAGCCACCCACGTTACCGCCTTCCGGATCCCGAATGTGGGTAGACTGTTTCAACAAACAGTCAGTCGAGAGCGGTGCATCTTATTTATCTTCAGAAAGAGCACCTACCTTGCTCACAGTCACCCCCTCAGGGCTGCCTGCTCTCAGTCCAGACAGCAGACAAAATCTGTGTGGCCTCTGAACACGTACCCTGTTCCAGGCGGAAGAAGCCGTGATGCGGGCTTCCGGTCCCAAAAACGAGTTTGAAATTAGCGGATGAGTGTGTCCTCCCGTTTTTAGTGCCGCCTCCTGGCTGCCTTGGCAGCCTCGGGACCCGCACCCAGCGGAGAGCGAAGCGAACTAACGAGGAGATGCTCACGCTGCTCGCGGTCAACCTCGAGGGCTGACAGAGCGAGCTCTCAACACAAAACAGCTAACCCAAACTTGTGTGTTGCCGGTGGGGATAACACACAGGCAGGGAGGAAAGCACTGCCAAATCCGCTTCACACCCGACATTTTCACAGAGACCCAGCGCAATTGCTGAAGATCAGAAGACTGACGACAACAGTGAAGCTGGCTCCCTTTGTAACCTCCGGTTCCACCAGCGTGCGTCACGTGTTGACGTTAAAGCCCTTCAAAGATTGGACTAGTTGAAAGAGATTCAGAGGCGGTCACGCTGAGGGCGTTCCCCATAGCGTCAGCTGACGCAGCATTGAAGTTCCCTTTAAAGGGAACACGTTTTTGAAATTTAAGGTAACTTAAAATTTGCATCAATGTGTCTACACATGGATTGTACCAAAAGAAGAGTTTAACATAGTAGAGTGGAGACATAGTAACAACTGACTTGCCAGGAGTCATTTAAAGAAGAAAGGTGATTGTTCTGCTTAGCTTTTGTCAATTAATTGAAACCAAATGTTGTATTTGACATGAAAAATATAAAATATAAAAGAAAAAGAATAATGGAAAAAACAGGTACCAAACCACATGTCTTCTGACCAAAGCGGTAATGTTTCCACAACCAGACTGTGGCTTACCATCAATCTACACATACAGTATAAGCTGAGTTTCCAAGGGCCTGGTTTTGGCTCACTATGAACACACACACCTCAGACAACCACTGTGGCTCACCATAACCCAGTGACACACACACACTGTTGGTCTGAGGATGCCATTGAGGGTCACAGGGAACTGTTGCTCACACACTCCCTGTCTTTCTTTGAAACACACACGCCGGGAGTTTTGTGGTGATGTCACCAACCAAAGGGCCTCTGGGGGAGTCGTTGTGGGAAGCTCACAGTCCACCGGTGTGTGTGTGTGTCATAGCGGTCACCTTGAGGTTTGGTAGTACATATCTATGTAGCTTTTACCAACAGAGAGCAATGGTTCTGTGAGGAGATACAACTAAACTTTCGTTTTGCATTTAGAATGATGAGTTGGTGTCAACCTGTTCAAACTGATTTAAGTGTGAACTGAGGGGAGGTTTTCACCATGTTTTGATTAATTTAAATATGGGTTTTGTTCAGTAATTATCTCACGTTAATTTATAAAAAAAATATGAAAGAAATTAACTTTACAACATGCATATTTAACTTTTATGAATACACATTCGGCAATCAAAAAACATTTAAATGCGTTTCTGCTGCAGTCATGGACGGAGTTAAAAAGTAAATATAATGAAGAAAACACCCTGTTGTTTTGTTTTTATTTGATATGAATTATGTAACTTACCCAAGTAATTGATATTGTAAAAACAGAAATATGTGGCTCAGTAGGCTACATCATCTTTCCTTAGGTCGGTCACAGTATGTTTGGCTGTAAAAACCAGACCATAATCAAAACTATAGCACAATATGGCTAGTAAACACAACTAAAATGCATGGGAAATGCATGAACCCCTCTGTCTGGCCTGGACACGATTAAAGAAACATAGGTCACTAGGTATAGCTAGGCTGTGCCCTAAATCATCCTCTTCTTCATACATACATTGTTATAGACATAATCATCACTCAATAGACCTTATCACAGACCTATATAATAGCAGCATAAGCAGAGATGCAGGCCCTTTTGTAATGTGTACATACTATTTCTCATCAAACTGTGATAACTATGATGAAAATTAAGTATATATACGTCTACCATATGTTGCCACCCCTCAAAAATTCCTGCCCCCCTTTCGCCACCCCATAAATATTTTTCTAGATCTGCCCCTGCACAGATGTAATTCATTCACTTCACTTCAATTGTATTCATCCATCCATCCATCACTTATCCGAGACCGGGTCATGGGGGCAGCAGTCTAAGCAGAGACACCCAGACTTCCCTCTCCCCAGACACTTCCTCCAGCTCTTCCGGGGGAATACCAAGGCGTTCCCAGGCCAGCCGAGAGACATAGTCCTTCCAGCGTGTCCTAGGTCTTCCCCGGGGCCTCCTCCCAGTTGGACATGCTCCCCAGGGAGGCGTCCAGGAGGCATTTGAAAAAGATGCCCGAGCCACCTCAGCTGACTCCTCTCAATGTGGAGGAGCAGAGGATCTACTACTCTGAGCTCCTCACCCTATCTCTAAGGGAGCGCCCAGCCACCCTGCGGAGGAAACTCATTTCGGCTGCCTGTATCCGGGATCTTGTCCTTTCGGTCATGACCCAAAGCTCATGACCATAGGTGAGAGTAGGAACGTAGATCGACTGGTAAATAGAGAGCTTTGCCTTGCAGCTCAGCTCCATCTTTACCACGACAGACCGGTACATCGACCGCATCACTGCAGAGGATGCACCGATTCACGTGTCGATCTCCCGCTCTGTCCTTCCCTCACTCGTGAACAAGACCCCAAGATACTTAAACTCCTTCACTTGAGGCAGGAACTCTCCACCAAACTGAAGAGGACAAGACACCCTTTTCCGGCTGAGAACCATGGCCTCAGATTTGGAGGTGCTGATTCTCATCCCCGCCGCTTCACACTCGGCTGCAAACCGTCCCAGTGCATACTGAAGGTCCTGATTTGATGAAGCCAACAGGACATCATCTGCAAAAAGCAGAGGCGAAATCCTGTGGTCCCCAAACCACACTCCCTCCAGCCCCCAACTGAAATCCTAGGCGCAGTTGGGGGCCTAGCCCTCAGCCTCTGCTTCCGCAATGGAAGAAATGCCGGTGGGGTTGAGGAGATCCTCGAAGTACTCCTTTCACCGTCCGAGGATGTCCCCAGTCGAAGTCAGCAGATTCCCACCCCCACTGTAAACAGTGTGTGCAGGGCACTGCTTCCCCCTCCTGAGGCGCCGGACAGTTTGCCAGAATTTCTTCGAGGCCGACCGATAGTCCCTCTCCATGGCCTCACCGAACTCCTCCCAGACCCGGGTTTTTGCCTCTGCAACCACCCGGGCTGAAGCTCGCTTGGCCCTCCGGTACCCATCAGCTGCCTCTGGAGTCCCCCGAGCCAACCAGGCTCGATAGGACTCATTCTTCAGCTTGACAGCATTCCTTACTTCCGGGGTCCACCACCGGGTTCGGGGATTGCCGCCATGACAGGCACCGGAGACCCTGCGGCCACAGCTCCGAGCAGCCACGTCGACAATAGAGGTGGAGAACATGGTCCACTCGGACTCAATGTCTCCAGCCTCCCTCCGGATCTGGTTGAAGCTCTGCCGGAGGTGGGAGTTGAAGATCTCTCTGACTGGAGACTCTGCCAAACTTTCCCAGCAGATCCTCACAGTACGTTTGGGTCTGCCAGGTCTGTCAAACTTCCTCCCCCGCCATTGGATCCAACTCACCACCAGGTGGTGATCAGTTGACAGCTCCGCCCCTCTCTTGTGTCCAAGACATACAGCCGGAGGTCAGATGAAACAACCACAAAGTCGATCATCGACCTCCGACCTAGGGTGTCCTGGTGCCACGTGCACTGATGGACACCCTTATGCTTGAACATGGTGTTCATTATGGACAAACCGTGACTAGCACAGAAGTCCAATAACAGAACACCACTCGGGTTCAGGCTGGGGGGGCCGTTCCTCCCAATCACGCCCCTCCAGGTATCACTGTCGCTGCGCACGTGAGCATTGAAGTCCCCCAGTAGACCAACGGAGTCCCCGGCACCCCTCCCAGAGACGCCAAGAAGGTCAGGTACTCTACACTGCCATTCGGCCCATAAGGTCAAATAACAGTGAGAGACCTATCCCCAACCTGAAGGTGCAGGGAAACGACCCTCTCGTTCACCGGGGTGAACTCCATGGCGGCTGAGCTGGGGGGCTATAAACAGGCCCACACCAGCCCGCCGCCTCTCACCGCGGGCAACTCCAGAGTAGTAGAGAGTCCAGCCTCTCTCGAGGAGTTGGGTTCCAGAGCCCAAGCTGTGCGTGGATGCGAGCCAGACTATCTCTAGTCGGTATCTCTCAACCTCCCGCACCAGCTCAGGCTCCTTCCCCCCCAGCGAGGTGACATTCCATGTCCCTAGAACCAGATTCCGTGTCCAGGGATTGGTTCGCCGAGGCCCCCGCATTCGACTGCCACCCAATCCACAAAGCACCGGCCCCTTATGGTTCCTCCTGCAGGTAGAGGGCCCACGGCTGAGCCCGGCCGGACCCCATGGGGCAAGACCCGGCCACCAGGCGCTCGCATGCGAGCCCCAACCCCGGGCCTGGCTCCAGGGTGGGGCCCCGGTTGCGCCGTACCGGGCGACGTCACGGACCTGGAAACTTTTAACAGGGAAAAAAATTGAAGAAAGCTCAGGAAGAGCAACAGAGGAGTGATCCCTCTCCCAGGACAGACAGACAGGAAGTAGATGTCGTGTGCACAGAACAGATTCTCAACCAAAGCTCAAAGTATATACAATTATATTGACAAAATGTAGATTATAAACATAAGTGAAGAGGACGGATCCAGAAGGACAAGTGAAGAGGATGGATCCAGTAGGACAACTAAGCAGCTCAAGGTGATGCTCACTAAGGGGCGGCTGTGGCTTGGTGGCAAAGCGGGTCGTCTACCAATCGGAAGGTCGGCGGTTTGACCCCATCCATGTGTCAAAGTATCCTTGAGCAAGATACTGAACACCAAATTGCTCCCAAAGCTGCGCCTTCGGTGTGTGAGCGTGTGTGAATGGTTTGTTTAATTTGTACTGATGGGCAGTTAGTTCCTGCCATCAGTGTGTGAATGTGTGTGTATGGGTAAATGTGATATGTAGTGTGAAGGTGCTTTGAGTAGTCGGACGACTAGAAAGGCTCTATACAAGTACAGTCCATTACCATTTACATTTAAGTAGGATCCGAGCCACACCACCTCCCCTCCACTTTGGAGACAGCAGCACTGTTCCAGAAGGAGACGCACAATCACAGATCCGGAGGCATAAAAACCTGCTGAAAGTGACAGTAATGGGACATTCACACCAGACGCAAATTAAGCGAATAAATTGCGTTATTCACACGAAGTTGGACACTTGAACATTTTTGAGTTTATTCGCTTTATTCACACGTATATTTCACTTCATTCACGTGTGCCATTCACTACACAACAGATGCAAATTCGCGTCATGGGAGGGGGCCTTCTGCCAGGCTCAATTTGCCGGCTTTAGATAGCTTGTAGTCTCTATGTATCGCTCTCTCAAAATGAGTAAAGAACGTTTTTTACAACTTACCAGATTGTCCGACCTCCTCACTCAGTTTAGTCCAAGCAAGATCCTTTTTATTCCTGTTTCTATAATGATACAAGGACGTATCGTACAGCTCCGGGTATCCACACAGACTCTGGTACATAACCTGTCAGTAAAGCCAGATTTATCATATCTAGTAAAGAAGTGCTAACTAGGGGTAAAACATCTTTAAGGAGGCTAGTTGGAATGGGGTCTAAGAGACAGGTTGATGGCTTAGATGAAGAAATCGTCAAGATTAAATGAATAAGCGTGACAGGAGAGAAGCAGTCAAAGTATACATCAGGTTTCACAGCTTGTTCTATGGTTTCTGTGTTAGAAACCTACCAGTTGAGGGCAGGATGTGATACATTTTTTCTCTAATATTTAAAATGTCATAATTAAAGAAGCTCATGAAGTCATTAATACTGAGGGCTACAGGAATACATGGCTCAATGGAGCTGTGGCTCTCTGTCAGCCTGGCTACAGAGCTGAAAAGGAACCTGGGGCTGTTCTTATTTTCCTCTTTTAATGATGAGTAGTAGGCTGCTCTGGCTTTAAGGAGGGGTTTCATATATGTTTTAAGAGATTTTGCCATGCTAAATGATCTTCTTCCAGATTGGTGGATCGTGGGTTTTTCACAATGTTTGCTTTAATATGCGGGTTTGGGTGTTATACCATGGAGCTAACCTTCTTTGTTTGATTACCTTCTTTTTAAGAGGAGCAACCGAGTTAAATGTTGTTTGCAGTGAACCTGCAGCACTATCAACAAGATGATCAGTTTGGAACGGACTGAAATTTGCATAAGAGTCCTCTGTTAAGTTGAGACATAGCATTGAGTTAAATTCAGATGGAATTACTTCCTTAAATTTAGCTACAGCACTATCAGATAGACATCTAGTGTAGCAGTATTTGCCTAGTGGTGTGTACTCCAGTAATAGGAGCTCAAAAATTATTAAATAATGGTCCGATAATTAAGTATTCTGTGGAAAGACTATTAAATGTTCAATTTCATTGCCGTATACCAGAACAAGGTCGAGGGTGTGGTTAAAACAGTGAGTGGGTTTATGTACACACTGACAGAAGCCAATCAAATCCAATAATGAGATAAACGCGGTAGTAAGGCTATCATTTTCAATGTCCACATGAATATTAAAAACCTACGATAATTACTGTATCTATTTAAAGGACTAAACTTGATAGAAATTCTGAGAATTCAGATAAAAACTCAGAATAAGGACAAGGAGCACGGTACACTATAACAAATATGATTGGCTGTCGTGCTTTTCAGGTTGGGTGTGAAAGACTTAGAACAAGGCTTTCAAATGAGTTATAATTTAGTTTAGGCTTAGGGTTGGGGCTCGAATGCGAGCACCTGGTGGCCGGGTCTTGCCCCATGGGGCCCGGCCGGGCTCGGCCCGAACGAGCGACGTGGGGCCGATCTCCCGTGGGCCAACCACCTGCAGGAGGAAACGTAGGGGGCCGGTGCTTTGTGGATTGGGTGGCAGTCGAAGGCGGGGGCCTCGGCGACCCAATCCCCGGACACGGAATCTGGTTCTAGGGACATGGAATGTCACCTCGCTGGGGGGGAAGGAGCCTGAGCTGGTGCGGGAGGTTGAGAGATACATGAGATAGTCTGGCTCGCCTCCACGCACAGCTTGGGCTCTGGAACCCAACTCCTCGAGAGAGGCTGGACTCTCTACTACTCTGGAGTTGCCCGCGGTGAGAGGCGGCGGGCTGGTGTGGGCTTGCTTATAGCCCCCCAGCTCAGCCGCCATGTGTTGGAGTTCATCCCGGTGAACGAAAGGGTCGTTTCCCTGCGCCTTCGGGTTGGTGATAGGTCCCTCACTGTTATTTGTGCTTACGGGCCAAATGCCAGTGTAGAGTACCCGACCTTCTTGGCGTCTCTGGGAGGGGTGCTGGAAAGTGCTCCAACCGGGGCCTCCGTTGTTCTACTGGGGGACTTCAACGCTCACGTGGGCAGCGACAGTGCTACCTGGAGGGGCGTGATTGGGAGGAACGGCCCCCCTGACCTGAACCCGAGTGGTGTTCTGTTATTGGACTTCTGTGCTAGTCACGGTTTGTCCATAACGAACACCATGTTCAAGCATAAGGGTGTCCATCAGTGCACGTGGCACCAGAACACCCTAGGTCGGAGGTCGATGATCAACTTTGTGGTTGTTTCATCTGACCTCCGGCCGTATGTCTTGGACACTCGGGTGAAGAGAGGGGCGGAGCTGTCAACTGATCACCACCTGGTGGTGAGTTGGATCTGATGGCGGGGGAGGAAGTTGGACAGACTTGGCAGACCCAAACGTACTGTGAGGGTCTGCTGGGAAAGTTTGGCAGAGTCTCCAGTCAGAGAGATCTTCAACTCCCACCTCCGGCAGAGCTTCAACCAGATCCCGAGGGAGGCTGGAGACATTGAGTCCGAGTGGATCATGTTCTCCACCTCTATTGTCGAAGCGGCCGCTCGGAGCTGTGGCCGCAGGGTCTCCGGTGCCTGTCGGCGAACTTGGAAAAAGGGCAGGAAAACAGAAAACCAGGAGCATGACATGCCGTCAAGCTGAAGAAGGAGTCCTATCGAGCCTGGCTGGCTCGGGGAACTCCGGAGGCAGCTGATGGGTACCGGAGGGCCAAGCGAGCCTCAGCCCGGGTGGTTGCAGAGGCAAAAACCCAGGTCTGGGAGGAGTTCGGTGAGGCCATGGAGAAGGACTATCGGTCGGCTTCGAAGAAATTCTGGCAAACCATCCGACTACTCAGGAGGGGGAAGCAGTGCCCTGCACACACTGTTTACAGTGGGGGTGGGAATCTGCTGACTTCGACTGGGGACATCCTTGGACGGTGGAAGGAGTACTTCGAGGATCTCCTCAACCCCACCGGCATGTCTTCCATTGCGGAAGCAGAGGCTGAGGGCTCGGTTGCGGACTCGTCGATCTCCTGGGCTGAGGTCACTGAGGTAGTTGAGAAGCTCCTTGGTGGCAAGGCACCGGGGGTGGATATGATCCGCCCTGAGTACCTCAAGTCTCTGGATGTTGTGGGGATGTCTTGGTTGACACGCCTCTGCAACATCGCGTGGCGGCTGGGGACAGTGCCCCTGGACTGGCAGACTGGGGTGGTGGCCCCTCTGTTTAAAAAGGGGGACCAGAGGGTGTGTTCCAACTACAGGGGGATCACACTCCTCAGCCTCCCCGGAAAAGTCTATGCCGAATTCGGCCGATAGTCAAACCTCGGATTCAGGAGGAACTATGCAGTTTTCGTCCCGGTCGTGGAACACTGGACCATCTCTATACCCTCTCCAGGTTGCTGGAGGGTTCATGGGAGTTTGCCCAACCAGTCCACATGTGCTTTGTGGATCTGGAGAAGGCATTCGACTGTGTCCCTCGCGGCGACTAGTGGGGGTGCTCTGGGAGTATGGGGTCCGGGGCCCTCTGCTAAGGGCTGTCCGGTCCCTATATGACCGGAGCAGGAGTTTGGTTCGCATTGCCGGCAGTAAGTCAAATCTCTTCCCGGTGCATGTTGGACTCCGGCAGGGCTGCCCTTTGTCACCGGTCCTGTTCATTGTTTATATGGACAGGATTTCTAGGCGCAGTCGGGGGCCGGAGGGAGTCCGGTTTGGGGACCACAGGATTTCGTCTCTGCTTTTTGCAGATGATGTTGTTCTGGTGGCTTCTTCAAATCAGGACCTTCAGCGTGCACTGGGACGGTTTGCAGCCGAGTGTGAAGCGGCGGCGATGAGAATCAGCACCTCCAAGTCCGAGGCCATGGTTCTCAGCCGGAAAAGGGTGGCTTGTCCCCTTCAGGTTGGTGGAGAGCTCCTGGCTCAAGTGGAGGAGTTTAGGTATCTTGGAGTCTTGTTCACGAGTGAGGGAAGGACGGAGCGGGAGATCGACAGGCGGATCGGTGCATCCTCTGCAGTGATGTGGTCGATGTACCGGTCTGTCGTGGTAAAGAAGGAGCTGAGCTGCAAGGCAAAGCTCTCTATTTACCAGTCGATCTACGTTCCTACTCTCACCTATGGTCATGAGCTTTGGGTCATGACCGAAAGGACAAGATCCCGGATACAGGCGGCCGAAATGAGTTTCCTCCGCAGGGTGGCTGGGCGCTCCCTTAGAGATAGGGTGAGGAGCTCAGTCACTCGGGAGGAGCTCAGAGTAGAGCCGCTGCTCCTCCACATCGAGAGGAGTCAGCTGAGGTGGCTCGGGCATCTGTCACGGATGCCTCCTGGACGCCTCCCTGGGGAGGTTTTCCGGGCACGTCCAACCGGGAGGAGGCCCCGGGGAAGACCTAGGACACGCTGGAGGGACTATGTCTCTCGGCTGGCCTGGGAACGCCTCGGTATTCCCCCGGGAGAGCTCGAGGAAGTGTCTGGGGAGAGGGAAGTCTGGGCATCTCTGCTTAGACTGCTGCCCCCGCGACCCGGCCCCGGATAAGCGGTAGAAAATGGATGGATGGATGGATGGTTGATAAATAGGCCTGAGTCGAAGACGGCTGCAACTCCACCTCCTCGGCCGGTGCTTCGACGGATGTGAGTATTAATATGGATTAATTTAGGCTAACATATTCTTCATGACCCAGCCAGCTTTCAGTGAGACCAAATAAGTCAAGATGATAATTTGATGTTCACTAGTACAGCTTTAGATAACAGAGATCTGATGTTTAAGAGTCCACATTTAATTCTCCTATTTAGAGGTGCTATTTCAGCTGTGATAATTGTGTTTAGGTTTTTATGTATAATTCCTCTTCTGTTAACTTTTGATTTTATTAATTTAAATAGTCGGGGGGTAGACGCCGTCATTATAGGGTTATGGGTGGGTAGCTGGTTTTAACGGTTTTTGGTTTGTGTTCTATGATTTCCTGTTGGAACCGGAGAAGGGTAACCAAAACAGGAGAAGAGATCAATTCAGAAAACTTGCTATTGTTGGAGACGCTTAAAGTTTCTATCACAAAATTACTAGTAACATTACCACTCTGTTACACTACTCTGTTGTCTCCGACTCACAGCGTGAGAGTGGGTCTACTTAATTACTATCTCGGTATACGCTTGTGTCGCATCAGCTGGGTGGAGTTGGTTTGCGACGAAACATTATCAGTTATACATTTCTATTGCATGAGTGGGTCAATGCCTGAGAGTTGGCAGCTCTGTAACTTATTTTGTAGCTAAGACAATCACTGTAGTCGACCTGAGGATTTTGTTGTTTTTTAGCTTTGCTAGCTAACAAGCTAGTAAGAGGCTAAGCAACCAATGTGAGACAAAGCAAATGATATGACATCTACAAGACATCTTAGTGTTCTGAACAGACTTTAACACGTTAGTGGTGTTTGTAAAAGATAAAAAGAGCCACTCCAAAAATAAGACAAATTGAACAAATCAGCACTCGACAGTGTCAGTGACTGAGCCACGCAAACTCATATCACTCAAGTGAGTGACCTCAATTTTCAACCAGAACTTCCAAATAGCGAGAAAGAGGGAGGGTGAGAAGGAGGTAAGGAGGGAGGGAGAAAAAAGGGAGAAAATCATTTGAGTAGCTAAATGAAATTAGCAGCTTAAAAAAGCCTGAGGGCAAAGTGGAGTTGTGTCCCCTGTGGCTATGCTTTAGAGAAGGAGGGAATGATTTAAGCTTGACTGGCTCCTCTCCTCCTTCTCCACCACCTCCTCCTCTTTCCCTCACTTCTTACTCCCTCCCTTTTTTCTGGTTTTTACTAATATGTAGGGTGAGATGAAGGGAGAGGGAAGGGGGGATGAGGAGATGAATGAGGGGTATAAAAGCAGTTTGTGAGGGTGAGGACAGGCTGGAGCTCTTCTTTGAGGAAAGAGTTTTCTGACTCTCATTTTAGTGTTCTTGTTGACTTAAAATTTTGGACTATGGACTGACAAAAAGTGAGAAAAACTGAATTTGTTCCTTTTTCTTGTCTTTCTCTGTTACCTTGTCCTTTTATTTTTCTTCCAATTCCCTCCCATTTCCCTCTTCCTGTTTTCCTTCTTCTTATTATTGTTTTTTCCCTTGATACCCTCTTTTTTCTTCCTTCTGGGTGTTGGAAATTTGGCCTAGCTGTTGCTGCTTCTACACCCAGGATTGAAGCATGAACCCTGGGGCATTCTCCAGCTCTGGCCCCCTGTCCTGGGCCATGTACCTGATGAGGAAAGGCCGGACAGGCAGCGGACTCTTTGGTAAAGCTAATTCTTCTTGACATCTCATAGTCTGTTGAACTCAGTGTTAATCAGTGTTGATGTCATGTATTCCATGTTGTTTTAGAAACATTGCCTTCACAAAATTTGGGACCACAATTAGCCGATAATCTATATTAATTTCTGGGACTGTTATTCCGAGAAGCGTGTCGCACTCTAATCCCTCAAATATTATATTTTAATACTACGATGACTTCTTCTTTTCTTTGGATATTTTGCACAATCTTGAGCTTCTCTGTTCAAATAGCTGCTAACTTGTGACCACTTCAGCTGATGCAGCTGGAGATTCGGTGCCCAGCTACAGGCTAAACTGAACTGCGTTTAAGTAAAAACTTTTCTAGTCAGCTTTCAACCCTGTATTCCATTATACTCTAAAATTCATTTCCAAGAGTTTTCCAAGGCGGTTTTATAATTATTTGAAGGGCTCCAGGAGTCTTGGATGAGTTCTAGGAGTTCTAAGTGTTATTCAAATCATTCGTTAGAAGGGTTTCAGGGGTCAATGGGGTGTTGTGGGATTCTACCGGGTTCTTAAGAGGGTTCTATATATCCATCACAGCACAGTATCCCTCGGAATTATATGGACATTTCCTCACCTCACAATTTAGGTGCAATGCCAACATTCAGTGCCAATGCAGGAATAATGTGCCATTTATATAGCAGGTGGAAACTAAGGGCGTGGACCTGTAATTAACGTTGCCTTTTTATTAAACATAACATGATCTTTCTTTAACCCTGTTTTAGTTGCTTAGCCCTAACTCTAAACTTAACCTGTAGACAGTGAGCATTTTGAAAACTGACATTGAATATAAGAAAATGTTGTCATTGACCGCAATCAGAGGTTTTTCACAACTGTCATATATCAACGCTCTTGTCTGGTGATAAGGTTGATGCTTAAAGTAGATGAAGATGTTTCACATTGTCTCTGGGGTGTTCCAGTGGATCTTTTCAGGTTTCACTTAAGGTTTTTTGCAGTAGTTCCAGAGGTCCATAAAAGGGTTTTCAAAAACCTGTTTTTAATTTCCATACTTACACGTAGACTTTAAGCTGATTCTAGGAGAGAATGTGATCAGGTAATAATGAGCAGATATACTGAGAAAATATATCCACAGAACTGAAAGGTCAAGATAATAAGAAACCAAGTTAAGTGCTCAGTAGGACTGTAAACCAAGTTGTTGTATGCTTATTGTGTATTCTACAAACTTCTACAGGAAGTTTTTTCAATGATATTCTTTTGACAGCTTTGACAGGATTTAGAAAAATAGATATTTGTTCACAATGGGAAATAAGCACTATTGAAAGCTGATAGTGTCATTTGCTGGGATGATGCTGCAAATAAAATGTTTTTCCCTTAATAGGTTATTTTTACATACAATATCCTTTGTTAAAAGTGCCATGGAAAATTACTGATGTACATTAATACTCCTCCAGTATTTTATTCATGTCATGGTAGGAAAGCCTCTGTCAAAGCATTTAGGTATAGATGGACTCCCAAATTCTAAATGACAGAAGAATGATATATAAGTTTAAATAATAAGAAGAAAAACATTCAAGCAAAAAAAAAGATCAATCTATATCAGTGTATCTTAAATCTACCAGTTTTGGAAATGATATATCTTCAATTTGAGGAATCTTTGGGATTTATTTGATTGATCCACAGATGACAACGTATGTCTGCTGTGGCTGATAATGTGAAGCAAAGCTAGTATCAATAACCATGATAGACAATTGTGACTGGGTATTGATTACAGATCAGAGGACACTGACCAGCTCACAATAAGAACCAGTCAGTGGGAAACGCTGACTGAGAGAAATCCAACTCCGCTCTCACTGCCATTTTTTTTCTATCTCTCTCTCTCCCTCCTCTGTTTCATACGTTCATACACTATATTAATTTAATTACTCCCCCCCCCCCCCCCCCCCACCCCCCCTCCCTCCACTTCTTTTTCTCTCTCCACCCCCCTCCCTCCCCTCTTCTCCCT